>CM067356.1:40921862-40929362 GCA_034190875.2 Urechis unicinctus | reverse complement strand
TTGTATCCTACTTAAGGCACGCGCTATTACCGCGAATTGTTTTCATATCCCTTTGCCGAATTGACATCTGCAAAAGACCCAAGAAAATGCAGAACCAGCAGTAGCAGATCGCGTGCGGACAAGCTGATACCTCTCCGCGATATGAAATGCAATTATTGGTGTCACATCTTTCTGGTTATGTTTTTGTTAACATCAAAAAAGAACCCATTAGATAACGCTTTCGGGTGTCATCACGAAGTAGAAAAAAACCCAACGTGTTAACATTTACGATATACAACCAGTAGGCAATTTTGCACTGGTAATGTTTCAATGTGCTTTTGCAAAACGTGTGACATATGATCAGCGTTAACGCGCATTAACATTATCTCATCGATCTGGTTTTTATAACGTTTGGCACATAGTTCATAGATCTATCAAAATATATTCATTCAGTGTGTATGTAGCTAGTTCTATTATTTACCCCATAATGAATGCATGTAGCATACAGACCATGTACAGATAACAGCGTTAGCGTCCTCCTACAAAGGTAAACTGTCGGACATAAGAGCCTCAAATGTTGAACCTTAAAAACATGGCATGTAAGTTACTTCCCGTATATTACGTTTTGTCAATTATATTTACGTGAAAGCTTTTAACCTGAGTAGGTGCAGGCATAATGCAATACTTTGAACATTAATCTCTTGCTCGCATCATGTATGGAGGTAATGGTTGTTCAAGGGCGAATGTTTAACGGCTATTGCGGGAGCTCGCAGACAATAAGGTTTCATTTCGGGGGCATATTCGTAATTCTCAACCGACGTTACCGTTTGCATACACTGCAAAGCTTATATACACGGTATATCCGGTAAGTTATCTGAGCTTGACAAATCCTAAAAATCCGGCAGAAGCTTGTAATCCGCAGTCGGAATCATTCTGAATTTGGTGGTGCTAAGGCTTTGCATTATATTCATATCTCGGTTATCTTCATGCAAGTTGTGTCTGAAATATAAAAGGGCTCTGTTACCGCGACTGCCTGACAGATTCGTCAAGAACCCTGTTGTTACAACAGCAACCACTCGCCGTCACTTTTCCCGAGTGTACAATGATTGTAAGGTTAGTCGATTAGCATCTTATTCCGACTTCAATAGAAGGCAGCTAGCTTCTTAACACACTCCATTCACTTGTTCAAAACATGCTTTCATTTGGATAATAAACCTAAGGGCAATCGCCCTATGTAACTTTGTAAGGTTGGTACTGGAGAAATATAAATCTGATGGTTATGAATAAGCTCCATCGTTCAACTCCTACACCAACACCATCCCCACCCCTTCATTTTCCCATCTCTCACATTCCTCTTCAGAAGTGGTAATCGCTGCCTCGAGGACAGACAGCCCACTGCGTAATTAGTAAACAAATACATTATAGATCGACGGATGGGAGTGATTATCTTATAGGGCTATTACGTTATCATTACGTGGCTTGTCGTATGAATATCATCTTCGTTTTATCCAGATTATTGAAAGTACTGATCGTCATCTTATGACAATAAGACAAGGAATCAATGGTAAAATGAATATTGTTGGATTCAAAACCGTTGTGAACGAGATCTTGAAAGCAACCAATTACACGCCAGAAACTGCCAACTTAGGTTTACAACATATGAAAAAGCATGCAAGTACATATAGGCAATTATATTTTGCATGACATTTCCAATATCGTATAATAGCAATGTCTAACTAGTCATCACGTCTGTCTGAACTTATCCTAATAATCGACTAACACTAATACGTATCTGAAGTACCGTATCAAATTATGTAAATTAGCCGCTGGGCTTTGCATAATGTCGTTAGTGGCTTGATGACCTTTCGTGTTTTACAACACACAATATTCTCTCTAATGTATACCAGTTTATCGATTAAGAAGGACTTTATTTTATTCAAATTGTTGTTATCGATGAGGCTGTAAAATCAAAGAGGCTCTAAAAGGTCTTTGTTGGTCTTCCATGTAAATGATGACAAATGTTTGCATGATCCCGTTTCATGTTAATCCGGGCTACATCCTTTTTGATTATATTCTTATCTTCATGCTGCTGTAGAATTTGTTGATATCGTTGGTCTAATGCAATTCTTCTCAGCATTCATTGCCCACGCTTTCCCTTCTAATTTGAGGCCTCCTTATATTGATGCTTGGATGTCAGATTAGTGTCTACATTTGATGTATATGACATTGTGAGTGTGATTGATTGGACATTAGCTTTATGATGAGTTAAGATGTATTATGAATAACGTTAAAGATCTAGTATGAAGTCAATTTCCTCGATGATATGAAAATGGTGTCAAGAGAAATATATCGTCATAGAGTATCCATTACTGTTTCCATGTGATCATTTCAACTGCGTGCCCCTTTAGACTTTTGAAAAAACCAGGTTCTTGCGCCATTGTAAAAAACGATCAGGCAAGGGCTCAGCATTTTTTACAGGTAAAGAGCTTTGCAGAAACCAAAAAATCATTCGAAGCTATGTCTTCTGCGTGCACTGATAGGTTACTCCATTGTTATGTGTGACAATCAATAAATAAAATAAGTAACTGCATTGATGGGCTAGAGCACTATCAGCGTTGTAAGTACACATGTCCTGCTGAATTAGTCATCTGACCATGTTATGATTCAAACATGCAGGTAATTCATATCAACAGGACGAGACAAGGTGGTACGCCCGACAGTGAAAGAGTACTGTAATATACCATTGATGCCAGATGCATATTAACAACGCTTTTACATTTTACATGCATTAACCTGTTTTACAGTAAAGTTTGTCCAATTCGTTGTACCATTGCAGCCGTCAATATATCTAGGTTTTCAAGCCAAACAAATATATAGGGATTTTTACTTTGGTCAGTATTGTTGGCTGATGCTATGCAGCGAAATTAGCAATTGTCCAACCGAGCTCATATGACCTTTACATCAATTGGCAAAAAGTCATATTTGTGCTCACTTGCCGACCATTAAGTACTCAGCTGTCATTTTTTAAATACAAATCACCGACTGGACAAAGATGATAAGTTTTTGCTTTTCGGAAATTCGGCCTGAAATCTTTTACATCAATCAGGAACAAGTGATGATCTTCCTCAACTACCGGCCAGTCATCGACCGGACAAAGCTGATAGGTTTTTGCTTTTTGGAAGTGCGCAATGAAATCCCTTACATCAATCTAGGAAACTGTTTTTGCTCACTAAGTAGCACTCTGTTGGCATGTATCATTGACCGTACAAAACCGACAAGTAGTTCAGTGTGTGATGAACCATGCTTTCTCCAATGCCCTTTCACCTTTGGGACGCAATATTGCTTATTTCAGACATACAACATTGATGTATATAATGATATGGCTTTCAATATCACACAAATTATTAAACAAAAGAGTCGTTGATAAGAGAACAAAAGGCATAGGTCTGCACTTTAAATGCAATGTATTGTTTCATTACCATCGATAGTAACAAAAGCGTACTCGATCATGATTAACAAAGAAAAAGGTGTCAGATATCTAATATTTTCTGTAAGTTACTATCTTTACAAGAGGGGAAAAATATAATTTCGATAGTAACGTGCACTTTTTGACCGATTTCGGAATGTGAGTATATATCTGTCATTCCAGATAAGTGACTCCGGAAATAAGTTATCTGTTTGGATACGACTGAGACTGAACATAGATAGATAATTTCGACCGCTATGCGTTATGATGCGATTATTTGTGTGCAGCTGTCGGTTGACCATAACATAATTATAGATCATTGACATATAGTCTGCTGTCCTAGCTGTGAAAATCTAGTCTTTCCAACATATACTACATTGCTCATAACCTGATTAATCGTTATTTGCACAGCATGTAAGCGTATGCCACCCACAGTGAGTGTCATGATACTTCACACTGGTTTTTATAAGATTCTATTGTTCAAAATTGTCATTGTAATAGGAAAACTTTATTGGAGCCGTTAAACATTACATCTGTTCAAACAAGAATACAATCTCCGAAGATAGGCTTTGCAGAACGCATATGATAGCTTTCACTCGTGTCTATGATATAAATTGGAAAAGCTTTCTCCAGTTCGGCCAGATAAACTTGTCCTCATTAAAAAGTTGCGAATTATTATATATCACCTTGTTGATACATTAAGTGCCCATAAGGCAATGTTTTAATACATGGTCGCCGTGGAAACAGCTGCCAACAAGGCACGGGGCCATACACTATATTTATTGTTCAGCCCATACATTCTATTTTAAACTATAGATTATAAGTCAATATTATTTTCCGCACCGATTTGATACGTTGAAATTGGTGGAGCACATACTAATTGGCGTTCTTCAACAATCATTCGTTGGTATCAGACACCTAGCGATACCTACATCACCTACATCGGATCATCATACACTCTTATGCTTTTTGTTGCCAGAGCACAATCATATTCGATTAACAACTTATCTTGCTCGGGCAGGCATCATAGGCTGCCATGATCCGCAGAATATTGCGACCGACGCCAATCCATCTCACTATGAGCAACCATATTATGTTAGATTACATATATCCTTGATCTAATGCATAAAATGAATTAGTTAATATGTAGTTTCACCGATCAAATTGATCTAAAGATGTAACTTTTGTTTAAATGATCTTTTTGCAGATAAATTTTGACAGACATTAATGCGTGACAAAGTATAATTTCTTACTGTCAGCAGAAACAATCAACCATACTGTGCAAATAGGTAACGGCAATAAACCATTAATGTATCGTCAAGTGCACTCAATGATACTAAATGCGATAGTTTATCAAGTCTGATACTGGATCCATTGTGCAGGAATATGATACATGCTTCAATGACCAATAAATGTGTCGCCTCAGGTGCAATGTACGTAATGTGGTTCGAAATGTAAAGGTTGTGGTCGCAAATTGTCGACATTAAATAATGGGGTTAACTCCCTAGTTATATCAAAAGATTGCAGGTTCAGATGGAAGATGGCTGTCATACGATTTATTTACCTTTTAAGACAAAGCTCGGTTCCTGAAACGCATAATTTGGAGGGATACATTGCGCAGTGGACTATCATGCTTCTTTAGCTTAACACTGTAAGCGAAAAAGAGCGGTTTATAAGTATAATTTGAATGAGATTTATTAAGTTTTTTATATTTATGTCTGTCCAATGCATTCACTTTTCCATACTGCAACACTTGCTACGCTATGTAACATATCACGAACATAAGAAAACAACGCATTAATAATGTGGTAGCATTTGAACCGCATTTTGTAATAACAATCGCATATATGACCACAATTGTGTATACTAGAGAGAAGGATATGTCTGATAGATGATTCATTGTCATGCATGCAGTAATTTCGACGGCGCCAAGGGTCAATATCAATATCCAAGCAGAACTGTGATCATTTATATATATGTGAATATTCTCCAATGCATGGGTTGGGGGCATCAGCTTAATAAGGCACATTAAAGTATATATATATATATATATATATATATATATATATATATATATATATATATATATATATATATATATATATATCAGTCTATATATATATAGTTTGCAGTTATATAGGGTCAATATATATACTGTGATCATTTATATATATGTGAAAATACTCCAATATATATATATTTCTTTTAAGATATATATATATATATATATATATATATATATATATATATATATATATATATATATATCTTTATATATATATATATATAATATAGATATATAGATATACCTATATATATCTTTGGGATATATATATATATATATACATATCTATATATGTATATATATATAATAAATATATGTATATATAAATATATATATATATATATATATATATATATCTCTCTATATGGATATATATATATATATATATATATATATATATATATATATATATATATATATATATTAATTTATAGATATAAATATATATATAGATGCTTGCTTGCAGATCTCTCCTTCGCCTGTAATGGCAATAAGTCAAGGATATCACTCTATAGTCATTGAACAAATCAACATTGCCTAGGGCACAGTTTGCAGTTTATGACGATCTATCATCATAATTGTCATCTTCAATCAGAGAATCATTCTTATGTTTGTTATCCGTATTATCCACACAGCGTCTTTGTCCTAAGCTCCGGAGGAACAGTCCCGTTCTTCCGTTTCGTCCTACATAAGTCTATATACCATTAAGCTTAGTTTTATGTTCTGTTAGACCAGAAGATAATCGTCAATAGCAACCTGATGTGAAAAACTTCTTAATAAGTAGCCATTTAGGCTTGAGTACCATTTGTTAAGGGAACGAAGGAGATTATTGATAACGTCTAGTCATCTATCCGAATCACATTGCAGTGACAATACAATGTGTTATATATGCATTTTGTCCGTGCCAGATTCAACGTTTAATTTCGTTTTCGTTTTCGCCCTTTTCTTCGGTAGTTAATCGATATTGGCGCTTTGAAAACAGCTTTCCAAACTTTATTTTTAAAAATATCCAAATAAGAAGCTGACGAATCCAAACACAACGCATACATTTTTCCACCATTTTGCGGTAAAATCCCCCAAACTCCACCCCTTGTTTAGCTTCGGATGTATACTACTATGTGCCACATGCCATATGTGTTTAATTTGACGGATATCAACTTACAATGCACAGATTTGCAGCTGGATGGAAGGTTCGTGTATTTGGTTGAATGTGCAATCTAATTAAGTACAAGTTTGTAGCTTATCAGTAGAATATTATTGAGTATAAAGAAACCAAATGAGAGCAAATTTACCTTACATCATATCAATGCATGTATTTTAGAGATATTGCGACCCATGAGTCATATGGCTCGTCATTAAATCTTGTCAAACCTCTAATTGATATTAAAAACCTCGACAGCTTCCAAAACTTCTTCAAAGCACTCCTTTCTTATAGAAATAACAAGATCCATGCAAGATAATGACGCTTGGTGTGAACGATACTCAAAGCTATTCGAGCAAATCGCGAGACTCTTTTTTTCTCTGAAATTTTGCACGACTAATCATCTGTACCATACAGTCGTACGTTCGATCATGTCATTGCACACGTACAATGACTGAAAAATGTTAATTTCCGCCAAAGGAAATTTCAACCATTTCTTCAATATCTAAATTCTCAAATCCTTTTCCTGATCTTTTGAGCTATTCCATTGATCTGCACAGCGTTACAAGCACAACGTGGCAAACACATCTGTTCTTCTATTTCACTATTGCGTTAAGTGAAAATGATTGTACATTAATATAGAAATTTGTGTTGCACTAATGAGGGGTTGGTGAATCTTGATAAGCTCTTGATAGCTTTGTACGTCAGGGAAATCAATCAATTACACTTGCAAGCAAGTGTTCACCAAATGGGCTGTCATTTATCCTTGTGAAGCATAATGCTCAGTGGCTGTGTTGGCAATATTTCCTTGTATATTCAGAGGACTAAATGGACAATTGTATGTGACGT
>CM067356.1:40898414-40921762 GCA_034190875.2 Urechis unicinctus | reverse complement strand
TTAATAAGTCGCATACATTCATCTGCAAGTTACACAGATCAGTTACTAAGTGTTTAAATGGAGCATAATACGATAGATAGTGATAGATCATATATTGCTTTGCTCACTCTCGCTGTAAAAACCAAATATCTGACATTGTGATATAGATTGACTGGGCTCCTATTTTTATAATTCTATCAGATTTATGATAAATAACGTAAAGTTCTAGTATGAAGTGATTTGCCTCGAGGAATTTAAGCTTATTTCAATCAAAAAAAATTGTCGTAGAGTATTCAACGTCTACACCAATGACCACCGCTACATAGAATGGACAATATAATGTTATCAGTAATATGCACATTTTGACCGCTGCAGAAGGTAGGACTTCAGCCATTCGCAATTAATTGTCTGTTTGGGTGACATTTAAGACTCTTTGGCCACCGAAAAGCAGAAGGAGAGAAATAAAGGTTATATTGAAGGAATACTTATACGATAAAGTTATGCTTCGCAGGCAACTGGAGTTTATATGTACGTTAAAAGGTCATGCTCGCGCCTCCGCCTGGCAATATATGGGAACACACCACCTGTGAGCTTTACGTTGCTTTGACACCAATTTTTTTCAAATAACATAGAAAATTTCAATCGATTCGTTGGCGCGGTCGCATCGACCAGTAAGATGTTTCACTTTCTTTATAATATGCCACAATACACTAGTCCCATGTGGTTCTGTTACTTTTATGGTATCGCCACCTGTCAACTAGCACATGTTTCACTCATTTACAGACTTACCGCATAGATCGTTGGAATGAGCCCTCTTAGAATAGCTATAAGCCTTTTGGTTAAAGGATCACCAATATGTTAACTCATTGATCACAAGTGTGTGTGGAATTAAAATATCACGTGTTTCAGCCATGAAATGTATATTTTGTAATCTATTATAAAATGAACATTGTAACACATAGAAGATCATGAATATATATATCTTTTATATATATGGGGAAACAGGATTAATAACTAGTTGTTTGCCTAGTAGGCCATAATGTCGCTGTGCCGCCTGGAGTCACTGATCCTTGCAATATGTTTGGTATGATGAAAGTGTTAGCAAAAGCGCAATAGGATTAAATCTGTTCAAATCAATTATGAGCTACAAATCGGGAAACGTTTTTGAATAGTAGTCTGAAGGAAATAAATCCTCACTATGATAGGTGGCAGATCTTCCGGCTCATTTCATGAGTATAATATGAACAAAAGGAAGATGAGGTGGGAAGTGTGATAACACTTCTCAGATGCGAGTGGGTTTAATCAAGTAAAATTATTGCGACAAGTGTTATCCACACAGAAATGCATTGATACAATTATAGAAAACATAAGCACACTAATGCAATAATAGAATTCATAATGAGAGGAAAATATTATGTTCACGCATTAATTGACCAAATGTGTAGCTAAAACTACATTTAATTTCAGGTGAACCTTCATCATCATGTTTGGCCAACCCATTGATAAAGCCGGTTAGTTCACTTCATTGCGACACATTACGAAATTCAGGCTTCATGAATGGTTGATTGGCTGCTCACTAAACGGTTTTGACCAGTGGCTAAATTGTTTATTATGGTGAGAAAATTAAACGAAATAACATTATCAGCGCAGTGGTTGCCAGTGACTGCTGTTCGTTATCGACACTTAAAATTTCGACTAAAACATAAGCAAATTGTATGAATAGTATATCTAGATCTATCGCCCCGGGGTTTTTTTTGAGAACCATATGAAGGATCACATAAGTGCACTCTGAACACTGGAAATCACAGGCAGATAAAAAAATAATATGCTGATAGTTCCGCTCGATTCCTTCTTGCAGTCACATGTGATTGCATAATAAGCAACGCCATGTGCATTAAGCCAGCCATTGCAACCATATATATATATATATATATATATATATATATATATATATATATATATATATATATATATATCATATATATATGCATATATATATACATATATATATATATATATATATATATATATCTATATATATATATATAATATATATATATATATATATATATATATGCATATATATATGTATATATATATGTTTATATATATATCTATATATATATATATATATATATATATATATATATATATATATATATATATATATATATATGTGTGTGTGTGTGCTATTTTGCTGATATAGGTAACCCTTAGCGTTTTTAAGCTTTCATCGGTTTGCCATACCTTGTTACGTTTTAACATAGAGACAGAGACTTAATTTTGACCAAGATAAAAACAATCAGATAAAAACATGCATGTTCTGATGTAACTTCTTAGTTTATCGCATAGATAAGCTGCAGACGAATGTCACTGTGGCGTTGTGCCTGCATATCGATATCGCACGCTTGCAGAGACGGATTATGCTTCAATATCACAATATTACACGCTCGCAGAAGGTTGTCCACACTTTGGCAAATTACTTTCTTTAAATAATCCTTATCTATTAGATTCAGTGCAACATTGCATTCTATCACCGTCTTATCGTCATCAGACAATATAAAACTTACTATTGTCTGTTAACACAAAGGATTAAAATTCATCAGTTACCACATGGAGATGCATAACACTAAAACATCCAACGTGGGTGTTCTGCAGCGGAAATATATGAATCGTTTGAGGTAAACGTTTTAGGTAATACTCCATTAGATCAGTTTTAATCGCCAGAGTAATCTGTGATTTTCTGCTATATACTATGTATCCTGAATGGAAGAATACTATTGCGTTATGTTGACCGACAATGCTGTACTGACAATTGCTGGATTCAGGCAAAGATCATTAAAAGAGGCAATCAACGACGGAGCTTATCATTTCTTATAAATACGCCATCATCCGGCATTGAAGATGCACGGTACTTTCAAAGAACTGATACACGCACAGATAACCATAGTGCTAAATATAGGCAGTATAGATGTATGCGGTACTTATCCGTGAAGATATGATATTCATTTGGATATCTTCTAACAGAACAAAAACTCCGGTCTATGTTTATCGACTCTGGAACCATTGTAGCGCTCGTCACAAACACGTAATTAAAAGAGTTTTTACTTTTCATAATGTCGGAAGATGCTAACAGAATAGCATGGGCATACATGTCAAAGTTATCGGATCATTACACATAATGCTAGCCTCTAAATTAATTTAGCTTGGTGTTAAACCTGTAGTTACTGAGTTTGATCCTTGTGCGCATTGGCGGGTACATAACAATAATCTAAAATAAATATAATCATAACTATCTGACATTTATGAGAGTCTAAGCTTGGCAATTGCAACCGTATATTTGCTTGTTATAATAAGTACGATTCTACAGCAACCTTTTACCTGTTCCAATATTAGTTCAACGTTCACTTACTATGTCAATTTGTAATCAAAGTAAGTGCATATTGTTTTGCATCTGAAGTTATAATTAAGAATGAAAATATCATCGTAAATAGGTTTACCAACACCAGTGGTTGTATCGGCCATATTTCTATTTCTTTGAATATTTTCAGAGGAATAAATTGTTTGTGGCGTCTTTTTTGTTTTAGTCATGTGGGCGTGTAATCATTTTAATCAGCGGGGAACAATGAGCCGACCACTGTTGTCACGTCGCGTTTCTGGAGCATAGATATTCGCTCCTCATTACATCCCGATATTTTGACACCGACTGCCATATATATGAAAGAGATTTCATTGCTTAGTTCTTCAATGCCCAATGAACAATAATCCCACGGATGATTGACAGTAAGTTCGAGGAGGTTCAATGCCGTAATCGAGTTTGGCACGCTACAAAGAATGCATACGTAGGTTTGCCAAACTGATTTAGTAGCTAAAAGAGTTTGTGTTCAATATGAACTATCCTTAAAACCTAACACTCTTCGTCAAAACATAACTTCAAACACATAATGGACATTTCGGCTTACCCATTTACTAAATTTGCGATCATCATCATCAGAAGCCATGTATGCCACAAGCCTGGAACAACAAGACCCTAGCATTAACAACGCCAACAAAAACAATTTGATTTCTAGTCATGTAAGTGAGTATTTCTTTTTCTTGTGACAAGGTATTAACAAAAGAAATGCTTCTTTGCATTATAACTGAATTAGAGACAAGTGACTATCATATAAAAGGCACTACCTACTGCATAGTTTAAAAAGGCCTGTGCTGCATTATGAAAGTCATTACGTGTCCTCTAATATATGAATCAACATGCCGACCGCTTTTTATGGGTTACAAGGCAGACCCAAGCTCTACAACGTGCCCTAAGAACTTATATTCAGCTCCCTTGTGAAAAAAAAACAACTCCCAGGTATGGTTTATACTTCAGAATATAATATATTAATCAGAATAAAATTGACGGAAAAAATAACCTTAATATCTTATATAAGGTAGTTTTCCTATATAAAATAAAATATTTGCACAATTGTTGTGTAGGTTGAATTGTTAAAACAGTTTGTAGATTATCCATGCATTGCCATGTGGCATTTCATGATCAAGTAACTTTTTCTGATGCTTAATCGGTAAGTTATATCTTGTATTCTCAGCATTTCCCTGCAGACAGAGTATTAATAAAGTTTTAGGCAAACTGACTAAATGTACAATCTGTGTAGCACTTAAATAATCTCTCTTGTGGTTCTGTGCAACTTTCTGAGCATGTCCTGGTCAATCGAAATCGAAATCATGTGTTGAACAGTAATTTAGCCTATAAAACTTTTCAGGTCAACATCTTAAACAGAAAATATATGACACTATTCCTATGACACTACCCTCGCATCTCACTTGGACACCTGGAGTTGTCCACACCATTTAATCAGACAAATGATATGGTTATAGCTGTTTTAGCAACAAACACTACCTAACGTTTTGCATCAATCTGTACTACACACCTCTCTCCCTTGCCTCCTTTGTTGGTTCAGGGGAAAAAAGTACTTAATATCCGGTCTGCTAACCGATTGGTCTTTAAAGGTGGAACAAAAATTATGAATGAGCATCGCAATTTCCAATTCCAATTATGGCCATATAAAACCTGATCGCTAGGGATATACTATAACAGAGAATATCATCAGAAATAATAAAAATAACATAGCGGTAATACGATTATTATTAAGTTATTAGCGTATATATCTATGAATAAGAACTAAAGATTAGGAGGAAAAATAAGTTCTTACGAATAAGCATGCCTGTCTGTTAGCTACATTTAGATGAGAACTAAAATAAGCATACGAAAGAGCTTCAACAATTAAGCGTTATGACTAACCAGGGAGACACCTCCATTGAGAAATATATTTCGTCACCCAATCAAAAAGTAACACCTGGTTGAATGCAATACCATTTGTCGTTCTTATAACATATTTCATGATTTGCATATTCCATGGAAATTTGATTGAAAAAAAATATTATGTATACATAGGTAGCGCATTGCAAGCATAATTGCCCAACAGGACAATGTTTGCTCCTCAATAATCTGATGTTGACCTAAGAATTATATCCAATATCTGTTGCTTGTGAAAATATAATTCTTCGTATTAAACTTCTGATATTTGCCTTCACTTGTACGAATTTGTCTGAAATATATTTTCACCATTGTGACTCTTTATGTTAACCTGGACGCTAAGTGATTCCGATTACAATTTATACCACGTAATCGATGATATCGAGCAGCTACAAGGAATATATTTTAAGAACGCTGAATTATATATGGATTGTTACTTCAAGCATAAATATTACATTTGACTCTGTCATTGCAAATGTCGATACGTATAGTCAACCTCCGCGATGGTACGTGAATTCATTTTCGTTTGAAAATAAACGACGAAAGGCCTCATTGACATCGTTGTCTGATATGTTGTTGATGTAATTTGTATTGTGTGATGTGTTGCTTACCATGTTCCTAAGTACACAATGTTGTATAATTCATTCGGACGCACAAATGTACATATAAACCGAATTGTAGATGTGGGCATGGTTCTCACTTTGCCGATCAATACTACGCTCACCCATATTGTTGTGACATATATTAGAACATATAAATGTGCATATATAATTATATGTATATAAATATATGTATATATATATATATATATATACGTTTATATGTATATATACATATATTTATATATATATATAAATATATAAATAAATAAATATATATATATATAAATATATATATATGTGTATATATACATATATATATATAAAGAAGCTCTAGAGGTCATCTATTGCTTTAATTGTCACCACATGAAATGACTTAACAGCTTGAATGTCCAACACGTTCCCATTTTTGCTGAGCAATTATAACGCCTTGATATTGCTCATGTGTGGCAACTACATCACAGCACGGATTTGCTTGTCAAGATCATGATAAGAATCAGCCCAGATAACCAGTACGGCTCGTAGCATATATTAATACAATATGTTATTTTGTTTCTGCAAAGCATAGCGTTGGTCTTTAATAGTGATGTTTACCACGTTGCCATGTGAACTATTGATTGCATGAAGCCAGGAACAATTTTACCACCGCTGTAAAACCGAGTGACGTGATTTTATATATTGCGAAGATTATCTCTCATGGTGCAGCAACGAACTCTCTCACCACATCTAAATGCCTATCGGAAAGACTGTAATGTTGAATATTTGTCTTTAGCTGGCATAAGGAGGATGTATTTGCTTCTTCTTATTGTGATGGTGCAGCTGTCTGCATATTTAACAGGTACAATTTATCCAATAGAATTATTACCATTATTGTGAAGCGCATTTAATGATGAGTTTACTAAGATCAGAGATAGCCACAGTTAGTTTAATGCGGAAGTATTGTACGAGTGCAAAAACGTACTCATAATATAAGGCTTTCTGGCGTGGTTGGTTATTCTAATGGCTTTATTTTTACACATCAGATGTCATCCAGTGTTATGGTTGGTGATGTTTAATATTTATTTATAAGCCTTGAATTCCATGCATTTGAGTTTAATAATCACTCATGAATAGCCATGAATAACAATTAATCATTCGCGCGCTAGATGCAACTGAAGAAGGTGACTGCCTTGCGAGATACAATGTGCGAAACTATACCGGGCAGTTGCGAATGACCCATTCAGGAAAACCATGCCAGTAGTGGGTATTTTTATCCTCAATTAGAATAATGTGCCCGATTGTTTATTGGTTGTCACGCATTTAAATGGTAAATTGTGGTTCGTCAAAACCAGCTATGGACATGTAGGATGTATTTGAAGGTACTTATTTTACCGTTCGGACACTGTTTTATGTCAGGAAATTATTGCTTCTTTGTAATACATGAACAAATGTCAATGACAATTCATCAAACACTACGCCTCGAATTGCTACATCAAATATTTGCATTTTTAGTCATCTACTTTGATTTGTATGTGGTATTGTAAAGATTTCTCACAAACATGAACATATTTGTGTAAATTCCATCGACTTTTAGCGGTGATGTTTATGTTATGTTGCAGCTGGACATTGAATACACCGCATAGTCATTCATTCCATGACGATTCTTACTTCTCAGATGGCTCGGTAGAAAAAGCGGAAAATTTCTGTCGAGCGGTCGATGGCCTTCCACACCCTTGGTGCTTCACAACCGATCCCACCACGCGAAGGCAATTCTGTACAATTCCTTTCTGCAAATACACCGGTGGGTATATTCATAAAATATCAACAGTCTGCATGAAAAGCTAATTAGGGGTCCTGCTAGTGTTGAAATGTTATCGCTGAGTCGATTTATTGATCATCAGGACAACATGTTATCAACAATTGCTACACACCAGGAGGCAGTTTCGAATATTCAGGCTGCATCAGCACTTCCATAAGCGGACATGTGTGTCAAAGGTTCGTGCAATACAACATTTGCTCTTGCTAGCTGTTGTTTCCTTAACAGTGCATTCTATGTTTTTAACATAATAAAGATGGACCATAGGCTTTCATCTCATCGGACGAAAGTATTTGCTTAAACTACATTTGCTTTAAAATATTCTTCAAAATAAATAGAATTACGCATATTTTGTGGATTTTATTTTTCACTCTGTGTAATGTTATCCATACTTGTTACAATTCTATTTGAATATATTTATCAATACCAATTTCAATTAATATCCGTGAGGTTTATTGACGGAATACCACATGCCAGGTGGGACACAGACAGTCCACACTTAAAAATTGAACGATCGATGAACCCGGACAATTATCCTGAAAAAAATTTGACACTAGCTGGGAATTACTGCCGTGATCCCGATGGAGAGGGCCAACCCTGGTGCTATACAACAAACCCATACAGGCGATTTGAATTATGTGAAGTTCCAAAATGCTACGTCGGCGAGAAAAACGGTATAATACTCAGTGATACAAAGTCGATCATTTTCAATGTAACTTTTCACAGGCGAAATTGATTTATTTTAGATATAATTCAGAATATTGGTATTATTTAAAACATTAATACATAGCGTAAAGATGCCATAATCATTAATATCATTCTAATTTGTTTCTAAGAGTTCAGACAAATATTCGGCCTCATCATCCACGGACAACGATTTGCGATCAACCCATTAAGAACCATCCTATTCACGAGTATGTGGGAGTGTTTGATCCTCTGTCTTGATGTACCAGAGTGTAAAGTAGCAAATTTTCGTGGTACGTACAATCAGTGTGAGCTCATTTCCGTAAATAATTGTGCCGATCAAAGATACTCGTTTGATGAAGAAGATGTTGTGTTGATTCCAACGAATGGTAAATATAACTAAAACGAATAATGGGAATGGATCTCGTGGTTAAACCTTATCTCCACTAAGGGGGTCGCATTGTGTTTGTATTGTTAAATTAATATTTCCAACCATAAACCTCCATAAAATTTGAATATTCATTTTAGTAAAACGTTAATGTGTAAGAGTATTGCAAAATTGCAACTCTAACATTCCTTCCCAGCATATTTACGACAATTAACAACGCCGAACACCCAATATCGTTTGGTGATGGGTGTCCAGGGACAAAAACATTGTTAGTAGCCATCCACTTATTGTTGGTAGTCATTAACACTTAATTGATAATTAGTTATAGTTAAAACATTACTTAGACCATTGTCCGTAACAAGTAACAAGGATGTTTTTAAAAGGGTTCAGTGTATTGGTTGAAACCATCTTGGCAATTCAACTATTCCATGGAGTCACAACGCGGTCATATATGTAGATTAGAACAAAATGGTTCCCAGGTCTGACCCTGGTAGGACACCATTAATAGTCCTCTGATTCAATGGCATTTATCACCACTCTGTGCCTCCTAGTATGGAGCCATTTATTCATCCAGGTTAATGCTGTACCACGGATGCCTGGGCTATAAGTGTGTCAGCTTACAGTTGGTGGGGAACTTTAACACACTCTTATTAAAAGTCTTAGTAAATAGTGGTCTCTAATTTTCCTCTTCATTACGTCGGATAATCTGATTGGCCTCGTCAGTAAATATTGATGCACAGTAAGCATTACGAAAATCGTGTCCCGAAATGACATCATTGGCAATATCCAAAAGAGCACGCGTGGTTTCTTTAGTTGGTAGTTTTGACCTTACATATCTGTAAAATGATTTTGGGTTTGTTGTCTATGAATTGCTATATCAGCCTCAAGTGTGGTTTTCCTTATCCATTTTCAGTTTAACTTATAGTTGCTGGTTTTGGAAATAATATTATATCATGGTGCTGTTCTGTTCTACTAGACTCTTGCCAGAGCCTAACATTCTTAGTGGATATCTTTCATGCAATTGTCATTGAGATTCGTTTATTGATACTACTTCTTCTGAATGGTATTTATTTCCTAGATGCAGCTGCTTCTACTTCTGTGAATATATTTAACTGATGATGTACGCCAGAGCGCTTATGGTATACCATTCAGATACATGCTGATAAATGCATTTATCCTGGACCTGTTCCAAAAATGTCGTGGCTCTGCTAAATGGTCGTGGTAGTTAATATAGAGAGTTAAAATAACCTACAATCACAAACTGTCTATCTTCGGTTGAGATAATTATAGGGATATCACTCCTCTTAAATAAACAAAGCCGATTTAACACCATATACGCGATGCTAAGTTAGATCATCATCAAGTTTTACATGTGATATGCCCCTAATTATTTTATCACTACCTCTTCTATCCTTAGTATCCTGTCTCTCTTTACTCGAGTGCCGATTGCAGTGTGCCCAATATTCTCGTGTGTCAGCTTTCAGTTAAAGTAGCAACGTCTGGTAAACAGTCTCGTGTCTTCGATAACGACAATGAAATGAATCTGATTGGTAACTTCGAATCAATGTATGGTGTTTATATAGTTCTGTTTATCATTTGTGACTCTATTCAATAAAACAAAATTGATGTTTATAATTCATTCATTTCTTCATTTCTACATATTTGCCGAGCAAATTTTAGATTTATCAATGCAAATTGCAGCGTGTTATGTATCACGTATCATGTATTTTCAACAACAAAGGTATTGTAGTACAATCGTAATAGACAACAAATGATAACATTATAAATGTTTCCATCCGAATGATAGTTTATATGTCACAAACTATTTAAATAGCCAATTACACGAGTTTCTGTATTACATTCTTTTCACATCGACGTACCATTCGCAGACGTTCCGACCATTCAGACAGATTTTAGAAACATTTTTGCCTTTTATCGGAATCAAAGTCTCATTACGATTCACATCCTTTTGGGACAAAAAGTACAAAGTTCTTGTATGGGCAATGATTCTGCATGTCGACATCGCATGCAGTCTCTAACAAATCTTTATGAAGACATACAACAATTCAATTATTGGTAATTTTGCTATTTTTACAATCACTTTCTTCCGCCTCACGCAGTCGATGCGCCCTGACGGTTGGCATGTCTGACCAGCCTCCACAATGGCACCTGAAACCAGGGTTTCAAAACCTGCCAAATACATGCCAGGCTAAAATCTACCGGAGAACATATGTTAGTTGGATTTAAATAGGCAATGCACTTGCCCTGGTGTTTTGATGATCTACAGTGCGGATTTTAGAAATCGAAAGTAGTAAACGGTGCGGACGCTGTCAGAGGCGAAGTATCTTTGCTTAGGATTAAACGTGCTAGGTCAAAGGTGCTTGATTTAGTAAGATCGATGAGAATTGCCCTATATTAAAAGATAAGATAGTTACGTAAAATGGTTTCAATTGCAATAGATCTCACCAATAAATGCTTTAGAGACGGTCTATGATCCGATTATCGCTCTTGGGAACACGTGAATCAGTTCTGTCACTGTCAGCTTCGCTTTCGCTGTTTTCGGACACATATGGATCAAATTACCAACACCAGCTACATTCTCTGGATGTGAATGCTACAGAATTTGAGACTCTTCCACACAAAAATCCATCACTAAATCGTCAAACCTAAATACATCGCTCTCAGAAACTTCAACACTCGCCATTGTTTACCCTCAAAACTGCGGACCTGGCAGCGACGAGTTCATTTAGATGCCGAGCCGAAAATTTGGAAAACGGCGGCAGGTGCTGAATCAACGACTTTAATTTTAAATTTACATAATGTTCTGGTGAATATTTCGAAAATTGAACCACACAAACCGAATATATGAAACTTTAACTTTTATTCGGTTTCATTATTAGTATGAACAATTGATGCCAAAGTTACTTTATATGATAAAATGCTGTTCGTCAACACATTCTATGGATATATAGGATTTATTTGAAGGAACTAATTATACCGTTCGAACACCGTTCTGCGTTTGTTAATTTATTAAGCTCTACGCATTTTATTGCTATGTTGCCATTTAGAGATATATTTTTTACTTTGATTTGTATATGGTATTGTTTGGATAGATCACAAAATGTATCACATATTTGTGACAATACAATTGAACTGAATTACGAAATGGCCGCAACATCGTCTGGCTGTGATACTTTTGTTATGATGCAGATGGACATCGAATACACCATATAGTAATTATTTCCATGATGTTTCCTACTTTGCAGATGGTTCGGTGGAAAATGTGTCGAGCGGTCTTTGGCGAGCCACAACCTTGCTGCTACACAGCCGTTTCAAGCACGCGATGGCAATGCTGCGCAATTGGATTTTTTGTCGACCGCTGCACCGCCGCTATTTACTATCGCATCCCATTACTTCTGCGTAATGTCAACATTTAATTGCAAGACAAATAAATGGGTTAATAAATAATTGAATGCCTAGGGTGTGTTTGGAAAGCACCAGAGATAAGTCGAATGGCAAGAGACTTGTCAATTGTTGTTGTTGCAATGCTGTGCTCAATGCATTTCATTATCGGTGTGCCGACCAACATAGCCGTGAGTCACTTCAATAAAAACATGTAAGAGCAGGTATTCTATTCGGAATTGCTGAATGCTCGTAGGGACACATGTCTGAAAGCAATAGGACCATTAATTGTTGCTTTTACTCCATGCACTCAATTCTCGATGTGCGGGCAATCCATGCCAGTCGTGGGCCTCGTCGTTGTGTTAATGCCAGTATTTCATTCTTGCCAGAGTGGTAAACTGATTTTACATACGTTGCAACAGTTGAGTTTTAAAATTTTATTTTCATATTGAATCCAACCCATATTCCATTTGATTTGAATAGTTGAACTATAGAAAATTCAAATCACCTATATAGATTATTGCGGTCTATCAGAGACAACAACAACAAATCGTTTTTTGTGTTTTCAATACCTTTTTTTCTTCGTGGCTTATATAATGCATTGAAATCATATCGGATAAAGTTTACCAGCTCCACAGAATGGCAGCAGAATTAAAAATGATGATTAGCTGGCATGTACTATTTCACTCACCTGATTGTTTGTAGACATCAGCGAATGCCAAATGGCAAATTTCTGCAAAGCATGCAAACTGTGTAAATTATTTTCCGTCATTATTTGTTCTAGGAAAATGTGTATTCACTCTTGAAGATAACTGATTACCAGGTTTCTTTCATCATCTGCAGTTGTTGTATTGGCTTTATATTCGGTTAAAGAAACCAACGTAAATTCCATGTGATGTTACTTACTTGCTAAAAGTGCAACACATGATTGCGTTGTATTTATTTAGATACGTCGGAAACGCGTCGGTGACAAAGTCTGATTTAATCAAAAGATGATACATGATTCTTCTCAAACATATATCATATGTCTGCTATATGATAGATTTAGACATAGAGCATTGTTTATGATTGTATATTGCCAAGCGCATTTTCCAGTCTAGCCATTTAAAAATGGTTCAATATTGTTTCGTCGATTGAAATGTGGTGTTCTAATATATTTCAACGAATGTAACTGTCAATATTATTTTCTTCTACCGAATGATTTAGTATGATTCAAAATAAAATGTTGGAATAGGGCTATATTATTATGTGATCAATCTTAACACCTATGCTATTCATATTACTGCATATAGTAGGCTCATTGACGCCATACGGGGATAAAATAATATATAAGAAAGCACATATTAAATATTTAGTCCGCAAACATCACATCCCCAACCATCACTGACCGCTTTCTAGCAATTTGTGGCATTGATATCGGTGAAGCAGAGGTTATATTCATACTGATTTACTATTGTTAATGGTGTCTTTAAACAAACCTCATTTGGCATGCGGTAGACACTTTTAAATGGCGTTTGAGCGATAATACCGGACCATGATGCGTGCTTATTTGTTTGATGACTGTATCTAAGACGCCTATACTGTACAATTGTCGCTGAATTCGATGTTCCCTGTACCATTGCAGGGTAGTAATCGAACCAGTATTACTCCAGAATGCATCTTCGTGTAAACAATCATCTGAGTGATTTGGAATTGTCTATTGGCTCGTCTACTTATAATGAAGGTTAATACTCATTTGACACTGTGTTTATTTTGTCCGCTAAGATTCTGCCTTGCCAGATCGTGTCATAATAACGATAGAATGGATATTCAGATCTCGAGCTAGATAATGCGTGCATAGTTATACGTCTAGACTTACGATCTTAAAAACTGAGCCTGTGCATTAAATGATGCGGATGGAAATCAAATATGCATAAGCAGATTTGTATCCCGTGTTCATCGTACAGCAGATTCTCCGCGAAACCCGATTATCCTCTTGATCGTCCAGTTCATATCATAGTAAATTGTGGCAGTAAGCAGCAGATCGTCAGAGCCAAATTAAGTAGCAATTGCATTCTATTTCGCATCTTAGAACACACTATATGCGTTTTCTCCGAGCGTATTATCCGCAAACACACGTTAAGAAAACAGCAATTTTCCTACCGAGGCCGGCATTGCGCAATTAAATAATCGCTTGGGAAACAGCGATAAATGACGTCTGTTTAGATTTGCATTAATGACTGATCTGATTTGCATTCAATGAGATGGACAACTAGTGTGGATAATGTCATGTTGGTGATGGGCGTACGCCCTTTACTTAACGTGTAATCAGCCTGGTTTTATTTGTTTTTAATGGAAGTTTCACTCAGCTTCATGGTATGGTTTCTATATATCCTTCCCTCTCATTCTCTAACAAGCTGTGAATGATTAATTATTGACATATTTTAACGTCCATCGTTTGAATTTAAACACAATGTTATGTTCGGTTTTTTTATATTGGTAACACAGAACTATTGTATTACTACCTGATATCATATTGGTTCACTTTGCTCGCTATTTTTCGTTACACCAATTTGATTAGGGACTTGATCCAAAAAGGAGCAGACAATTCTCTTAATATTCCATAGTAACCAGCAGGTATTCTGCGTGTCCTCTTAACACCATATTCCAAAATACTCTTAGCTGATATGTTATTACAGTATTTGGACTTACAGTATCAGAAAAATAGTTGAAAACAGATTAGTGATATGATAGTGTGTTAAAATACAATTAGATTTGTTGACATATGTATTGGACGTTTAAATACAATTGCTTAATTATTATCTACAAGCAGATAATATGACATTATGGCAGAATGCTAGGTCATTTCATAAAAGATACCAGCCAGAACGAGTTCTTGCTGTTGACAACAGCATTGTAATGATCTTCTTCCATGTGGATCTGATCTAAGAATGCCTTTTTGTGTTTGAACGGTCATTTTAGCAACATCTATTCTAAGTATATTTAGTGCGTGTGGTATATTTGGATTTTTACTACATTAATTTTCACACATACGCATTCATCATTGGAGTACATTGCTGCCATATCCATGAGCTTGCGCGGGTTTCCATTAATGTTTTAAGGAAATGAATTATCTATAAGCATGTTTTGTTGCAAATTTGCTGTTATCTACTTAACAGAGTTCTGTTTTGCTCGGATGTTTGGCAGAATAGTATATTTTTTTAACCTTCTTGATTCTCCCACCTTTAGAGAAATAGAGCTGTAGGTTGCGTTAGGGCATCGTTAGGACATATGTAGCGAGATCATTTAGTTTTGTAAATTATTTCATTTTGGATATGGGTTTAGGGGTATCGATCTAATCAAGTCTTGGTTTTTGTTAGATCTCCATTGGTACAGGGTTGTTGCTTCTTGGTGCAAGCATGAATGTATTAACAACAATTATTTCTATTCTTAACATATATTATTGCATTTTTATGTTGCAACTTCTTGGCTTGTGGCATGAATGATTTACACTAGTCCGAAAGCTAGCAATATCCGATCAGAGATACCCTCCCAGACTCTTCTCACACCTTATTGTGCCCCTTAACTTGCTGAAGATTTGTCGATCTCTTGGAGCACCCCTTGTTTGTATCCCATGACGGCGTCTGAGTACTCATATAATAAGTTTTTGTGGTTCCTGAAGATCCGTGTTAGATGCTTACTAATAACTTAACCCAGTGGTAATTAATGCTCTTCTACCCGTTTGTATTGGGCTGACGGTTTTGCTAATATTGTCCACTTACTTATAACAAACTAGAGAGGCTTCTTTTAGTTTCTTCTCTCTCTGGTAGCTTATAGAGGTTTGACGGATTTAGCTTTTTTTCCCTAATTTGGCAAATTCATTCTTCAAATCGACATACATGGGAAATTAGTTTGACCGCATCCATGTGCTTGGTGCAAAGAGTGTTTATTATCTGAAAGGAAATATTGTGGAATACCTGCTAGCAGCTTCAGCTCCTTCCCGACAACGCAATTCAAAGGTTTTTGTTATGTTTCGCTAGCCCTACAAGACGTCAGTAGAGTAAATTCATGTTACCGTTATGACCGGAGCACATATGTATGGCTAGTCTGTGTTAAGGGACAAGTTACCAACTCAGTTTTGAACCATTTATATTGGGCGTCATGTTGTCATGAAAACCTGCCGTCAATGTCGAACACTAAGACAAGCTTGACCGATCCCACAACCCCCCTTTTGCTTGCAAATTCATCTCTTCTGTGCTAGACTACTTGGTTGATGCATTGAATGAATAGTTAAATGATATATATTATAGATATGTTCAATCTATAACCAGTCTTACAAACAGCATTATAGTAGCTTGGATGATGCTTTGATAAACGTTATATCAGCCGCATCGTCGTGTTAAATATGACACGATGAAGCGTTAACCAGTCTTTTCTCAATTTTCCAATGAACGCAGGATACACATTCATCACGACAAAACTCTTGTGTTCCCACTTATGGGACCAACACTCCAAAATTGACGCCGTGAAGCTTAACAGGAATAACAACCGTGCAGCCAGATTTGTCAGTAGTTACTTTCGTATCATTGGCAGCGTATTTGGTATGATCGGAATGCTGAGGAGGGAAAACTGACTACCCGACGGACAGGTCAGCGCCTATCACAAGTACATAATATAGTACAAAAACAATGACAATGCTTTAATTTCAAATTATCGATGCTATAATATAATGCGTGTTTGTTGCTTATATTCAAGGCTGTTTGCTTTTTGGTGAATGACCGGCTACTGGAAAGTTCACTATTTGTGAAATTATCTGAAGACTGAATGCTGGCTCTCTCTATTCTCATTACCTATGAGGGGTCTAAATATTCATATATTGGGTCAAGGCCTTTCTCAGAAACGAATTAAATATGATAAAGCCTTTGGTTTTCATATCACTTGCACAAGCGAATAAACGTTGGTGTTGATATGTCAGCTCGTATTGTAATCAAAGCCTATTGGTCACATTGCTTGCAGACAATTCATTAAAGCGGTAACATGATAAAATATGGCTAGTTATGTAACTACTAGTCTGTTCCTAGAACCTAAATATTTGCCGAGAGGAAAAAGGAGACCGCCGAGGTCCCATCGACCGGGTCTCAGGTCTAACGTTACGGGTTACATTGCTTCTAAACAATATAATATTACAATGCCTAAAGGGATCGACAAAAATTTTCGCTCTCCATTATATACGCAACCAGATTAACCGAGACCACACTGTTACTACTAAACATGTTGATCATCACTGCTAATTCCGCTGACCCGATTGTTGGCAAAAAATAACTGCCGAACGAACGGCAACAATAGATTTATCGCCTTTAGTTGATTACATGTACGCAATTACCTTGCAAATTGTTATGACTGAAAATTGGATATCTGACACCTTTTCTGTTTTTATCATGAGAGATTACGTATTTGTTAATATCGTTGGTAATGGAACAATACATTACCTTTTTAAAGTGCAGACCCATGCCTTTTGTGCATTTGTTAACGACTTCTTTTTGATAATGTGAAACCCATATCATTATATACATTAATGTTTTCTCACACACTGAACTAGTGCATTTTTTACTCTGATAAATTTGGAAAATCATTTCCTACGTTTTTATGCATACCAAAGATCGAACATTTTTATGTACAATCACTATAATCAGTCAACTTGCTATCAATGTCGCTCCGCAAATGATTAATAGTTATAGCCAATTCAATAGTCGAACCATACAGAGTCACCTCAACATATTCATTTGCAATGCTGCAAACGAAGGCAGCTTTGAGGAATCGGATTTACAAATATACACAAATACATTTTTGAATGCGTTTGCGAAAGCAGGTAATTGCAAAATTACCCTGCATCTTTACAGTCATATAAGGTCGTTGGTGACCAGTCATGGCGCGTAGGATTATGCAATTTATCACATGTGAAACATATGAAATGACAAATCGCATCAGATATTTTCGGAATAGCGATAAGCCCATGTGCTGAAATGTAATGTATCTGGCCAATTTGCTCAAGGTATACGTCATTATTTCGCTCTTCATGGTAAATATCTAATGCGATTTGTCATTTTATATATTTCACATGTGATATATTGCATAATCCTACGAGCTTGTTTGGTTGAATCATAAAAGGGTGTTATGATTAATGCAACAGGACACGTGCTCCTACTACGATGATGATGCTCTTTATCAGCGCCATAATTTATTACATTAATTGTTTGTCACGAACAACAGAGGGACAAACTATCGATATACGCAGAAGACATGGCATTGGGCAATCGTATTGTTTTAGCAAGGCCCTTTACTTTTACAATGTGTTTACCCTTGCCTTATCGCTACTTCTAATGTCGCAATAACAGGATATTTCAGAGGTCATAAAGGGGTTCGCGAATATATGCGCAGTTGAAATAATCACATGAAAACAGTGATGAGTAGAGGAGATGCAATCCAAATATAGATTGTGTGATGCATTACTGCAGTGCAGCGACTTTGGGAATATGCTTGGAAAATTGCACAGAGATCATTCAGACGACAAAATGAGATTCATCTCCAACCCCAGAGATAACAAACGTAGTTAGACGTTGTCAGTAATACAGTTATAGTTATACTTTACAAGAAACCATTTGTTCCATGGTTTGGTAAGGAAATTAGGTTACATAAGATAAATAAGATTGTACATCAATCTATATTAGTAAATGCGATACAGCACTGTCGTTTATACATTGCAGTACTTGTTACAATGGCTTGGGATACTCAACGGTTGTTGGTATCATATTGAGTCCTGTATAGGCCAACATGCATATGGCGTTGCTTATTATGCAATCACATCTGCAAGAAGGAAGCGGACGGGTCGATAAGCATATTAGTTTTCATCAGCATGTCATTTCAAGTGACTCAGAGCGCGCTTGCGTGATCATTTACATGCGTTGGTTCATTTATCGGTAACATTACATGAAGTGATTGTTCGCTGCTCGTGAAGCGACTATTCGATTTCTACACTCCTGCTTTTCGGTCCTATAAACGGATGCTATTAACAAATTGTCGAGATTCTGAATTAAAAGTCAAAGAATCTCGTTTGACATCACGGACGACGTCAGCTATAGTTTGGACTAATAATTTCATTGTTAAGGGAAATAAACAGACTCATCACATCATTTTTGGCCGCTTTATAATGTAAATATTTGTTCGGAACGTGTTTAAAGTGAATTCATAATGCATACATGAACCAAAGCTTAAACAACGTCCGGACAAATATGCTGACATAATCTATAATAATGGTTTCAAATGGTACACTTGATTGATTTGGTTGAAAAAGAACCGTCACGGTTTGTATTGTTGTGTAAAAAAGACTGAACGTCTTTGCATCAATCCAGTAAAGACTGTCAATGCTTTGTTAAAAAAAGGCAAAAGGGAGACGACCTTGCCGTTATTTTTAGCTGTTCCTAATTTCCTCGTGTACGGCGTTACTTTCATACTCTGGATACAAACTGTTATTTTTTTGAATGTATATGGTATTGCATGTTAAGCATTGAGTGAAAACTTGATGGCGACATTAACAAAGGTCTAACGCAACGTTTGATCTAGCCCAGGAATAGTTGTGGGTTCATGTATTTATTTTATTTGTTTTTATCAAAGAAAGTACCCATTGTTCTTAGGTTATTATCCAAAATAAGTCGACTATCAAAATTTGCTTAGTACTGCATCGGCGATATTACTATTTCTTTGTGTGTTCGATGGACGAAATGCTCTATGATATGTGACTTCCTTACCCTTTCAATCATATATGCGTGCAACGATTTTGATTCGCGGGGAACCATCAGCAGACCACGATATATTGGTCGAGTTTCTGGTGCATGGATGTTCGCACCTCATTTCATCCTGATACTTTTACATCGACTGCCACAGAGATGATATAGAAATCATGGTTCAGTTTATCAATGTCAAATAAACAGGAAACTCATGGATAATTAGCAATGCTGAAGACTGCTGTTGATGGGATGCCACAAAATTGAAGGAGGTTCAATCCTCAGCTGTTATCGATGAATAATGAATACGAAGTTCTCATAACGGAGGCTTAACATTGGCTTAATATTTTGTGTTCAATTTAGAAGCACTGATCCATGACGCCACCTATATAGTTGATTTTGCGTTGTTCATCAATCAAAGAAAATGCAAAAGAAGCATTCATACAATCCAATGGCTATCATGACAGATGTAGTTATCGAAGATTTATAATGGCATAAATCTTCTCCGAAGTTTGACTTAAAGGATAACTGGGTAATCGGATTGAACAAGTGATCAATATTCATGGTTAATAACATTTAGTTATTTGATTGTTTTCAAGGATAATATTTGGTGATTCAATACGCTGGAAAGTTGCTAGCAACTTAATGCAATAACTGCAAAAAATTAATTTCTCCAAAATGCTGACTATCGAAAGTTGCAATTCACATATGACATCCACTGGCTAGTCGCTTAGACACCTCAGTCAATAATTAATAGGCAACAATACTTGCCCCATTTTCAAGCAGTAGTGTATAACAACACAATTGTCAACGCACCATACCCCTGGAAGAACAAATTGTGAAAGCTTTATCGCTATTGTATTATAATAGTGCTTACTAATGCAGAATAAGCTGATAGCAAATATATTTGAGCTATCTCACATTGTCTGTCAATACTTAAGCTCAAACAAATGGCCAACACTTTGACAAGCCCATTCACTTAATTTGCGATAGTTTTTATCAGAAGCCATATGAAATATAAACCATTATTAATGTTAATTGCCGAGAAATAGGTCAGAACCAATCTCTCAATTAGAAATTGGAAGTATTGTAATGAGGCTGAAAATATTTCACTCTATCAATCAATACCTACGACTGCTCTCAATTGATGAAGATGTTCACATGGTTCGAACAAATAAGATCTTTAACAAAACCAACATATCGTTTATCAGTGAAAACGTGCAATATGAAATTATATATAACTATTCATAACCTCGGTGTTTTGCCATTACTTTTGGAATTGTGGCAGGCGGCTAATAAATTTGCACTGCTGATATTGCCATCACATATTCCGTGCTTTTATAACTCATATGACTGCGCATTAGCCATGTAGATTCCCTTAATCTAGACCATACTGCATCGTTTGGAATTATATATGAGGGAATGTATGTGAATTAGTATATGAGAACAACCCTTTCATGGCACCACAAATGGTTCATTAGAGTTAAGTGTCTTTCTATAAAGCAGGATTCATTTTCCATATCTGATGAACAGCAACAAGTTGCAGGGCACATTGAGATGTTTTGCAATGGCATAAGAACATGGATTGAAGAGTATTTTGTCCGCCGGACGTCATTTCAACCGTACCAGCTATGCGTACATTCTCTTTTTCTGATTCCATAATTTACACGCATCGAATAAGTTCGGATAGAAGAACAAAATTCCCCATTTAATTTTTGTATGTTGTAAGAATGGCTTGATAACCACGATATATAAAATATGCTCGACAAAAGAATACCCTGCAAGCGAAGATGTGCGTAGACCTTCAGGATATTGCGGGATAAGAATTTAACATATAATGGTTTCTGATCTTTACTGTTGCCATTCATCGTACCCAGGGTCTCGAATGGCATTTTTTAAAAGACTTTTAGTTTTTTTAAATGTGCATTGCTGGATTCACCATGCGCAATATTGTAAAAAGCAACATATTTAAGGCTTGATACGCACGATGCAGCATAATTTAAAAGAAGATGGGCTTTATGTCCAGGCACATATGGCTGCTCAATGCTGTATAAAATTATAACATATCTATTATCATAATACGTGGCTACGGAGGAACATAATAACCTAAATGATGGTCTTCTTTGTGATAGAATGTTGTGGCAGTTCACCTATGATTGTGCAACGACAATATAATGGAATCAAACAAGGGTAATTAAACTTGTCTGACGATAGACATTCCCAGCTCTGGACATCATTAGATTTATGTATAGCTTGAAAGTAAATTCAACCTTTGTCAGTTAACGTTAGGATTATTTATGTTATATTGCGTCCAGTAATGATTGTGTCACAGAGCAACTGCGGGTTGCTTATTTAAGCAGATGTTCCTATAATATATGCAGATAATGAATACTTTGACGACTGTACAATGCCTCCTGTATCACACAATTGCTTCCAATATGATGTATTATTGGCTACTTCCGAGTTTCAATACTAACGTCACCATCATGTTTGAGTTGTTGTCCTGGTTTATTTCTGTGTTACGCGTTTGTCTTTCTATCAATGTAATATGACATATCTGTGCGGTTAGTTAACCACCCTATTACTACAACAAATCAAAAAGATAGTTGTTCGTTATAACTTGGTAGGCGTCTGTGTCAATCGTTGATAATCAGATGATAATCCAATTCGACGAATTTATTTCGCTTGGTACGCGAGAATTTTTGATTTAATTCAAGGCCCGTTCAAAATCCGTCCTTGATATTGATAAGAATACACAGTTGCTATCAGCTTCGCCCGCTAAAAAGTTGTTGGCTCCAATTGGAAACCAATGATTGCTAGATATGGCAGTAGAGAACACATAGCAGTCTCGCTTCCGTTGGACACGAAATATATCAGTTAATACCATGATGGCTACAGTATTAACTAATGTATCTCTACTTCATGGAACCGAAACAAATCCACGGGGCAAGATTAATATGATTATGAGCAAGTTTTAAATACGCGGCTGTACGGTTAGCGCTCACACAGTACGAATGATGGTAAGATCATTTTACAGGCATGTAATTATCCTTTTGTCACATACATTTACTACCTTAAGGATGTGGATATTCAGTGACATCTTTTCTGCTGTGGCCAAAGCAACGTCGTTTTCCCATTTCGCTGCTGGTAACAAATGGAGATAATAATCATATTTATATTATCGCGCATTCCGTCTTTCATAACATGAGTGGAGTTATAAAATTTATTTTGTGGAGGTGACTTTGTGTATTCTTCCATTGAGTGACATTGCCATTAATTTGCAGAAATTAAAAAACAATCTACGTTTGTCGATAAAATGATGTCACATACATATTTTTATCCCTTCAAGAAGAATACATTCCGATGGAATGCGGTCAGGTGTTTTTCCAATCGCTTGCACACTCACAAATATTATTTCACAATCCCT
>CM067356.1:40883143-40898314 GCA_034190875.2 Urechis unicinctus | reverse complement strand
TCGGTTTATAGGTACAATTGTGCGTCGGAATAATTATACAACATTGTTTTCTTAGGTGCAAAGTAAACAAAACCTACGCTAAATGCAAGTTTTATCAATATCATATTAGGCAAATATGTCAATGAAGCCTCTCATCGTTTATTATCAAACTTCAGCGAGGTGTGAGACAGGAAACTCAGTACAAATTAAAGAAGTAATATGAGAATCTTAACAAAGGTTTTGCTGAATATTTCACAGTTCCAGCCAGCATCCGCTCGAGACATGTCCAAGTGAATATTTTATCAACCTACCCTCACCAAATAGTCACTGTGTCCAACACACAATGCAGAGCAACCCTAGAGAGGCACCTCCCTTTATTTTAGGCATCCCGAAGAGAATTAATGTTGTTTGGAACAGAATCTGAATTCAAATAGTATTATCCCATAGATGCTAGCAATAAGAAATGCCGCGAGTGTACGATATGCCCATACAATTATTTTGCAATAGGCAGTTTTACAAAATGATAGGAAAACCTCTAAGACTAAACATTAATGTTGCGATGTATAGAAATGCGTAGAAAATCGGAAGAACAAATTACGAAAATTATCTCATCCGATTATGTAACTGGAGAATTCGAGTTGCAAATGTTTAAATATTACTAAATCATCTAATCAGAAAAGGATCGATATATGTGAATATATATGCATTTATGTAAATAAGTTTATTTGTAGATAAACACATATATATTTATTGATATATCTAACTTTGTATATGTGTATATTCCCAATGTTTTAAGATATATATGTTATATAATTTTATTTACACATATATAAATGGCGCATAGATTTATGTGTATATATTGCGCCTATATATGATCGTCATAAAATATTGTACCACGAGTGCGAGATAAATACATTATATTATTATATATTTATATGATATATCTAATATATATATATATGTATATAGATCAATTTTATATATATATATGCATATATATACACATATATAAGATATCCCTAAATTCGACATAGATTTATGTGTATAGAGATTCGCCTATATAGTATATATTTATATGAGATATAGATATATAGAGATATAGATAGATATATAGATATATATCAAAAGGCTTTTTGAAGGAATGTCCCCCTCTTTTTGTACTATATTATGTACTTGTGTTAAGCGTCGACCTGTCCGTCGGGTTGTCATTTTTTCCCTCCTCAGCATTCCGATCATGCCAAATACGCTGCCAGTGATGCGAAAGCAACTACTGACAGATCGGGCTGCACGGTTGTAATTCCTGTTAAGCTTCACGGCGACAATCTTGGAGTGTTGGTCCCATAAGTGGGAACACAAGAGTTTTGTCGTGATGAATGTGTATCCTTCGGTCATGGGAAAATTGAGAAAAGACTGATTAACGCTTCATCGTGTCATATGTAACACGACGATGCGGCTGATATCACGTTTATCAAAGCATTATCCGAGCTACTATAATGATGTTTGTAAGACTGGTTATAGATTGAACATATCTATAATATATATCATATAACTATTCATTCAATGCATCAACCAAGTAGTCTAGCAAAGAAGAGATGAATTTGCGAGAAAAAGAGGGGTTTTGGGATTCGGTAAGCTTGTCCGAGTGTTCGACATTGACGGCAGGTTTTCATGACAACATGACGCTCAATATAAATTGATCAAAACGAAGTTGGTGACTTGTCCCTTAAGACAGGATAGCCATACATTATGAAGATGGAGCTTGACTTGTCAGAGTTGACATGAATTCCCAAAGGGAAGCACATTTTGCACAATTTAGGACCACAGGCCAGCCATAATTTAGTTGCTGTGCGAAGCATCCTTTGCTTTTTACAGAGAGCTGAAAATCAAAGAGTATGTCGTCTTAGGCCATGATAGTGGTGAAGCGTTGGTTTTTCCAATGCCATGCAAATATGCACTTCATGTTGACATAGAGATAAGCTGGCGAAACATAACAAAAACCTTTGAATTGCGTTGTCAGGAAGGAGCTGAAGCTGCTAGCAGGTATTCCACAGTATTTTCTTTCAGATAATAAGAAATACATTTGCACCAAGCACATGGATCCGCTAAAACTAATTTCCCATGTATATCAATTGGAAGAATGAATTTGCCATATGAGGGCAATAAAGCTAAATCCGTCAAACCTCTATTAGCTACCAGAGAGAGAAGAAAGTAAAAGAAGCCTCTCTAGTTTTGTTATAAGTAAGTGGACAATAGTAGTTAAACAGTCAGCCCATTACAAACGGTTAAGTTATTAGTAAGCATCTAACACGGATCTTCAGAAACAACAAAAACTTATTATATGAGTACTAAGACGCCGTCATGGGATGCAAACAAGGGGTGTTCCAAGGGATCGACAAATCTTCAGCATGTTAAGGGGCAAATATGTTGGTTGAAGAGTCTGGGAGGGTAATCTATGAAATTGATACACTCTGACGGATATTGCTCGCTTTCAGACTAGTGTAAATCATTCATGCCACAAGCCAAGAAGTTGCAACATAAAAATGCAATAATATATATTAAGAATAGAAATAATTGTTGTTAATTCGTTCATGCTTGCACCAAGAAGCAACAACCCGGTACCAATGGAGATCTGGCTAAAACCAAGACGTGATTAGATCGATACCCTAACACCCATATCCAATATTAAATAATTTACAAAACTAAATGATCTCGCTACATATGTCCTAACGATGCCATAACGCAATCTACAGCTCTATTTCGCTAAAGGTGCGAGAATCAAGAAGGTTAAAAATATATACTATTCTGCCAAGAATCCGAGCAAAACAGAAGTTAAGTAAATAACAGCAAATTTGCAACAAAACAGTCTTATAGATAATTCATTTCCATGAAAAATTAATGGAAACCCGCGCAAGCTCATGGATATGGCATCAATGTGCTCCAATGATGAATGCATGTGTGTGAAAATTAATGTGATATAAATCCAAAATTACCACACGCACTAAATATACGCTGAATAGATGCTGCTAAAATGACCGTTCAAACACAAAAAGGCATTCTAAGATCAGATCCACATGGAAGAAGATCATTACATGGCTGTTGTCAACAGTAAGAACTCGTTTTGGCTGGTATCTTTTATGAAATGACATAGCATTCTGCCATTATGTCATATTATCTGCTTGTAGATAATAATTAAGCAATTGTATTCAAACGTCCAATACAAATGTAATTGTATTTTAACACACTATCATATCACTAATCTGTTTTGAACCATTTTTCTGATACTGTAAGTCCCTCTAATAAAATATCAGCTGAGAGTATTTTAGAATATGGTAATAAGAGGACACGCAGAACGCCTGCTGGTGACTGTGGAATATTAAGAGAATCAATTTGGTGTAACGAAAAATAGCGAGCAAAGTGAAAACATCCTATAGTGGACTAATATGATATCAGGTAGTAATCCAATTGTTCTGTGCCACAAATATAAAAAACCGAACATAACATTGTGTTTAGATTCAAACGATGGACGTTAATACATGTCAATAATTGATCATTCACAGCTTGTTAGGGAAGGAAATATAGAAACCATACCATGAAGTTGAGTGAAAATTCAATTAACAAAAATAAAACCAGGCTAATTACACGTTAAGTAAAGGGCGTACGCCCATCACTAACATGACATTACCCACACTTGTTGTCCATGTCATCGAATGCAAAATCAGATCAGTAATTAATGCAAATCGAAACAGACGTCATTTATCGCTGTGTCCCAAACGATTATTTCATTGCGCAATGTCGGCCTGGGTAGGAAAATTGCTGTTCTCTTAACGTGTGTTTGCGGATAATACGCTTAGAAAAACGCATATTCTGTGTTCTAAGATACAAAATAGAAATAATTGCTACTTAATTGTACACTGCAGTTGGTTAGTTGGCTGTGCCGATCTGCTGCTTACTGACACAATTTACTATGATATGAACTGGACGATCAAGAGAAGGATCGGGTTTCGCGGAAAATCTGCTTTAGGATGAACACGGGAATTGTAGGGAGTTTGTAGGGAATCTGATTTAAAGTAATATTTGCTATTTGCATTCATAACCGATGCATTTTCGACCGTCACTCGAGTTAAGACATCAAACTGGACCAGCTCAAGTCGATATCGAAATTTGAATATCATAATTCTAGGTTGGGTTAATCTTCATATGCCGACAAAAAGGCAGAAAGTGTGTGCTGGATATAAATCTGCTTATGCATATTTGATTTCCATCCGCATCATTTAATGCACAGGCTCAGGTTTTAAGATCGTAAGTCTAGACGTATAACTATGCCCGCATATCAAACTCGAGATCTGAATACCCGTTAATATGCAACAAACTACACGATTCGACTAGGCAGAATCCTAGCGGATAAAATAAACACAGTGTCAAATGAATAGTAACCACATTAAAAGTAGACGAGCAAATAGACAATTCCAAATCCAGCAGATGATTGTTCAAACCAAAGATGCACTTTGGTGTAATTCTGATTCGATTGTTACAGCAATGGTACAGGGGACATCGAATTCAGCGACAATTTTACAGTATAGGCGTCTTAGATACAGTCATCGAACAAATAGGCAGGCATCATTGACCGGTATTATCGCTCAAACGCCATTTAAAAGTGTCTACCGCATGCCAAATGAGGTTTGCTTAAAGACACCATTCACAATAGTAAATCAGTATGAATATAACCTCTGCTTCACCGATATCAATGCCACAAATTGCTAGAAAGCGGTCAGTGATGGTTGGGGATGTGAAGTTTGCGGACTGTATATTTAATATGTGCTTTCTTATATATTATTTTATCACTGTATGGCATCAATTACTAAATGCAGTATTATGAATAGCATAGGTGTTAAGATTGATCACATAATGCTATAGCCCTATTCAAACATTTTATTTTGAAGCATACTAAATCATTTGGTAGACGCAAATATAATATTGACAGTTACATTCGTTGAAATATACTAGAACACCACATTTCAATCGACGAAACAATATTGAACCATTTTTAAATGGCTAGACTGGAAAATGCGCTTGGCAATATACAATCATAAACAATGCTCTATGTCTAAATCTATCATATATCATATAGCAGACATATGATATATGTTTGAGAAGAATCATGTATCATCTTTAATGATTAAATCAGACTTTGTCACCGATTCGCGTTTTCCGACGTATCTAAACAATAAAGCCTTTTCCTAGAACAAATATTCGCAGAAAATAATTTGCACAATTTGCAGGCTTTGCAGAAATTTGCCATTTGGCATTCGGCAAAGAAAGCAAACGTCCCATTATTTGTGCTTGATTACATGTGCATATGTCCACTATTTGAAATGCTCATGCAGCCTGATGACGCGTTGTCCTGATGATCTAATTGCGATTTAATTGCATATGCAGGACACGAAACTAGATGTTACATGCTGGCGTATGATTTTCGCATGAATATATCCACTGATGAACTTGCATAAAGGATTGCCAGTTTGCCATAGAACGGCTGTGCAGCAAATATTGTGGCTCGCCAAAATCAATTTTTGCCACGATCCATTGCCAGTGAATCATCATGGAAAAATGACCATATGTGTATTCATGTTTAGCTGGCATAACAAAAGCATCAAGCTAGAAAGTTGCGCCATTTCGTAATTTGTTCAATTGATGTCACAGATATGTGATAAATGTGACATATCCAAATAATACCAATACAAAACCAAGTAAAAAAAATGGCTAAACATAGTATAAAATGCGTAGAGCTTAATAAATTTGCATAGATTTTCATGACGCAAAACGTTGTCCGAACGGTATAATAATTCCTTCAAATAAATGCTACATATCCATAGAGTGTGTTGACGAACTAGATTTTACCATATAAAGTGCCTATGGCGTCAATGATATTTTGTGAATATATCCACTAAAGATAACTTGCATAAATTCGATTTGCGCAGTATTGCCATCGCGTTATTGGAACGGCTGTGCAGCACCAAGGTTGTGGCTCGCCAAAGACCGCTCAACTTTTTTTGCCCTGCATCGATCCATGCTACCAAGTAGGAATCATCATGGAATAAATGACTGTATGGTGTATTCGATGTTTAGCTGCATCATAACAAAAGCATCACAGCTAGACGAAGTTGCGCCATTTCGTAATTCAGTTCAATTGAATGTAGCTGGTATTGGTTATTCGATCCATATGTGTCCGAAAACAGCGCAGACGAAGCGGACAGTGAAAGGAATCATTCTCGTGTTCCAAGGAGCGATAATCGGAACATAGATCGTCTTTAAAACATTTATTGGTGAGACCTATTGCAGTTAAAATCATTTTACGTAACTATGTTATCTTTTAATATTGGGCAATTCTCATCGATCTTACTAAATCAAGCACCTTCACTTAGCACTTTAATCCTAAGCAAAGATACTTCGCCTCTGACAGCGTCCGCGCTATTTACTACTTTCGATCTCTCAAATCCGCGCTGCAGAAGGTTATCAAAACACCAGGGCGAGTGCATTGCCTAGTTTAATCCAACTAACTTATGTACTCCGGTAGATCTTAGTTTGGCATGTATTTCGCAGGTTTCAGGTGCCATTGTGGAGGCTGGTCAGACAGGCCAACCGTCAGGGCGCATCGACTGTGTGAGGCGGAAGAAAGTGATGTTAAAATAGAAAATTTACCAGTAATTTGTGACACAGCATCCAAGTTTCAATGCTGTATGTCTCAATAAAGATTTGTTGGAGACTGCATGCAATGTCTACAAGCAGAATCATTGCCCATACAATTACTTTGGACTTTTTGTTCCGAAAGGATGTGAATTCTAATGAGACTTTGATTCCGATAAAAGGCTTAAATGTTTCTAAAATCTGCCTGAATGTTCGGATCGTCTGCACCCCGAATAGTACGTAGATGTGAAACGAATGTAATATTGAAACTTGTGTAATTGACTACGTAAATAGTTAATGACATATAAACTATCATTCGGATGGAAATAAGCAAACATTTATAATGTTATCATTTGTTGTCTATTACGATTGAACTACAATACCTTGGTTGTTGAAAATACACGATACTTGATACATAACTCGCGGCAATTGGCATTGATAAATTTTAAATTTGCTCGGCAAATATGTGGAAATGAAGAAATGCATTATAAACATCGATTTTGTTTTATTGAATAGAGTCACAAATGATAAACAGAATTATATCAACACCATACATTGATTCGAAGTTACCAATCAGATTCATTTCATTATCGTTATCGAAGCCATGAGGCTGTTCACCAGACGTAGCTACTTTAACTGAGAGCTTGACACACGAGAATATTGGACACACTGCAATCGGCTCTTGATTAAAGACAGACAGGAGACTAAGGATAGAAGAGATAGTGCTAAAATAATAAGGGGCATATCACATGAAACACTTGATGAGTAATCTAACTTAGCATCGCATATATGGTGTAAAATCGGCTTTGATTATTTAGGATTGTTATCCCGATAAATATCTCAACCGAAGATAGACAGTTTGTGATTGTTGGTAATTTTAACTCTCCATAATAACAAGCATGACCTTTTAGTAGACCCACGACATTTTTCGAACAGGTCCAGGATGAATGCAATTATCAGCATGTATCTGGATGGTATACCATAAGCGCTCTAGCGTACACCATCAGTTATAAGTATTCACAGAAATAGAAGCAGCTGCATCTAGGAAATGAATACCATTCAGAAAACGTAGTATCAATAAACGAAGCTCAATGCCAATATGATGAACGATATGCACTAACAATATTAGGCTCTGGCAAGAGTCTAGTAGAACAAAACACTACCATGACATAGTATTATTTCAAAAACAGCAACTATTAGTTAAACTGAAAAGGGATAAGGGAAACCGCACTTGAGGCTGGTATAGCAATTCATAGACAACAAACCCAAAATCATTTTACAGATATGTAAGGTCAAAACTACCAATTAAAGAAACCACGCGTGCTCTTTTGGATGTTGCCAATGATGTCATTTCGGGACACGATTTTCGTAATGCGTACTTTGCCTAAATATTTACTGACGAGGAAGCTGGACTTCCGGGAATAATCAGATTAACCAACGGTGATGAAGAGGAAAATTAGAGACCAATATTTACTAAGACTTTTAATAAGCGTGTGATAAAGTTCCCCATCAACCTTAAGCTAGCACACTTATAGCCTAGGCATCAATGGTAGAGTATCATCCCGGAGGAATAAATAGCTCCTAACTAGGAGGCACAGAGTGGTGATAAATGCCATTGAATCAGAGTACTATTAATGGTGTCCTTCAAGGATCCGACCTGGGACCCATTCTTTTCTTAATCTACATATATAACCGCGTTGCGACTCCATGGAATAGTTGAATTGCCAAGATGGTTTCAACCAATACACTAACCCTTTTTAAAACATCCTTATTAATTGTTACGGACAATAGTCTATGTAATGTTTTAACTATACCTAATTATCAATTAAGTGTTGATGACTACTAACAATTAGTGGATGGCTAATAACAATTTGTTTGTCCCTGTACATCCATCACCAGACGATATTGTGTGGCCAGCATTGTTGATCATCGTAAATATGAAGGAAGAAACGTAAGAGATGAAATTTTGCAATACTCAAAAAAATAAACGTTTTAATAAAATGAATGGTCAAACGTTATGTGGGTTTATTTTTGAAAATAATATGTCAACAATACAAACACAATGAGAACCGCCATTGTGGAGGAAAGGTTCAAACACGAGATCCATTCCATTATTGTTTTTAGTTATAATTACCATTCGTTGGAATCAACACAACATCTTTTACATCAAACGAGAATACTTTCTCAGCACAATTATTTACGGAAATGAGCTCACACTGATTGTACGTACCGCGAAAATTTGCTACTTTACACTCTGGTGCATTAAGACAGAGGGTGAAGCACTCCAGCATACTCGTGAATAGGATGGTCCTTAATGGGTTGATCGCAAATCGGTGTCCTTGGATGATGATGCCGAACATTTGTCTGAACTCTTAGAAACAAATTAGAATGATATTAATGATTCTGACATATTTACGTTATGTATTAATGTTTTAAATAATACCAATATTCAGAATTATATCTAAAATAAATCACTGCAATCAGCAGTTGCACGGTCGCCTGTGAAAAGTTACATTAAAATGATCACATTTGTAACATTGTCTGTGGAAGTTTTAGATATTAACGTAGCCGGTAAAATGCCACATGATGTGTATCATACCGTTGTTCACGCCGACGGAGCATTTTGGAACTTCACATAATTCATATCGCCTGGATGGGTTTGTTGTATAGCACCAGGGCTGGCCATCTCTATCGGGATCACGGCAGTAATTCTCAGCTAGTGTCAAGTTTTTCTCAGGATAATTGTCCGGGTTCTTCGATACTCCCTTTTTTGCGTGTGGACTGTCTGTGTCCCATCTACCATGTGGTATTCCGTCAATAAACGCAACGGATATTAATTGTTCGAAATTGGTATTGATATTCAAATAGAATTGTAACAAGTATTGATAACATTACACCCAGTGAATAAAACAATCCACAAATATGCTTAATTCTATTTATTTTGAGGGATATTTTAAATCAAATGTAGTTTAAGCAAATAATTTCGTCCGATAAGATGAAAGCCTATGGCCCATCTATATCATGTTTCAAACATAGAATCCACTGTTATGGAAACAACAACTATCAAGGGCAAATATTGTATTGCACGCACCTTTGACACATATGTCCGCTCATTGAAGTGCTGATGCAGCCTGAATATTCGAAACTGCCTCCTGGTGTATAGCAATCTTTCATAACATGTTGTCCTGATGATCAAGAAATCAACTCAGCGATATCATTTCAACATTAGCAGGACACCTAATTAGTTGTTCACGCGGACTAGTGACATTTTATGATTATACCCACCGGTGTACTTGCAGAAGGGAATTGCACAGTATTGCCATCGCTTGGTGGGATCGGTTGTGAAGCACCAAGGCTGTAGCTCGCCATCTATCGCTCGACAGAAATTTTCCGCTTTCTCTGCCGAGCCATCTAAGAAGTGAGAATCGTCATGGAATGAATGACTATGCGGTGTATTCAACGTCCAGCTGCAACATAACATAAGCATCACAGCTATAAGACGATGTTGTGGCCATTTTGTAATTCAGTTCAATTGTATTGTCACAAATATGTTAAATTTTGCGACACATTTTTATAATACCATATACGAAACAAAGAAGATGTCTAAAAATGCAAAGATTCGACATAGCAATTAAAGGCGTATTGCTTTGATAAATTGCCATTGACATATGTCGTTATATTACAATGAAGCAATGATTATCATGACGTTAACCAGTGTCCGAATGGTACAATACGTGCCTTCAAATACATCCTACATATACATAGCAAGTGTTGACGAACCACAATGTACAATTTAAATGCGTGACAAACAATAAACATCGGGCACATATTTCAAATTGAGGATAAAAATACCCACTACTGGCATGGTTTTCCTGAATGGGTCATTCGCAACTGCCCTGTATAGTTCCGCACATTGTATCTCGTAAGGCAGTCAGCTTCTTCAGCTGAATTAGGTGAACGATTAATTGTTAGTCATGGCTAACTGAGTGATTATTACACTCAAATGCATTGTATTCAAGACCTATAAATATATATAAAACATCACCAACCATGACACAGGATGACATCTGATGTGTAAAAATAAAGCCATTGGAATAACCAACCACGCCAGAAAGCCTTATATTATGCGTACGTTAGTGCACTGGCACAATACTTCGGCTTCAAACTGACTGTGGCTATCTCGGATGTCATTTAAAGCGCTTCACAATAATGGTGATAATTCTATAGGCTAAATTGTACCTGTTATATATCCGGAAAGCTGCGCCATCACAATAAGGTGAAGCAGATACATCCTTCTCAGCCAGCTCGAGACAAATATTTAGCATTACAGTTCTTCCCAACAGGCATTTAAACGTGGTGAGAGAGTTCTTTGCTGCACCATGAGAGACAATAACTTTTTATTACGTCATGCGGTTTTACAGCGGTGGTAAAATTGTTCTGGGCTTCATGCAATCAATAGTTCACATTGCAACATGGTAAACATAACGGACATATTTACTATTTTATGCTACAACCGTACTGAGACAACATCTTGGCTAATTCTCATGATTTGGTCCGTGCTCTGAAGTAGCTCTAATTGCCACGTATGCATATAAAGGCGTTATGATTGCTCAGCCACAATTTGAACATGGGTTGGCAAGCTGAAACTAATTTGATGTGGTCACAAGTAAAGAATACATGATGACGACTAGGGTTTTGATTGAGAGAGAGAGAGATAAGATACGTGATATATGAAGTATATATAATATATAGATATATATAATATAAAGGAGTTATGATAGATATAGCCACATATAGCATACGTATAGAGAGTATGCAATATGTAATATAATATATATATATATATATACAATATATAATATAACCGATATATAGTATATATCATAGGGTATCTATATATATATATATATATAGAGTATATATATATATATATATATATATATATATATATATATATATATATATATATATCTCTATATATATATATATAGAGAGCGAGAGAGAGAGAGAGAACGAGAGAGAGAGAGAGAGAGAGAGAGAGAGAGAGAGAGAGAGAGAGAGAGAGAGAGAGAGAGAGAGATAACTTGAGAGGGGTGCCAGAGATAAACTCATTACAATTGCAAGAGGCTAACTATTTCGCAGTTCTAGCCTGCAGCCTCCCTTGACAGGTCCAACTGAATATTTTATCAACCTACTCTCACCAAATAGCCACTGTGTCCACCCCACAATGCAGAGCAACCCTAGAGAGACAACTCACTTCATTTGAAGCCTTCCCAAGAGAATCAATGCCGTTCGGAACGGAATCTGCATTTAAATAGTATAATCCCAAAGGGGCTTACAATAAGGAATTCTGCCCGTGGTAGATATGCCAAATAATTAATTTGCAATAGCCGGTTTTACAAAATGATAGGAAAGCGGGGATGAGCAAAACAAAATGCTAATCCGAAATGAAGCCCCACGCATGGAAAATCTGAAGAAAACCTGGAGAACATTATCTCATCCAAATGACTAACTGGTTAATTTCGAGTGTCTTGTTTAAATTTATTAATTCATCTAACCATAAAAGGGGCGATCTATGTGAATATACATTTATTTATATAAACATATTTATTAATAAATATTTATATATATATTTATTGATATATCTAACTATATATATATATTAGTCGATAAATCTCATTATATATATGCATTTATATATACACATATATTTATGTTTATATATTCGCATTAATTTATGCAAATATATTCGCATATATGAATAAATATATATATGAATATATATACATGCATATATATATATATATATATATATATATATATATATATATATATATAAATTAATATATGTGTATATGTAAATGCATATATATATATATATATATATATATATATATATATATATATATATATATATATATATATGTGTGTGTGTGTGTGTGTGAGTGTGTGTGTGTATATATATAAATACCTTACTGTCTATGCACACCCCTTTGTGTGTGTACATACGAATTGCGCACCTGCCGTTAAATGTTATATTTGACAAACCACGTCTTCCATGGAGGACGCGAATAAAAGAATAATGGTCCACGTGTTGCTTTATGCATATATTTTGCCATGTATTAATACCCCTCGAATTTTGACGCATGCTCGTTGAATAGATGGCAGTTGCAATAACGATGAAGGTCGATTACGTTAGTTATTCTATGAATAAATTTTTGTATATATATATATGGTTACAATGGCTGGCTTAATGCTCATGGCGTTGCTTATTATGCAATCACATGTGACTGCAAGAAGGTATCGAACGGAACTATCAGCATATTATTTTTTTATCTGCCTGTGATTTTCAGTGTTCAGAGTGCACTTATGTGATCATTCATATGGTTCTCAAAAAACCCCGGGGCGATAGATTTAGATATACCATTCATACAATTTGCTTATGTTTTAGTCGAAATTTTAAGTGTCGATAACGAACAGCAGTCACTGGCAACCACTGCGCTGATAATGTTATTTCGTTTAATTTTCTCACCATAATAAACAATTTAGCCACTGGTCAAAACCGTTTAGTGAGCAGCCAATCAACCATTCATGAAGCCTGAATTTCGTAATGTGTCGCAATGAAGTGAACTAACCGGCTTTATCGGTGCGTTGGCCAAACATGATGACGAAGGTTCACCTGAAATATAAATGTAGTTTTAGCTACACATTTGGTCAATTATGGCGTGAACATAATATTTTCCTCTCATTATGAATTCTGTAATTGCATTAGTGTGCTTATGTTTTTCATAGTTGTATCAATGCATTTCTGTGTGGATAATACTTGTCGCAATAATTTTCTTGACTTGATTAAACCCACTCGCATCTGAGAAGTGTTATCACACTTCCCACCTCATCTTCCTTTTGTTCATATTATACTCATAAAATGAGCCGGAAGATCTGCCACCTATCATAGTGAGGATTTATTTCCTTCAGACTACTATTCAAAAACGTTTCCCGATTTGTAGCTCATAATTGATTTGAACAGATTTAATCCTATTGCGCTTTTGCTAACACTTTCATCATACCAAACATATTGCAAAGGATCAGTGACTCCAGGCGGCACAGCGACATTATGGCCTAATAAGCAAACAACTAGTTATTAATCCTGTTTCCCCATATATATAAAAGATATATATATTCATGATCTTCTATGTGTTACAATGTTCATTATATAATAGATTACAAAATATACATTTCATGGCTGAAACACGTGATATTTTAATTCCACACACACTTGTGATCAATGAGTTAACATATTGGTGATCCTTTAACCAAAAAGCTTATAGCTATTCTAAGAGGGCTCATTCCAACGATCTATGCGGTAAGTCTGTAAATGAGTGAAACATGTGCCAGTTGACAGGTGGCGATACCATAAAAGTAACAGAACCACATGGGACTAGTGTATTGTGGCATATTATAAATAGAAACATCTTACTGGTCGATGCGACCGCGCCAACGAATCGATTGAAATTTTCTATGTTATTTGAAAACAATTGGTGACAAAGCAACGTGAAGCTCACAGGTGGTGTGTTCCCATATTTTGCCAGGCGGAGGCGCGAGCATGACTTTTTAACGTACATATAAACTCCAGTTGCCTGCGAAGCATAACTTTATCGTATAAGTATTCCTTCAATATAACCTTTAGTTCTTTTCTTCTGCTTTTCGGTGGCCAAAGAGTCTTAAATGTCACCCAAACAGACAATTAATTGCGAATGGCAGAAGTAATACCTTCTGAAGCGGTCAAAATGTGCATATTACTGATAACATTATATTGTCCATTCTATGTAGCGGTGGTCAGTGGTGTAGACGTTGAATACTCTACGACAATATTTTTTGATTGAAATGAGCTTAAATTCATCGAGGCAAATCACTTCATACTAGAACTTTACGTTATTTATCATAAATCTGATAGAATTATAAAAATAGGAGCCTAGTCAATCTAAATCACAATGTCAGATATTTGGTTTTTACAGCGAGAGTGAGCAAAGCAATATATGATCTATCACTATCTATCGTATTATGCTCCATTTAAACACTTAGTAACTGATCTGTGTAACTTGCAGATGAATGTATGCGACTTATTAAATCTAAAATTACGATTACTACTAGGATTAAACACAGACGCTAGAAATCATAGAAACATTATGGACGGTTGTAACCATAACATGACGCTGAAACAAGCAACTTGAAATAGCTCATTTCAATGTCGGTAGGAAAAATGACACCCAAAGGTACATAGACAAAGATATCTCCGTTCATGGCCATTTGGGGACGACAAAGGCGCGCGCAACCTTTGTTGACGACTGCTCAAACATAGACAATGTCTTTCCTGATTAGGGCTGCCCCAATTGTTCATCTCATATTATGTACATAAAAGTAAGAAGCAAGAGAAATGTCCAATATGTGTATCAATCAGGTGAGTGAATATAGTACATGCCAGCTAATGTAGCTGGTATTGGTAATTCG
>CM067356.1:40845287-40875783 GCA_034190875.2 Urechis unicinctus | reverse complement strand
AGCGCGTCTAAATGCTGTGTACGTCATGAAAATCATCGCTTTTTTGTAACATCAGCATATTTCAATGGCGATCTAATTAACACCACACATGTTATTGACATGTTAATCATTACATTTATGAGACATAATTTCTACTTTTGCATATGGTATTATAAAGATGGATCAATAAAATTTATAATATTTGCAATAATACTATTGAACTGCATTACAAACTGGCTAAAACATCCTTTAATATCTATGAGGGTTTTATAATGATGCAGCTGGACTTCGAGTACACCACATAGTCATCCAATCCATGCTAATTCCTACTTTGCAGATGGGTCGGTGAATAAAGCGGAATACTTCTGTTGAGCAGTCGGTGGCGAGCCATATCCATTTAAAAATCATTCGTCCGCAGGTTACAATTAAATAGATGACCTGCATATTTTGCAATTAAATCGAGTATATTTCTTGATCATCAGGGCAACGCGTTATCAAAGATTGTTGTACGCATGTAGGCAGTTTCAAATATTCAGGCTGCTTCAGCACTCAATAGCGGACATATGTTTCAAAGATGCGTGCAATGTATTATTTGCTGTAGATATGTGTTGTTACCACAACATTGCATTCTCTGTTTGAAGTATAATATAAATGGACCACAGGCTCTTATCTTATCGGACAAAAATATTTGCTTTAACTACATTTGCTGTAAAATATCAGAACCGTTTTAGATGAATATGATAGGATATAGATTGTAATGCTGCCATGACTGTGTCCAAACCACGGTGTACTAAGAAAAATGACCTGAGTATGGATTGGGACGATATGAACACACTCCGTCGTGACCACACTATATCAGCAGCGATATCCAAACCCAAGTTTGCAGATCCCCGATCGATAAGCCAAAGAGTATCTACCACCATACATGCATAAAGACATCGTATAACATTCTTAATTGAACGGTTTTTTTCTTGATCAAGTATACATACTTCATTGTGTACGTGACGTTTCTTAATATTGATATTCCTAACTAGCTTGCATGGTCAGCTCAATAAAACATTGTGGGGTCTAACTCAACGAGTCCAAGAAACGTCAGTAGGTAGTCGTCATCATTTTAGACCAACAATAACACTGATTTCAGAGCGACGATATATACACAGTTTAGTGGTCAGATGCGGACTAGACACTATATTAGTTTCAATTCTATTGAAATATATTTATCAGGTCTAATTCACTCAACATCAATTTCAAACCTTTATTATCCAATGAGTTGATTGACAGAATACCACATGGTAGGTGGGACAGAGACAGTCCACACACACACAATGCACGAGCGAAGAAGCCTGACAATTATCCTGAAAAAAACTTCACACTAGCTGCGAATTACTGCCGTGATTCCTATAGAGATGGCCAACCATTGTGCTATACAACTACCCATACAGAAGATTTGAATTTTCCAAAATGCTCCGTCCGCAAGACCACTGTATGATACACAACATATATCATTTTACCAGCTCCGTTAATATATAAAACTTGCACAGACATCGTCCAAAAAGTGACATTTTCAATTATTTTAGCACTACCTTTTCTATCCTGAGTATCCTGTCTATCTTTACTCAAGAGCATATTGCAGTGTTTTCAATATTCTTGTGAGTACAGCTCTCAGTTAAAGGAGCTACGTCTGGTGAACATGTATATATATATATATATATATATATATATATATATATATAGAGAGATATATATATATATATATATATATAGATAGATATAGATCTAGATATAGAGAGAGATAGATATCTATATATAGATAGATATATATCTCTCTCTATATATATAGAGAGAGATATATTATATATGAGAGAGAGATATCTAGTATATATAGAGATCTCCTAGAGATAGATATATCTCTGCATATATATCTATCTCTTTATATAGATACTCGATCTATATATAGAGGGTTTATAAAATAGAGAGATATATTTATATCTTCTCTATCTATAGAAAGATCTACAAATCTGTATATATAGAGATCTATCTTCATCCCTAAATAAATATGTCTCTTTAGATCTCTACATATCTCTATGTATCTCTATCTCCCCCTAATGATATATATATATATTTATTTATATAGATATCTCTCTCTCTCTATCTATAGTTCATATATCGGAGATATATCTAGATTATATATATCTATATATATCTCCCTATCTATATATTTATATATATATATATATATATCTATATATATATATATATATATATATATATATATATATATATATATATATACATTTATTTATATTATCAAATTCTAGTAACAGACTAGTAGTTACATAACCAACCATATTGCACCACTTTGGTGTAGTATCACATTGGGATAAGGTTATTGTCTGTTAGCTTTTGGGTGATTGGTTTCTACTACATTGCCCAATACGAACTGACATATAATCACTAATGTGGATTCGCTTGTGCAAGTAATAGGATACCCAAAGGCTATACCATGTTTAATTCTTTTCTGAGGAAGGCCATGACCATAGATACGAATATTTAGACACCAAATAGGCAATGAGAATAGAGAAAGCCCGCATTTAATCGTTGATCTTTCCAGTAGCCCGTCAATCACAAAAATAAACTGCCTTACATGTTCACAACAATAACAACCAATTCTTGCATCGATTATATGAGGCCTTAAAATATTTGCACTGCACATGTTGCAAGATTGCTTTATATTAGGCAAATCAACGAATCCTACAGCGACAACGTGATCAATTGATGGGAGGACAACGTTAGGATGCAATAATTATATCAGATATACAGAGACTGGGAGGATTGATGTTTAAGTCGCCCTCTTATCCACACCAATCATATTGTGCTTAAGAACATAGAATACATATGAGCCTGTGGATTGTACATAATTCAACGGGAATCAACCATATAATGCTTTATGTTTAGTCACAGTTCCTCGCGTTGCATAGCTTACGTCCATTTAAACGGATATACACCTTATGGCAACCAAGTAACACCAATTCGATTTATGACGCAATAGGAACCATGATAGTTAGTTAAAGCTCAACAAATAATATATATTTCATTGACACAACAACTAAGGAACAATTGATCTTCGTTATAGTTGGTATAACGGTTTAGTCAGATTATCCCTAGCTTAGAAAATAATATTCACCAAGGCTTATCAAAATGTTCATATGAATGCACTAAGTCGCCCACTTTTTGAAAGACCGGACATTCAGCGCAAACAACGGCGAACAGTGATCTAGCGTAAAGTGTTAAGCACTCCATATTTCAACACTCTATAATTCTTTTAGTGCTATTGTCTGGAATTGAACCTATCATTGATATTAGAATGGAACAAAATCTGAAAGTCTCTTCTGGGGTGATTGACCACTCACAACACATCTTCATGCGATTCATCGAAAGAATAATAATTTAAAAAAACAATAAATCATAGCATATTTTTATACTTCATTTACCATCTTTACAATTAGGGACAAATATAATTGTTGTATGTAGGTGGACCTTTGTACCGTTTTCGGAATGTAAGAGTATACCTGTCATTCCAGGCAGGGACTCCTGATATAAGTTATCTACTTGGATATAATTGAGACTAAACAGAACATAGATAATTGAAACTGCTGTGCTTTATGATGCAATTATTTGTGTGCAGCTGTCAGTGGTCCATAACATAATTACAGATCATCGCGCATATTAGTCTGTTATCCTAACTTTTGACAAATCGAACCAAAAATAATATTTCAAACAAATACTACTTTGCTCATGACCTAATTAATCGCAGTTTGCAGAGCATGTAAGAGTTATGAGAGTATAAACTGGTTTTTTTAAGATTATGCTGTTCACATTTGTCATGGTAATAAGAATGCTATATTAGAGCAGTTATGTGTTACATCAATCTATACAAGTCTACAATCTCCGAATAGAGGCTTTGCAGAACGCATATGATAGCTTTGACCAGTGTTGATGGTGTTCTTAAATGGGAACGGTAAGTTATCAAGTTTGGTCAAGCAAGTTAAGCTTGATGTCAGAAACAATCATGCGAATTATTATACATCGCCTTGGCGAAACATCAAGTGCTCAAAAGGCAATGTCTATATCCATGATTGCCGTGGAAAAGCTGCCCAGAAAGCACGGTGGCCCCACATTATGCATTGTGTTCAGCCTATACAGCCTTTCGTTCTGTTTTAAACTATAGATAATAGCTTATAATTACTATAGATAATAATTACTTTCCGCAACGATCTGATGTGTTGGAATTGGTGGAGCAAATACCTAAGACATACAAATTGGCGTTCTTCAACAATCATTCATCGCCAGACTTCATGGGAAAGGTAAGTACTTTGAAACATCACAAATAAAATAGAAATTGTGTTTACAATATAAATGTAGTAGCTGTGTCATAATTTTTGCAACGGTCTTCCTCTCTTTTTACAATAAAGTATGTCCACAATAAAAGGAATAGGTTTGATAAGAGAAAACTAGCGCTATGCGTGTCGGCGATCCTTGGACACAAGATGATGAGCCCTTAATCAGTCACAGCATTTCCCTAGCTATAAGACGGTGGCGCCATCGCATCTTCGATTATTCTAGGTATTGTTGAATATTCGCCTCAAATTCTTAAGCTGAGTTAGGAACATTACAATGCAGTAGATTCAATGTAAGGCGATGCACAGTTTAACTGAATACCATGTTTTATCAAGGAAAATTATGTATGGATTTATTGGTTGTTCCATGTGCTTGAAATATGAAGTGTTGTTATTGCTCGTTTTGGCTTCAACATTAGCTGATTGAGTTTGTAAGCTGGTTATATATTACAATAAATAGGCAATGAGAATAGAGAAAGCCCGCATTTAATCGTTGATCTTTCCAGTAGCCCGTCAATCACAAAAATAAACTGCCTTATATGTTCACAACAATAACAACCAATTCTTGCATCGATTATATGAGGCCTTAAAATATTTGCACTGCACATGTTGCAAGATTGCTTTATATTAGGCAAATTAACGAATCCTACAGCGACAACGTGATCAATTGATGGGAGGACAACGTTAGGATGCAATAATTATATCAGATATACAGAGACTGGGAGGATTGATGTTTAAGTCGCCCTCTTATCCACACCAATCACATTGTGCTTAAGAACATAGAATACATATGAGCCTGTGGATTGTACATAATTCAACGGGAATCAACCATATAATGCTTTATGTTTAGTCACAGTTCCTCGCGTTGCATAGCTTACGTCCATTTAAACGGATATACACCTTATGGCAACCAAGTAACACCAATTCGATTTATGACGCAATAGGAACCATGATAGTTAGTTAAAGCTCAACAAATAATATATATTTCATTGACACAACAACTAAGGAACAATTGATCTTCGTTATAGTTGGTATAACGGTTTAGTCAGATTATCCTTAGCTTAGAAAATAATATTCACCAAGGCTTATCAAAATGTTCATATGAATGCACTAAGTCGCCCACTTTTTGAAAGACCGGACATTCAGCGCAAACAACGGCGAACAGTGATCTAGCGTAAAGTGTTAAGCACTCCATATTTCAACACTCTATAATTCTTTTAGTGCGATTGTCTGGAATTGAACCTATCATTGATATTAGAATGGAACAAAATCTGAAAGTCTCTTCTGGGGTGATTGACCACTCACAACACATCCTCATGCGATTCATCGAAAGAATAATAATTTAAAAAAACAATAAATCATAGCATATTTTTATACTTCATTTACCATCTTTACAATTAGGGACAAATATAATTGTTGTATGTAGGTGAACCTTTGTACCGTTTTCGGAATGAAAGAGTATACCTGTCATTCCAGGCAGGGACTCCGGATATAAGTTATCTACTTGGATATAATTGAGACTGAACATAACATAGATATTTGAAACTGCTGTGCTTTATGATGCAATTATTTGTGTGCAGCTGTCAGTGGTCCATAACATAATTACAGATCATATTAGTCTGTTATCCTAGCTTTTGACAAATCGAACAAAAAAAATCTTTCAAACAAATACTACTTTGCTCATGACCTAATTAATCGCAGTTTGCAGAGCATGTAAGAGTTATGAGAGTATAAACTGGTTTTTTTAAGATTATGCTGTTCACATTTGTCATGGTAATAAGAATGCTATATTAGAGCAGTTATGTGTTACATCAATCTATACAAGTCTACAATCTCCGAATAGAGGCTTTGCAGAACGCATATGATAGCTTTGACCAGTGTTGATGGTGTTCTTAAATGGGAACGGTAAGTTATCAAGTTTGGTCAAGCAAGTTAAGCTTGATGTCAGAAACAATCATGCGAATTATTATACATCGCCTTGGCGAAACATCAAGTGCTCAAAAGGCAATGTCTATATCCATGATTGCCGTGGAAAAGCTGCCCAGAAAGCACGGTGGCCCCACGTTATGCATTGTGTTCAGCCTATACAGTCTTTCTTTCTGTTTTAAACTATAGATAATAGCTTATAATTACTATAGATAATAATTACTTTCCGCAACGATCTGATGTGTTGGAATTGGTGGAGTAAATACCTAAGACATACAAATTGGCGTTCTTCAACAATCATTCATCGCCAGACTTCATGGGAAAGGTAAGTACTTTGAAACATCACAAATAAAATAGAAATTGTGTTTACAATATAAATGTAGTAGCTGTGTCATAATTTTTGCAACAGTCTTCCTCTCTTTTTACAATAAAGTATGTCCACAATAAAAGGAATAAGTTTGATAAGAGAAAACTAGCGCTATGCGTGTCGGCGATCCTTGGACACAAGATGATGAGCCCTTAATCAGTCACAGCATTTCCCTAGCTATAAGACGGTGGCGCCATCGCATCTTCGATTATTCTAGGTATTGTTGAATATTCGCCTCAAATTCTTAAGCTGAGTTAGGAACATTACAATGCAGTAGATTCAATGTAAGGCGATGCACAGTTTAACTGAATACCATGTTTTATCAAGGAAAATTATGTATGGATTTATTGGTTGTTCCATGTGCTTGAAATATGAAGTGTTGTTATTGCTCGTTTTGGCTTCAACATTAGCTGATTGAGTTTGTAAGCTGGTTATATATTACAATCATTATAGCCGAATTCGGGTAATGAACTAGGCAAATGGTTCATAGTAAACGTTTGGTGCTGAAAGCACTGTCAGTACATGGCCCCTGCTGATGTGATCTATAGCTCATTTAAAACTAAGCGTAACCCATAGGTTGATGGATAACAATGACTCGAGTTAGGATCAAAGCTTTTAGCAATTCGTGTCAACATTCTTCGATCACATGCACCCCAGATGTCTGATTAAATCACTACTTTAATTGCACCTTTAAACGAACTTCGACAATGGACGATAGGGGATGCCGCCCATTCAATAAACCTGCTTTATGAGAGCGCTTGCAAATAATTATGCAACTCTGTGTGGGTTGGCATTGTCATATATATATAAATGTAGAAATGTCACGTCTGCCACAACATAACTGGCCACGTGACTCGTACGTTGAGACAACGTGGAAATGTCAGTAGGACAGAAATCTGTTGACGTTTACAAGGCCTTTCCCCGTTCCGAGTACGCAAACACTACTTACATGATTCGGTGTGCAACTGTTATAGATGAACAATGTGCTAGTATTCTGTCCTAAACGTTAAAGGAATTCCTAAATCTATTAGCAAGGTTTTCATTTCAAACGTTGAGAAATGTATAATTCTTTAAAATGGTTTTGGAAGTTATTTCCTACATCCTATTTTCCATATTGGTATATTGCACTATGGCATCTGATTCATGAAAATTCAGGGTGCAACGTATATACAGCATCTAAACAATTGCATTATCATCGAATTGACAAGTTGTGATTCCTTGTTAGGTTGTTTTTGTGTAACTCCACATTTATATAACAAGGCGTCCCTCTGGATTTTGGATTTAAATAATTTTTGGGGGTGCAACCCGTCTTTTTTAACGTGTACTCGAAGTACCTGACTTTTTCCTTCAAGTTGCCATTGAACTGCTAACTCATCCCATAGATCATAAGCACTTTATTGTTATTTAGCAGTGCAGTAGGTAAGTGTCGTAAATGCCATTCGAATCATCACTTAAACAGACACGAAAGCAAACTGGCATCCGCGTTTTTCCGTTCATCTACCGCTTTACTGCGCCCTATGAGCAGGTGTGTGATGGCAACTTTGCGTTAAATAGGTAATTGAACACGCTTATCTAATCACAGGCATTGTTGTATTGAACATAATTGTAACAAATGAGGCATTGCTAATACATATATAATGATGATATTATATGATGACATATGTCTTACCTTTCTGTACATATCTACTGTATGCATGATGTTTGATCGTTATATACAGCTGCAACAAATATATAATGACGCGACTAATATGATCATAATGCTTTCTGAAAGCAAGTGTAATGCGTACCAGCAGCAGCATGACTGGCTTTACTTGCTTTACGAGTCAGGTGGCCACTGGGCGTACGCAAATGACACAAATGCCCACATTCCATGGAAGCCTTATTGTGTAAAATTGTCCGCGACCAGCCATGAATATATTTGCATGAACAATCGGACATTATGAAGAGTAGCTTGGCACTAAAAAACACAGGTAAAGTGATGCTGCCCTGAAACAAGGCATATCGCCATATAGTCAGCATAACTTGAAAATGAAAGAAATTTGATTAAAAAGTCTTCGTTCTATGTTCGCTTACGCAAGGATGGTCATGCACCACACATAAAACCGTTGGTTTCATTTTACTTTTACTATGGTTTGATTGTGTCAATGTAAATGGAGTTGATCAATTAAAAAGTGCATTATCTGTTTGGGGATTTTTTAGGGGTAAAAAAATAAATAGTTGCTGATACTCAGTACGCAATAACAAAGGATTCTTGAAATGATTATATCTTGCATAGTGCTGTTGCGACGAACATTACCAATATTTTTTAGATACAGTACATATATGTATAGTAATAGCTGATCTGCCTCACAAATGTAAGCAGAAGTATATTTGGCCTTTGGAGTCTGCCTTAATGATTTACGAGACAGGAACGCGTGATGAATTCTTTATCAACAGGTTGATATTGACCCATTACATTGCTGCAGTGTTGTGATCGGTCTACAATCTTTCATACACATCATCATTCTAATGACACATTTGATTAGCCTTTGCTACTCCGAAGACAATTTAAACCGATATGACGACGATTATTACATTCTTAGCAATCCGTTGGGAAGCTTCCTTTTTTCAAAGGTAATCTATTCTATTTGTAACAACATGAACATACAATTTAGAAATTAATTCTATTGCCATAATTAAATGGTCTGGTAAGTCTTAATTCCTCGACTCTGGGGGTTCGCATCTCTGCACCGTCTCATGGCCAGAAAGAGTGCAGGGGCTCAAGGGGAATGGGGACCTAGACTATGGTCTGGTTCTAGTCTCGCGATACGTAAGAGAATGCGCTATGCAACAGCCTATTAGCCTGTATAGCTGTAGCAAGCACTGCAATGTGGTAACAACAATGCTGCGTCCCCCTTACCAGAGCATACACTAGGTTTACTAGATATCGTTTCAACATATCAACAACATTTAATTCATCTGAGACAGGTGATAAGTGCGTATATACTCCATTTACATATATAAAGTAATTAATCCTATCAACTATTCATACGAAGAGGTAGATAGGTACACAGTTCCATGTTCACATGAAACGTTCATTCGCTATACATGCAGTAAACGAGTGTTTTGCCTCCGGGTTATTATATATGACATATGCACGGTTAGTCGTGGTTTATCCATTCAGTCCGGGTTGTCCCACTAGATTATTTTGCTTCAGGGATTGCAACACGGGAAGCTGCATTACCCAGTTATTTCGGATTCGGATAGCAGCAGACTTGGGCTTGGACCCAGAAATATCTTCATTGATTATTTAACGAGAGCAATAAAGGGTGCCGGTTGACAGGGCGGGGATCTGCATGAATTTCTGTTTCCAATATATGAGATTTTCAGGCAATTCGATGACCAACGGCTTATAGTAATCATATGACTCATCGGAAACATTACAAATATCACGAAGTGAAGACTAACAGTCCTGGCTTCTGGATAATAATTTAAGTCACTTTGTAGCGGCGACATTTAAAAGTTAGTGGATGTCACATAATTCCGACAGTTTCAATGCAAAGCCTTGATCCGGTGATTCTATGAGGAGAAAGAGGTAGGTTTGTTTAAGATCCGGGCGTTGTGCCATCTCTGCTCATTGTTCCAATATTATAAGCTTGATTGTGGTAACATCATACGTTAAGGTGCGTTTGGATCAGGATTGCTTGCTTGTGCCCCATGCTGACTACATTCTTGGTCCACGGACTTGTTATTACCCCGAGTAAGTTGATTGCACCGATCACTAGAAGCAGTACTGATGTTATTCATTGGCAATATTCATGGAATGTAAGTTATGAAGAATTTTTCAATTTAATGCTTAATTCTGTGGGCTTTTTCTCATGACCCATATTTAATATTGTCAATGAAATAATATAACAAAAATCAAAATGATCTAGCATCATTGATTAGACATCTATTAGATGGCAGTGACAATACAATGTGTTAAACATACATTTTGCCCGTTTTTCATCTTAAACTTATATACAACAATTCATAAGCTGGTTATACTGCCATTACATTTTAGTAAAGCCATACATCTAGTTAATTTGTGCTTGCCTTCCCAGAGAATATCAACTTGTTATACTACTCTCGCTTATGATTGGGGATTTCACTACTCCTGGCTTGGGTGAGAATTCTTGCTGCTATTTCCATCAAATAAACCGGGATTTTATAACCTGTATCACTTTACGTTGATTGAAGTGTATTGCATCCGCCTGAGAACAAATCAACCGTAACTGCTATACCTACATTCTCATTTACTTACAATCATCGAACTAAATAGGATAGAAAAACAAAAATCCCTATTTCATTTGTAAATAGTGTGTGAGTGGTTTGATAACCACGCTCTATAAAATAAAACAAATGCTTGTTGCTTAGATTGTTTCATATATCTTGACAAAATGCACTGTTATGCAACAATGCGTATGACGTAGGGATGTGCTTGACCTCCTGTGTCTATTAAGGATATCAATACATGTTGTATACATGGTCACAAAATGGATAGTAATGTATTCCTTGAGTGATTGTCAAGCATTACGTATTAATACTATCATGACGTAGAAGTGATGAGTAATATCAGGCATAAATCAATCATTTGCATCTTGCACTGAAACATCCTTTAATATCGGTTATTCATCAATAAGTTTATAAAACTCTCTATCATTTTTATGTTTCATCGGGTAAAGCCTATGTAATTACGTCTTTCATGTTTGACACAAGGTAACCAGATGTACCTTGCAAGCGAAGACACCATATATGCGTTGGTCTTCGGGACAATGCGAAATAAGAATATAAATCACAGTGATTTCTTGTCATAACTATGCACCATTAATCGTAACCAAGGTTCCGATAGGCATTTCAAACAACTTTTGTAAATGATGGCGCCTTGCTGGATTTACAGTGCACAATATGGTCCATCGCCACATATTGAGGCTGGATACGCAAAATGAAATGTGAAATGAATGGAAGATGGACGTTGCGTCCCTCATGATTCCTGCGATTAAAGTTTACTGGAACATTTGGCAGGTCATTGCTTTATGAAATTATTACATATCCATTATCATTATACGTAGCTACGGATGCCCCTCACTGAACACATATCCTCACCGAGGGTCTCTTGTGTGGTAGAATGTTTTGGCCGTTAACCGATGATGGTGTACCGGCAATATAATAGAATCAAGCAAGGCAACTTATCTGATAATGGACATCCCCAGATATGGACATCAACCGATGATATATGACTTAAAGCTAAATTCAAGCATTGTCAGAAACGCATGTGTGTTTGAATTGAAATTAACTGATCGCTGAACACTAAAGCCATGCAATCTTGTACATGGGTCGTAATTAAGCGACTGGTTGGGGGCAACTGGTCAGTGGAAATGCAGCACGTTCAAATCATGCTTTATACAATTGTCATAATTATGATATGAGCAAGTCGAAATGGCTATAAATAAAAGCACCAACCAGTCTCGCACCAACCAGTCTCGAGTGACAGCGCTCAACAAGGTCATTTGCGAATGAAGAATTTTATATATAAATTTTCAAAACGCATTTAACTCGTTAGATTATGTCACTGGGAATTGCCTCCATCACATAACCTATGTGACGTTCAGGTGACAAATTTAATAATCAGTCGTCTTTGCCCTATACACAAACTGTTGTTAGTTCATACGTTAGATTGTGAAATATCTTCCATCACATATTTTATCTTGCTATGTGATGCACACGGCAATCAAATTAGAAGCTCATATATGATTTGTTTAAAAGTTATTACTTGTGAAAGCGCAGAGCGCAATCAATATTTGTGGTACTATATGCCAATCGAATAAATTTAGTATTCAGCAATCGCCAAGAACAAAATGGATGCAATCCACATGGAGGCGAGGTAGAGATTAACGTGTCCCGATGTTGTTTTTCTAATTTAATCCAATATGTAAGCGCTTATTTATGTACAAACTGATAATACTCTATCCTTCATGTCGAGCGAAAACAGTTAGTTTGTGTGTGCCATCTATTTAGATTATAAGATGATGATTGAAAGTGAAGCTGCCCTGACACCGATAAACAAGAATCAAACATGCAATTATCGTGAGAACATAATGGACAAAAAATGCAAGCATGTAATTCCGAGATACCAGCAGTATAACTCCTCATGTATCCATGTAGAGCATTATGGTCTCTGCCTTTGGTAGAATAAATTAGTTCCTCTCATAAAATGTTATATTTACACCTAATCCTGGCCCTCTAAATAGACACTGCGGCAAAATTAATATATGCTGTTATTGGATTTGGAGCCGAAAAGAAACAAGTTCTAAATATCCGGTCTGCTTACCGATTGGGCGAGTAGTGATATAGGTACCCCTTCACACCTTGTTTTGGAAATTGACTACTGTACGAATACTGTACGACGTGTATTGCGTAATATATGTTTTGCTGACGATTGCATGCGGATTCGGTGCGGTATTTTGGATGAGGTCATTCTATTTTTGGAAAGTGATTTCACCATCTGTTCCGTTATTTTCGGCCCTTGAAATCTTTGCGCCCTTGGTGACCTCATGGAGGGGCGCTATTTTGGATGAGGTCATTCTATTTTTGGAAAGTGATTTCACAATTTTTTGTCGGATATGTCGTCATAGTTTGCTGAGCTAAGCTAAGTGATGGGATAGAGGGTGTGTATAAAACGGGAGAGTGTCTCAGTTCTGCGTTCAGTTATAATCATGGCTGGGAAACGGATGAGCGACGTGGAGTTGTTAAAAGCCGTGGAACAAATCGAAATGGAGGAAGTGAAACCGCTATACACACGATACTTTGCACAGTATTCGATAGTGGTTTGGAATAAAGATGTAGTGTTTTTGAAAAACAATTTCAAGAAATGTCACATAGAGTTTGGGATGCACTGTGTATTGGACTGTGGTTACGAAATAGCTGCTGTCACAGAAACAATGAAACAGTTGGAAGCGGGAGAGGAGAGTCGTGTCGAGGTCTCTATTGGTGCAGACGTGACGATGAGTGTTCGATACCCGATCCCTATGGTGGTGATAAAGAAGGGTCAGGTGACAATGGAAATGGACAGTTACTCGTGGTATATGTTTGTAGAAGCGTGGGAGGAGTTGAAACAGCTCTACGGAGCCCACGTGATGAGAGCGAAATTAATGGAGGAATATCTGATGGTGGTATACACAGACACGCTTGTCGAATTAATCGAAGCTCTAATACCAGAAAAATGCCATGGCTGTCAGATCGACCACCCGAGTCAGCGACAGCATAATCTTTGTTTGATGGCCGAACCTGAAGAACAAGTTCGGATGTGTATGACGGATGCTCTCGAGCGTGTTGACGAACACTATGTATCAAGTTTATGGGAATTAAGTATAGGTTTAATTGACCCCTGCCCCTCGTGGATGGAACGTAGCAAATGGTTGTGTGTGGACTATAGGAAATATTGGTTGGAGTCGGTGAAATCAGATATTGAAATACGTGTAATTAACAGATTGTGTAATAAATGAGTGAAAATACAGGTCTGTGTTTGTTTCTTTTAATTATGATTTGGAATGTATGTTATAAAGAGTTCAAATTTGGTGGGTGGTCATTTATGGCTAAGATAGTCAGAGAGTAACATCAACATGACGGATGCGTATAGCAGGTGGTCTGTTTTAAAAGACAAGTTACAGATGCATGCACAACTAACTCGAGAACTGAGAGACAATAAGATCTATAGACAAATTAGTATAAATCAACAGCGCTTGATGGAGTATGGTTACGATTTTGATACGGCTCTTAGTAAAGCGATCGAAGCTAGAGAGTGTTTAATGGATCGTCAGTTAACTGCGTTCGTGTCTGAAGATGAGGTGGATTAAAGTAATTATAAATATCGTTTAACAACAAGTTCACTGTCAGTAAAGGTTAAATCTTTAAAGCGACGACATGGAAACTTGTGTAGAATGTGACGAATGTCAGAGAGTTGCTGAGACCCAACAACCATATAGACCCAAGACACCTGTTCAGGGTAAACACAGACCCCTGAGGTTAAGGCGATGTCCTCTGTGTCAATGTGGGTTTGTTACCAAGGCGCTTTTGACCCAACACTTGAAATATCACTGTAATTATAAGCTCTACATTCACAATCGAAAATTAAGAAAAACAACAGGCACAACAAAGCAGAGGAAGGTTGTGACGTAATCGGAAAGCTTAACTTCCACGCTCGAAGAACCCCACAACCTGGTGTGCGTGTGCGTGTGTGCGTGATTTACCGGATCTGAAATTAATTCGTCACGTGATCACGAAAAACCGCTGACATCAGCTAAATTAATTCGTCACGTGATCACGAACAACTGCTGACATCAGCTAAATTAATTCGTCACGTGATCACGAACAACTGCTGACATCACCTCGATCAGGGGATAAATAAGTGAACACGAACAGATTTTTGTTTCATTCAGGATGGCTGAGGAGAACAGCGAGGAGTGTGATTACATTGACGGACCGTTGTATACCAGTCGTCGTAGTGGTCGCTTTCAAATCACCCAGTGGTGTAGTAACCCAGACCCCAATGATTTACACATTCGCGATCGATGGAGCGGACATCAAATAAAATTACCCTCAAATGCCTTTCTCAGAAGCGGGACGGCTCTTACATCACTCACCTTATCGTTGATTGACGCGGAAGCTGGTCAATCGGACGTTGATACGGAAGAAACCATTTGTGACGATGTAATTGGTCGAGTGAAAGCCCCAGTCCCCTATATTGAAATTACCCGTGAAAGCGTGACCATGTGCTTTGATAGTTTCAATTGGTGGCTGCTCATAAAAGCTTACCAAGACCTATCAGCACGCCCACAAAAGATGGATGACCAAGGAACGTCGCCTGATGGGTGGGATATGATAATTAGCCTTTACAGTGGTTTGATGAAGCCATTGTTATCTGACATAGCTCAAGAACCATGCGTCGTGTGTGGAACGGGCGTATGTCAAGCCGAGAACCAACAAAAGATGTATTCACATTGCGTTGGAAGAGCCTTGGATAAGGTGGACGAACATCACGTCACTTTATTATGGCGCTTGTTGTGTGAGCAACACAATTCGACTGAACTGTGTCTTTGGCTCTCTAGAGAGTATCGACGTACCATGTTAGGTTTTTGTGTGACCACCGAACACTGGTCTAAAGTCTTAATGGGGGAACCTTATGACTGTAAATATAATAAAATTATTAGACGCATGAATATATATGATTGGTGATTGAATAAAAAGTGATGATATACTTTAATCGAATTTCTTTTTGAGTTCTACTTATCACGACACTATTTTACCTATCCTATCTATAAAAAGAGTGGGGAACTGTGAATGATAACTCAGTATAAGAATGGATCGAGCCTTAAAAACCCCCTTTAGTTGCGTGATAGCTGGTCCGAGCGGCTGTGGAAAAACTTACTTTGTGAGTGAGTTAATCAAAGGTAGTCACATTGAGCCACCACCCGACCGAATCGTGTGGTGTTTCGGAGAGTGGCAAACCATGTACACTCAACTACCGCACGTGGAATTTGTAGAGGGATTGAATTTTGAGACAGATCCTCAACAAAGAACCTTGTTGATCATCGATGATTTGATGGAAGAAACTGACGAACGCGTCACTCGCCTATTCACCAAAGGGTCACCATGGCAATCTTAGCGTGTTGTATTTAGTACAAAATTTATTCGGAAAGAATAAAGAACATCGAACAATCAGTTTGAACGCTCATTATTTAGTGGTATTTAAGAACCCTCGGGACGCTTCACAAATCATGCATTTAGCCAAACAAATGTACCCGCGCGAAACATCAAGTATGTACAAGAAGCCTTTTCGGATGCTACTTCGCAACCTCACGGTTATTTGTTTATCGATTTGAAACAGGCAACACCAGATCACTTACGGCTACGAACTGACATACTACGACCCAATCAAGTTGTATACCTACAGAAATAAATACCGTCGATCATCGGACGACCGCCATTCTTATCGTTAGACATAGATCATGGCAGAGCATCTCAGAAAACACGCTGATACATTACGAGTGATGGCTAAAGCCAAACCCCCTGTCAATAGGGCTTTGATTCACACGGCTGACAAAGAATTGATAAATTGTCTATGTGAATGTGCACTCAATGTTTTAAAAGGAAACGTATCCTTGACTTCAGTTCAGAAGCGTAAATTAGCCCGATACAGACAAGGTCTGCGCGCTTTGATCTCACCTAAAACTAACGTCAAGAAAAAGAAAAGAGTATTACAAACCGGTGGTTTTCTCCCGGCGTTATTAGGACCTATTTTAGGTATCGCTGGTCCGTTGTTAGGCAAACTATTGGGCTAAAATTATGGCTAAGAAAATGATGTTGGTTGATCCCCGGGTACTGTCAAGTGGGCGTTACGATCAAGCTCCCACTGTCGACGTGTTATCCAACTTGGATGCGGAGATGAGGGATGTCCTGAATCGTAGTGATTTATCGGAGGAGGCTAAAGTAGAATCTTATAACCAAATTTTAACAAAACACCGCGAGTATTACCGCCAGCACAGAACCCCGACACCTCACACAGCCTTAGCTAATACCCCGCCCCACACACCCAAACAAGAAGATGTGTCTATTGCGGAAGTTGTAGAAACCATCCCTGATAAATTTCAGAAAAAAGGGCGTTTGCTATTAGAACGCCTTCGAAAAAACCCAGACGTGGGCTGGAATGAACGAGGGGAATTAACGATTAAAGGACAAGCCGTTAGTGGGACTAACGTGGCGGATTTGGTTAACGATGTGTTGAGACGGCGTAAACACTTTGAACCAGAGGGTTGGAAAAGATTTGCTGAAGCGTTGCGAGACTCCAACATTCCTCAAGATTTAGTAGGTCACCCCGATCGATGGAACTATATCCGACAGGGGGCGATGCAAATAGATAAAAGACCTGGTGAGGAGGAGCCTGTAACACAAAATTGGATGTCATGGAGAAGTTAAGTGTGTATTTCGACCCTGAGGCACCGGTCGCGTATGGAGGGGTGCAGCCATTGGTTAGAGCTACGAAACTCAAAACAAAGGCAGTCAGACAATGGTTGGGCGAGCAAGATGCCTATACATTACATAAACCGATCCGTCGTCGATTTCGAAGACGACGCGTCATAGTCGGGGAATTGACCATCAATGGCAAGCCGATTTAGTGGACATAGCTCGCTTAGCCAAACAGAACCAAGACATGAAATTTCTCTTGACCTGTATTGATGTATTCTCGAAATATGCGTGGGTGATACCACTAAAAAATAAAAAACGGGTGACAGTTTGATTCGAGCCTTTGAGAGTATATTAAAACAAGGGCGGAAGCCCCTGTGTTTACAGACTGATAAGGGTGGAGAATTTATCAACCGTAAATTTCAGACATTTCTTAAGCAGCAGGGGATTCGCTTTTTTACCACCCACAACGAAGAAACCAAAGCTAGCATAGTCGAGCGGTTTAATCGTACGTTAAAAACTAAAATGTGGCGTTATTTTACCAAACACAACACCAGTGTTTATCTACCGGTTCTGGCTTCGCTGGTGAAAGGATACAACGTCAGTTATCACCGCAGCATTAAGCGCCCCCCGATATCAGTCTCGGTGCGTAATCAAGAAGACACGTGGATGACATTATACGGGGAACGCTCTGATGAGGTTAAACGACCACGGTATGATATCGGGGATCGTGTCCGCATCAGTCAAGCACGGGGTAAATTTAAAAAGGGTTACACTTCCAATTGGAGCGAGGAGTTGTTTCGGGTGGAGAACGTTCACTTAGGCTCCCCTAATGTGTATACGATAAAGGATGATAATGACGAAGTGTTAGAGGGAACATTTTACGCGGAAGAATTACAGAAAGTGAATGACAAAGCATGGTATAGGGTTGAAAAAATCATCAAAGAACGTAAACGGAAAGGACAAAAACAATACTTTGTCAAGTGGTTTGGCTACCCTGCCAGTTTTAATAGTTGGGTCAGTGGTGTGGAGCTGTATAAAAAACTGAGATTTGGAACAGAAGCGTCATTAGGATGGAAGATCAGAGAAGTGATCGGGTGTGGACCATATTTGGTCGGGAAATTCCGAAAGCCGAAATCGTGTTTTTCACACAAATCCTCATTTTATATACCGTAATCATCGTCAGCATCTACAATCTAACGGCGGGTAAAGGAGATAGTAATTTGTGGACTGCTCTGTTAAGCAGTAGCTTAGGGTACATTCTTCCCAACCCCACTTTGAAACATAAAGCGACGTCATGAGTTTCTTTCTGACCCTGCCTTCCAACAGTTCAATGAATTATCACCCCAACAACACGCTGACACGTTACTTTACTCAATTGCCTAAACCCATACAATTAAAAGGTAATTGGGAGGTGGGATTAGCAGAAATTCAGTACCCTGTTTCCTGGTACAACATCGGGGACGATGTCGGTTTTGTCATAGTGGATGAGCGAGCTGGATACCATACGATAGACAGACACTTGGAAGGGGATCCTTTGGTCGAGTCCTTGGTCGTTCGCCTGACCCCCGGTTCCTACAGTGCTGAACAATTGATAGACAGGATCAATATGCACATCCGCAAATCGCATCTCAGAGGCGTGGTTCGATTTCAATTCAATTCCCACTCACAGACCGTGAATGTAAAAATAACTGATCCCAAACTTCAAGTTGTCATGACCGAAGGTCTTCGTCAAATATTGAGGTGTGAGGAATGTCTTTCGCTCTACGATTCTCAAACTGATTACAAGCCTAATGTATTTCGAGGGTTGTACGCACTGTACGTTTATTGTAGTATAATTGAATCACAAGTGGTCGGTGACACGATGGCTCCCTTGCTACGCACAGTTCCTGTGGACTACGACCGGGTGCACAAAATGGTGACCCAGACATACGAACAGATATTTTATTACCCTGTGGGCACCAAAACCTTTTGTACCATAGAAATTGATATAAGAGACGACACGGGTCAGTCCGTGGCATTCGAAGACGGACATGTGATGGTGACTTTACATTTCCGTGAAACCAAGAAGAACTTAATTTGAGTCTCATGGCATCACCATCATGAGTTTCTTTCTGACCCTACCTTCCAACAGTTCAATGAATTATCACCCCAACAACACGTTGACACGTTACTTAACTCGACTCCCCAAAGCTGTACAGTTGGAAGGGGCTTGGGAAGTGGGATTAGCGGAAATTCAGTACCCTTACACGTGGTACAATGTTACTGAGGACGAGGGGTTGGTCGTCATGGATCGTGTGGCTGGTGCGCTCAATCTCCCCCCGGATATCTGTTGCAGTGAGCGATATGACATTGTGAGTGAATTTGCAGAGGCCCGTCCCAAATATTTTCACATTACCCCTGTTTTTTATACGACCGGATCGTTGATAGAAGCCTTTGCAGCCAAGTTAAAGGAGCAAAATGAGGAGCGAGTGCGTCTCACCTACAATCGAACACGACAGACAGCAACTATGACCCTAGACAATGAGTCAGTTGTAGTTTACATGGACGAGGGGTTGCGTCAAAGACTCGGTTTTGAAATGGGGATTTTTGAGAACAGTCAAGTCGGTCAGCACATTGTTGACCCTGATCGAGGCTTGTACGGACTCTATGTCTATTGTAATCTCATCGAAGCTCAGGTGGTAGGAGACACTGTGGTCCCCCTTCTGCGTATTATTCCAATCGATCACAATCGTCGCGGGCAGTTGATCAACTCCACGTATAAAAAGATATTTTATTACCCGATAGCCACCAAGACTTTTTCTACTATAGAAATCGATATAAGAGATGACACGGGTCGACCCCCATTCCATTCGAATCTGGTAAAGTGACAGTGACGTTACATTTCCGTAAAATCAAGAAAGCTATATTTTGAAAACCATGGCTGATATTTACACGCCGTATTACCTGAACCAAGCGGGTGGAGGGCTCCCCGTGTTTTCCGGTGCCAGGAGTCAACGCGGACACGGCCTTGGTAATGTGGTTGGTGGTCTGGCTAAAATGGTGTTACCGCTGGTTCGAAAAGTTTTACCTGTCGTTAAAAAACACGCCTTGAAAACAGGAGTGAGGGTGGTTGGAGATTTGTTGGGAGGGAAGTCTCTGAAACAGTCGGCTAAGAAACGATTGTTACAAACCGGAGAGGAAGTGTTCGATCAAATAGTTCCACCCAAACAACCGCGTCGCCGACCACCACCATTCTCTATAAAACGACTCGCACGAGGTAGGAACAGTAGTTCACGCGGTCGTCGTGGAACAACTCGGAGGTTGCCAAAAGATATTTTCGGTTAGATCATGGCACTGGTACACCCCCAATCTTGTCCCTGTGTCAAAAGTGAATTAGACCTATTTTCGATTCCCCCAACTCAAAGCAGTGTCGATCATGGATCGTGGATCGAATTCCATCCGGTAGCTGCTTTAGGTTCGGGTCCAGTCGAATTCTACATCAGTGGGTCGGGTGATGATTATATCGATCTGAACGACACGTATTTACAAGTGAATGCCAAAGTGGTGAAAAAGGATGGGGCGGTTTTGGAGGCTGACAGTGCTGTAGCACCCGTTAACCTCTGGTTACACTCACTCTTTTCCCAAGTCGATGTCTCTCTCAACGAAAAACTTGTGTCCTCCTCGACAAACACATACCCGTATCGCGCTTATATGGAAACGCTATTGAGCTATGGTTCGGAAGCCAAAAACTCTCAGTTAACAGCTAGTTTATGGTACAAAGACACCCCAAAAAACACATGGACGCCGTGGGTGGTACTAACAACAAGGGGATGATAGCTAGAAAGGAACGAGCTCAAGAGAGTCGCATTGTGGATATGATGGGCAAATTACATTTAGATTTATTTAGTCAAGAACGCTATTTATTAAACGGCGTAGATTTGAAGTTGCGATTAGTACGCAGCGGTGACAGCTTTGCCCTTATGGCCAATCCTGCAGAAGGATTTGCCCCTAAAATAGTTCTGCAATCCGTGACCTTATTCGTACGCAAAATAAAGTTGAACCCCACCGTGCAACTAGCTCACATTAAGGCTTTAGAACGAAGCCCAGCTAAATACCCCATAAGACGCATAGAAACCAAAGTGTTTTCTGCATCTCAAGGAGCTATGACAATCAATCAAGAAAATTTATTTTTGGGTCAGTTACCCAAACGAATTGTAGTTGGAAGTGTTGATAATAGGGCGTTCAACGGTGATTACACTCAGAACCCCTTCAACTTTAAGCATAACGACCTCACATTTTTAGCTATGTACGTTGACGGACAACAAGTGCCCGCAAAACCATTACAGCCCGATTTTAATCACCATATATACACCCCCGCAGTTATGCTAATTTATTCATTAGCACTGGACAACTCTATCAAGACGAAGGCAATGCCATAAGTTGGAGTGATTATCCCAATGGCTATACACTATTCGCTTTTGATCTGACCCCCGACCTGGGTGATAGCGGCACTCATTTTAATTTGTTGAAACAAGGAAACGTGCGCTTGGAAATGCGTTTTGGTACGGCCCTAGAACGTACCATTAATGTCATTGTGTATGCCGAATTTGAAAATATGATTCAAATTGACCGAAACCGTAACGTTCTGTTTGATTACGCTGCCTAACAATGGATACCAGGCAATTACACGAGCTCTTACAAAAAGACGCTTTCACTCGAGCTACTGTGCGCGGAGTGTTTGCGCGGAATAAATTACCCCGCCATGTCAACTACCCCAGCGGTTTCGTTTGTAATACGGATCCAGCTTCCAAAAAAGGCAAACACTGGATTGCTATTTTCATTGATCATAATGAACGAGGCGAATATTTTGATTTCTTACGGACTACCTCCTATTCATAACGTATTTGTGAAGTTCTTGACCAAGCATTGTGTGAACTGGACTTATAATACAAAGCCATTACAAGACTTTAATTCCAATACTTGTGGACTTTATTGTTTGTATTATTTAAAGAGACGATGTCGTGGAATAAGTTTGAACCAATTGCTGGCTGTATTTACCGACGATTATTCAACCAACGATAAGCTGGTGACATGTTTAATTCAAGGCAAATAAACAACGCGTGTTGAAAATGTACGACGTTTTTATTCTTAGTTTCTCTCACAGCCTTTAAACATCAATTTCTTACAGAGCACACATCCATCGATTACATAACACCTTCACTTCAATTTATTACATAATAACACATATCAATTTCTTAAATAGCATATTAACGTATCACACATCTAAAGGTTTAGTGCTTACACCGTCTGCATTCACAATTCTCTTGGGGTAAAAATAACTTAATCCATCTCTAATTTGCGTATACGAATACATTGTGTGTTATTGTTAATGCGAAAGCCACGGTTCACACCACGACCTGATTTTTGTTCTCTCAGCACATTCATATATTTCTCCTTGTTCAGGTCGTTTTGACGTTTATCGAGTCCTTTACACGAGGCTTTATCCGTATTTCCATAACAGTAATAGGTTTTTTTACTGCACAGTCCGATAAAACCATCTCCACTCCACTCCTCTTTAAATAACCCCGGGGTACGTTTATCATATTTTTGGCGGGTCACACAGCACGGTTGAGGTACCCACGGGGTTCCGTTCGTTTTACACTGTATAAAGTCTTTGTTGTGATCATCACACACGCTACAGCTGGCAACCACTGAGGGTATTCTCTGTAAAATTGTTCTTTCATGTTGGGTTTGATGACATCTGTTAGATGACTACTACTAAGAGCGATATAACTACTATCAGTGTCCATCTGTACATAGGCAAAATCACATCTCGCGACATACTTATCAATAAAATCATAGTAAAATTCCAGCATCCTTAATTTGGGCGTATTGATAAACAAAATAGCCTATTTGTTGGGGTAAGTCGAGATCAATGGTGGTTTTGGCCATGTCGAATTCAAACAGGTTGGGGGTTAATTCGTTCAAGGCTCTGAATCTTTTGTCGTTGATCAATTTCTTACCCTCTCGGTAGTCGGCGTATTTGACATCACGGTGTTTAGTTTTATCCGTGACGCATTTACCTACAAACATAGACAAATTAGTATAAATCAACAGCACTTGACGGGTATTTTTTTTAAATTTTTTTTTTTTTTCATAAATTTGAAATAAATTTGAAAGTAACAATTAAATCAATATATTTTACAATAATACATTTTAGTATATTTACCATAGGCCGAATTTCCAAGTAGCTTAAAAGTTTCGGCTATAACGGTCTGACTCGGGTCGACATCACCCCCACGTCTACACACAAACAAGAACATTATCAAAAATAAAATTCAACGCTTGAAAGAGTATATCACATATAACTATAAGAGTATATCATATATATATTCGTACATACCTGGCGTCTGATACGGTCTCGGCAAATCGTTTGAAACAGGCTGTGGGTTCATACTCCAGTGTTTGGTATATCTTTGTGATCACCAGGCCATGTTCCAAGTACCATTTCAGTAGTGGGCTAGCAAGCAATATTTTCACACCTTTGTAGCTCCCTATCAACGTCCGCCATTCCGTCTATTTGAAAAATAAATAATGAAAATCGTTATGACATCATAGTGATCGCAACAAAATACATTATGATCCCACGCCCCTTGTCACCTTGTGTACTTACTTTCATAATGTCCCGTTGTTCAGCATAGTCTCGCATAAAGGGTCCGATTTCATCTCGGGTCAGTTCAGTGTTTTTTGAATATAGGGGTCATTTCACTGAAATAGTCTTTAAGGGTTTCTGGTACGTGTATATCTACTTCAGCCATTCCAAAAAAGGTTCCGTCACGTATATTGTCTATGAGCTGTTTTTTTTTCCGTCAAACCGGTTCGTAGTGGTTGCGGTCGACTGTACGTGAACGCTTTGATCTGAGGGTCTGTTTTTCGTTTTTTCGTCCATTCACATTCCCACACAGCTACGACATCATAACCTAATCCTCTCAAATACTGGGTATTTCTTTCTGTTTCGGTATATAAATCACTCATTAGTTTTCCACTGATGGGGCTATGGGTCAATTTCAGACACGGACAGCCATGCCATACACATCCGTGAAACTGATATACTGTTTGCGTTTCTTTACACCACCCGTCTACGGGTAATCGCCGGGCGCCAATTCTTTTTTCCCCTCTGTTTAGACGATGTTGTATTTGATTTTGTGAGCTGTGTGCTATCCAAGCCAACCATTCATCCGCTATTCCGCCTTTTCGGGTCTGAATTGGTTTAAACTCAGGCGCGTGACGTCGGGTCGGAAAGTTGGCTGGCATGGGTTGCGCCAATGCCCATAGATAAAGCGCATTCGCATCATAACCTACGATTCCTTCACACAACTTCGATTCATTTCCGTTCTGTTCACGCCTGATGTAAGTTTTTCCTTTTTCGTGGTAACGATGAAAGATGATTGAGGGTCCGCCCACTATTCCATTTTTAATCAACCAATAGATGTCGTTGTTCTTTTCGTCGGGTAAGGTAAAATAATCTTCCAAGTCTTGAAATAAATATCGCATGGTTAATCCGGGCACTGATATTCCATCCTTCAACATATCTATACCTCTCTCACTGTAAAAACGACTCTGTTTCTCTATGGCTTCCAGAAACGGTTCGACATCTAAATTGTTGTAATATATCAAAAAGTCTTTAAAAGTCTGCATATGACCTGCTTCCCACGCTTCTTGACATTCAGCGTATTGGTCTGCTGTAATGTTTTCTTGTTTTAACGCACTGTAAAAAGCTGCATGGGGTGGTAATTCTGTATTTTTCAAACGATCGAGTGTCACCCATTCATACGGGAAATATCCCTTTTTCTGTTCACATTGAAAGGCTCGTAGGTATTTGTCGTATGTATATCCAGGTGCAATAAAGTTGGTGATATCCAAAAACCGTACATGGTCCGTTTCAATGCACATGAATGAGTTATTTCGTTTGATGGTATACTTGATCGATGAATGTTCTTGCAGGTAAGTTGTCAACGGTATTTTCACAAGGTTGAGGTCATAATTCGATGAGTTGAATCCGACTAACGGTAATACATGTAAATAGTTGTCGAATTTTTTCTGTAATTTCTGCAATGGATGTTCTCCCTTGACGACCGGGTCCAGTTGATACGCTTCATCGATTTTCTCTTGTAACTGGGTTAGGGTAGCTTCGTATTGAGCAAGCATCAGTAAATAGGCGGCGTTTGATATCTCCTGTATATAAATCATCATCCTGTCAATCAATGTTTGTGCGTTTCCTTCCGTTACAAAGCATTTTGGTTCTGTATAATCAGGTACATTGCTGCATACACTCACTGATAACGGTACGTGTTTTTGGTCCCAGGTGACTTTGGGTGAATTGACGGGTAGGTTGTCTTCTCCAAAATAACTTTCAAAATCATAGGTGGCTCTGTAAGGGTAAATACCGTCTTCTATTTCGATTCCTTCGTCCCGTAACGCTTCAAAGATAGTGGGTGGTAGATGAAAAACACCGCCTGGGTACTTGTATTTCGTTTCCACAGTACATATGTTTTCGTGGCGATGTAGTTTTTTTCTCACTTTTCCACAGCTTCTGACAGGTACCACAAATATATGATTTGCTATAAAGGTCAAAGTTTTTGATGTAACTAAAGTGATTTTCGTACAGGTTCAATTTCAAGGTCGCGGCGAATTTTGTGCGCGTTCGCTTGACCAAAGTAGCTATCTGAAACACATATAACAAATCGATCACATCTCATATTTCCATTTCGATATCAAATGATTACATCGTTTATGTTGTTACTTCTGTTTAATCACTACAAGACACACTTACTTGATTCTCGTCTAGCGTATACACGGTGATATTCACTTTGAATTGTTTTGCTAGTCTTTCGACGTCTTCAAGGGGTACACCTGCAAATGTTTTTTTCTTTTGTTTTGGGTAAGCAGTCTTTAACAATGTTTTTGCTGCATTCTCTAGACTCGTGATCTTCACTCCTCTATGTAAAGCCAGGGCCCTGAAAAAGCACAATCGGTCTTGATACGGTTTACCCGTTTGTTGACTTCGCTCTAACAAGTTGATGGCTCTGTTTGTTTTCAGGTGTTCCGGCATAACGGGTGGTGGGTAGCCGATCACGTGATCTTCAATTGGGTTCACAAAGATGGTCAAATTAGTCACTTCCTCTACACTCCATTTCGAATCCGGTCGTTGGTTCTGGGCGTAGGTTAAAATGTCTCTTTGTGTTATTTCACGCATAGCCCTCTCAAAATCATCGGCATTCCGTACGACTAGAGGGGTTGGTAGCATTCGATGGTTGTTGACGGACGAGTGAAAGTACCGCAATTCATCTGTTTCTTTGTGACGTAATAAGAATCCATAACTCCCGTTGATTTTAAAGGCTGAATCGCATTCCTCAAATATATTCTGGTCGAGGTTGGGCACTTCTTCAGATAAATTATAGTTGTAAACAGTTTGTAGCCTTCCAAAGCGCGTATGAGTTCGTATAGCTCTTTCATTAGCAGCCAACACAGCTTCTGTCAACATAATCATCGATAATCTGTCAATATAAATATTTCCTCAATTCTCAATTCTACCGGTAATAGACCTATCCTTTAATAGACCTACCCTTAGCGTTGTCGACTGTAGCGCCATTTCCAGTTTGTGTCGGGGGGCTGTGTTGAGCGTTGTTTAACAAATCCAATGCTGTATTCGCCTGTTCTATTTCATACTCGTCCATAGCGACATGTAAAATATCTTCGTCTCCCGTCAACACTAAAACACACGCGTAACAAAAATAAATAAATAAATGACGTATACCTGGTAATTCTATAATTCAGATATAGAAAATAAAATCATACTTACTGCTTTCCATCTCGATTTGTTCCACGGCTCTTAAACAAATCTGCGTCGCTCATCGGTCTACTGCGTTTGCACGCATCGTTGAAAGCTTCTAGCTGTCTCTTCTCAGCCATGGTTATAACTGAACGCAGGACTGAGACACTCTCCCGTTTTATATACACCCTCTCTATCCCATCATTTAGCTTAGCTCAGCAAACTATGACGACATATCCGACAAAAAAATTGTGAAATCACTTTCCAAAAATAGAATGACCTCATCCAAAATAGCGCCCCTCCATGAGGTCACCAAGGTCGCAAAGCTCAGCAGTCGGAAACACTTTCCAAAAATAGAATGATGTCACCACCAAATATCTGAGGTGAATGCGAAATCGACTGACAGGAGGGGGGCACTCACAATGACTAATTTATCAAATCGTTTGACATGAGTCGTTATTAAATTAAGATAGATGCGCATCGTGAATTCAACGATCGGTAAATCACATTACCAGCTTGTATAATTATACCACAGATTCATCGAGTCCGATTAATAACACAAACACCAGTATAACATTTATATATTTATATTTATTTAATTTTAAAAATATTTAAATTTTAAAAATAAATTTTCTTCTATCTTCATCCTACAAACAAAAACAAATTATTTTTGTTTTAATCTCTAAGAATAAAATAAAATTCCAGAGAATCTTAAACATTTGCGGTACTCACGGTTCTCTTGTAATAAATGTTTGGGTTCCCTGCATACAAAGAAATATAGACTTATAACAGATACAAAAGTCAACGAATCTATACTATGATATAGCGTGTTTTAAGCGAATACTCACAGTACGGGATAAGCTGTTACGAGGGACCCGCCCTTCTTGATGACTTTCACCCACTTGGTGGGGGCAGAAATATATCCTCCGGGGTACTTCCCTGTCACCCCAACTATATTTTCAAATCGCTTGTAATGAACTGTTTTAAATCCAAAATATTCCTCAATATCTGGATTTGTCATTGTAATGTTTACTAATTCCGGATAGTTGGAATTATTGAATTTTGATTTAGATGGGTTCGATGTTAAATAGTGGTTGGCGTGAATGTGCTCCATTCTGACAAAATATAGATGAAAACTATTTTGAAGTAAAGTTACCATCCGCTATTTGTAACCCATAACTCCACCCCCATTTTGAGAAATATCCAATGGTCAACTTTTAATCCATCTGTCGTTATATTCTCAATGAGAGTTACAACACACTTAAAGACATCTGTCATTTTTTCCCTCCTATGTAAGACTCATATGCTAGTAAGATTCATTCACGTGAAAACTTCAATCGACCAACATATCTAACGAAAATTGACTTTTAATACCCATTTACAATCTCCTCAATAAAACTATCGAAAATGACCTCACCCAAATACCGCCCATTCATCACACCAGGTCGAAAGTCAACAACCTTCCTAAGGACATAGCCCCAAATGAACTCACTCGAATACCGTACATCGCGTTACCCTCCTAAGGTCACCAATTCAATATATCACCACATGTCATGGGATAAAAGGAAGTTAATACCAACAAATCACCTCGTAAACACCGTCTTCATATCTGAACAGATGGTGAATACTCCACTAACATTAACACTATCCTTCACTTCTCTTTCAACACCATTACCGCTAATTGACTTTTAATACCCATTTACAAACTTCTTCTCAATAAAACTCCCAAAAATGACCTCATCCAAAATAGCGCCCCTCCATGAGGTCACCAAGGGCGCAAAGATTTCAAGGGCCGAAAATAACGGAACAGATGGTGAAATCACTTTCCAAAAATAGAATGACCTCATCCAAAATACCGCACCGAATCCGCATGCAATCGTCAGCAAAACATATATTACGCAATACACGTCGTACAGTATTCGTACAGTATTCAATTTCCAAAACAAGGTGTGAAGGGGTACCTATATCACTACTTGGGCGTTCCCTAGTTTAAAGTTGGGCCAAAAACAATGCATGAGCAGAGCAATTTCCAATGGGCTGCGCTACGAACTCTTAATTATGCTTGAAATGCCAATTACCATGCGTATTTGTAATGAGCAACACAAGTTTCAAATGGCACCCCAAAAACTCTTAATCATGCTTAATATGTCAATGAACCTTTTTAATCACTATATAGCTAATAGAGATAATACGACACATGCCGTGTTGATGCAATAATATTCCATTATAACCTTTGACACTATTCTAAAACTGTGTTTACCCATTGCCTTACTGTTAGGCCTATGTTTACCAGTGGGCTTACTGGTTCCATGGCTGTGATATTATCATTGCTAGTCCTGCATTTAAAATCAAACGGCATATAAACAACCAGTTAAAACCTGATCGCTAGGGAGAACTATGTATGTACTACTATAACAGACGATATCATCTGAAATAATAGAAATAACACAGCGGTGATACGATTATTATTGAGTTATTAGCGTATATATCTATGAATTAGAACTAAAGATTAGGAGGACTAATAAGTCTGCCAGTCTGTTAGCTACATTGTTTGAGAACAAAAATGAGCATACGAAAGAGCTTCCACAATTAAGCGTTATGACTAACCAGGGAGACACCTCCATTGACAAATATATTTCGTCACCCAATCAAGAAGTAACACCAGGTTGTAATGCAATACCATTTGTTCGTTCCTATAACATATTTCATGATTTGCAAATTCAATGGAAATTTGATTGAGTAAAAAATATTATGTATACATAGGTAGCGCATTGCAAGCATAATTGCCCAACAGGACAATGTTTGCTCCTCAATAATCTGATGTTGACCTAAGAATTATATCCAATATCTGTTGCTTGTGAAAATATAATTCTTCGTATTAAACTTCTGATATTTGCCTTCACTTGTACGAATTTGTCTGAAATATATTTTCACCATTGTGACTCTTTATGTTAACCTGGACGCTAAGTGATTCCGATTACAATTTATACCACGTAATCGATGATATCGAGCAGCTACAAGGAATATATTTTA
>CM067356.1:40825122-40845187 GCA_034190875.2 Urechis unicinctus | reverse complement strand
CCCTCAGCTTAATCTGTGAGCTGAATCTCTCAGCTGATGTACATTAAAAGAACATTGTGTAAGCTTTGCTATAACTAATCAGCCTGGTTTTTGGCCCTGTTTTTGGCCCAGATTCAAACACATAACTCTCGGATCCACTGTGGCTCACCTTGGTTGTATATGTCAGTGACAAAATATGCAGGACCAAAACACCACAAGAAAAGGTCAAGGTTATGAGTGCCATCATCTCCATGCCCCGGGCTAGATAACCAAACCAGATAACGATCACATGGTGCAATACTTGAAGAGGTCATCCAGGCAATATGCCTGCTCAAGAATATATCAATCATATACTCCATTCTGACAAACCTTTCACCGACTTTAACGTGACTTGTTTTTTGTGATTAAAACTGGAACATACCATTATTTTGAATAATGGAAGCACTTTGTTACACCATGACCTGAAGGCTTCATCATTCTGCAACACATGCATGAGAACGTACTGTTAACGTAAAAAGCAGAACTCAATATACCACTACTTATTATCGAGATGTGAGCATTTTTAATAAAGCTAAGTGTAGCACACACGTGGAGCGTTTGCTTTATCGCTGTGTCAATGACAAATGTATCTATTCAGACAGCAATTGTTTGAAGATAATTTATCAAATCTTATCTGAACTGAGTACGGTGCTCAACATAACACGTAGTCAGACTATGGTCCAACGACCTGGTTAGTATGGATAGCCGGCAGGTATGATTAAACGTGAACCGATATTCCGTGGGTAAACATTGATGGATCTACAGGTGAATATAGATTATGATTGACTTGTCGTTAAATCCATCAATTATGACACATACCGTATAGAGGAACAACATTGTTAAGTTGATCAAGCAGCGTACCCCGACATTTGCAAAACACAAGATAGACATTGAAAGATTCAATCGGACCCATTCACTTTTTTATGTACTTAATTGTCTGAGTTTAAGACACGTTTCGTTGCTTCTGCTGGCGGTATCCCAACCATGGTGGTAAGCAGCGCAAACGCTGTCAGAGATGAAGCTTCTTTGCCTATCCGGGTTGATAAGCTTTTCCAATCCAAATGTTAGTCGCGTTAACAATCACAATAGTTAAAGTAAATGTCAACTATCATTTACCTTGTGCCTGTCATTGACAATTCATCACAACTTAAAACCAGTACAAATTATGCCAAATTGCAACATATTCGAAAACAATTTTAGACTTAACTATTTGCGATGCACAACGGACGTATGAAATGCATACATCACTTTTTCTCTTAATTTGCTCGTTTTATTTGGCATTTGTTAATTCAGAATTTACTTGTACATAATGGGCGCCGACGTTTCTTGTACTTGGGTGTGTATTGTAGTGGGTGCTTTTATAGTCGGTTCTTTCACAGAATATCACCTGACCAAGCAGGGCAAAGAAGTCGTCGTTCTTGAACAGGTAGCATGAACTAATCTAATCTAATAAGACATTCATGAACAAAGGGAAGATGATAAACTGATGTTGATAACCATTTTGTGCAGTTTATAACGATATACATTCTCTGAACTCTTTTAAAAACTAACTCGATGTGTATTTTAAGGATAAAGGTAATGTTTGACTGTATTTTAACACTATCATGATATTGCAGTCAATTGTTGTTGATCATTGGCAAGGAATCTCTTCGGGCCCCTATGGACTAAATGGACTTTTTGCCCCTGCCGCTCATCACCATAAGGTCTTGAGTGGCCATCTTTGTATATTTTTGATACATAAATTGGCATGATGCATAATATCATCTCTTGCTTTATTTAACTTTTTCTCATACTTGTGGAAGTTCCCATAGACAGAGTTGCACCATAAAGAGAGATAATAATGACGCAGTCTACGTCGCGCTTATGGACAAGGCTTATAATTTATGATTTTAAATATATACTGTTTGATGAATTTATAACACTCATTTCGCAGAAATGTTGTATGTTTAAACAGACGCATTGAGCAATCCGGCTCGGAGCAATCACTGTAAATAATTACCATTTCAGGCTTTATTATTGTTAACACTTCCGTGAATGTAGGTTGATGTTTGTCAGATTTGTACTCGCGGAGAGCCTCCTGAACGCTACTGTCATCCCGACAACCGCGATCTAGATGAAACAGATCACATGATCAGGATTGTTAGTGAATGCATCCGCCAAAACTACCCCGGTATCAGTGACAAGCCAAGTATAGTAGAACCTTGCATGTACACTGTAAGTGTGCCCAGTCTGAGTTGTTTGGAAAGAAAATATGAATAAACATAAGCTTAGTTGACAACAAGATATTTAATATACAGCATGGGGTTTGGGTATATTAATTGATTCATGTGGTAAGTCTTTATTCAACAAATTGCAGATTGCAGTGAGTATGATTTATGATATCGTTACAGATGACGCCTGATAAAGGATTTATTATTGACCGTCATCCCCTTTATTCCAATATCATGATGGGTGTCGGCATATCAGGTCAGACAAACGTCAAACACTGCTCGTTGTCATCTAAATCTTTAATCTATGATTGAGTCATACTCTGGTAATGTGCTTCTTTGTTTGAAAACATACAGCTAGATTTGTGCCTTGTTTGCATTCAGGTCATGGCTTCATGTTAGCCCCCGTCACGGGGAAACTCCTGGCTGAAATGGTCCTGGAAAGGAAGCCGCCGTACAATCTTGTACCATGCAGTTTAAGTAGATTCGGTGGAAGTTCTCCGTCCAAATTGTAATTTGCCATATTGGCTTGAATATATATATATATATATATATATATATATATATAGATATATATATATATATATATATAGAGATAGATATATAGATATATATATATATATATATAGATATATAGAGATATATATATATATATATATATATATATATATATATATATATATAAATATATATATATATATAAATATATATATATATATATATATATATAAATATATATATATATATATATATATATATATATATATATATTTATATATATCTATATATATTTATATATTTGTATTTTTTTTTATCTTATTCATACGATTTTGGTGAGGTTTTGATATTTTGTTAGTTAATGACATTTTCCATCATCTTCACGTCGCTTGTACTGTCACTTTTGTAGGGTTTATTTCACCAACAATTGTATGTATTGTGTCATTTAGAAATCGGTAATGTCAGATTTATTAAGCAAATTGTACAAATTGCTTGATTAACAACATAGTGGAAGAATGTTATAATTTCCTGTCCAATCTGGTTTCCGAGTCATTTCTAATTTGTGTATGTAATCTGATACTTAGCCTTATCTGTCAGGTCACTATATTTTACGATTTAGATTTATTGTCAAATGACCTCGCATGATGTCGTTGAAACGTGATAAATTCTGGTGATGATTTTGAGCAAAATAATATCCAGTTAGTCCAGTTTGCTGGATGTGACGAAATCGAGCAGAGGCTGAAACAGCATTTAATTGAGTATTGCTTAAAAGAAACATATATGTCTGGTTGATATGAAATAACAGTGATGACCCCACGTACCTTGTGATGACAGCAATAGGTGCACTAGTGGTCAGTAACCTTCCAACTCGGTCATAGCTGACATTGTGTTGCAGCGAAGGTTCCTTGACATTTTACGAACAATTCATTATTTACCATCATGTCAGGGCGGGTTATGTAGTGTGGTGCATGGCTGCAATAAAGCGGTGTGGGGGCGTTTTATGACACTCATTGGATATGCTTTGTTGTTAATACTTGATCACTTGGTTACTGCTTGAATATTTTCGAATTTCGTCACCTGTGGGCGATTCAAGTTCGGACCAAAACACTAGAGAAAATGGGCGACAAAAAGTCTCTTAATCTGGAACACTTGCAGGTTTTAGACCGTAGCTATATTAATCCATCTTAAATTTACTAGTTGAAGTGAAACGCAAACTACAGCTACTCACAGGTCCCCATCTGTATTTCCACAACTCGGCTGTCTCTAAAAGTCCAACAAAGATGAAGAGTGCCAGAAGCGTTGCAAAGATTCAAATGGGCGTTAACACCGACGCCTAACGACTGAACTTCCAAAACGTCTCTACTTACAAGTGTACTGCCTCAAAACTGGATAACTAGTCACCTTTTTGAACTACAATACAGCTCTCTTCGTAACACTCAGACACTTGCATGACAGAAAGTGAGTAACTCATTACATAACTTCACATGAGTAACACAAGACGCTCTCCATAAACTGGGAGTTCTTCTTTGGTTATGAGTAGCCCAACAGACCAACAGTCGATCGGGTACTCCCGCAAGATCCACTTGGTTCATAAGAGCTAGTTATGAGGCCAATCTTTCACAAGTTTTATGGCAGGAAATTGGCAAACATCAATAGAACATTCATATCAATGTGGAGGTATGCGTCTTATGCTTAATGTTAACCATCTGAAACTAGTCCAACGACGAACACAGCAGTATTTACCATACTCTGAATGTAAGATATTTACAGATATCCTTAACAAATTAAAGCAAGTAATTCCTCGTATGTTTTTGTACAATTCTCCAGCGATCTGCCCGTTATGATATATTGTCAGAGTGACGAGCAGCCTACTGGTCATAACGCTGCTCAGGGCTGCGGTTTGGACAACAAGGGTTTATGCGCTTGAGTAATCGATGGTAAATATGAAACAAACCTGGATCTTAAATTATGTAACTTAGCCTAAACCCTATATACTTATATATTCATTCTCATAGTGTATATTTATAGATATATATGAAAGATATAGATAAGCGATGAGAGAAGGAGAGATCTATATGGTATAAATATATAGCACGAATATTGAGTGTTTGGAGGTTTCCGGTCTCTATATATAAGCTAAATTCGGAGCGTGTATATATATAGCATGTTTATTACAGCAACGGGTACGGGAGGCAGCATGCAAGGAAAACCCATTCTCGACACACTATTATATAATACATGTTATAAAATAGTGAACGTAAATATTATATATATATCAACAGGGCGGGTATATATATATACATATATATGATATACACTAAAATACTCTAAGTCTCCAAACTAGCATTTGGTGGAGCCACTTTATAATCGTATAGGCTATATATGATATATAAAGTTGCCCCTGACAGGCAATATATTGCTATTTCGATGTCATATATCGGATATTATCGCTCATATATATCTATATCTATATAGCATATATATATATATCGAACGACCGCTATCTATAAAGAGCATATATATGTGTATATTTATAAGTGTGTGTGTTTATATACGTATATATATATATTTATGTCTTCCAACGAACGGTTAAACATATCAACATGAAATTTTGGGTAATGGTAGATCAAGTTGGGACACAACTGCCGATCCAATTTGACGCGCATGCGCAGTGTTGGAGGCTTATGGGATTGATTTTTCGTCAATTTTTTTCTCAATTTTCTGTAACTATCTCCTCCATAACTACTGCGGTTACGAACATGTGAATTATATGGTTGTAACAAGCAATTATCGTAGCATGGAATAACGCAAAAAAATACTTATTTTCACCTTTTGAACTTTTTATAATGACATGTATTTTAGGGTACCTATCGCGATTTTTGCTACGACTTCTCTCCTCGCTGATATCTCTGAAACGGCTGTATTTACGGACATGAAATTTTGTCAGTAATTAGAACTTAGCCTCGTGACAATGATTGTAACAGTATTTTAAGCATTCACAGTAAAAGAAAACAGTAAAAAGGATGTTTAGTTTGAATGTTTTCTACTGCAGCAGCTTAGCAGGAGGCTATGTGCAGTTCGTGTCTAAGTAGGCCAAACCTTATGTAATCGACCAGAGCCATTCATCGCTTACCTTGGCTGGCTTTAAGGGGTCATGTCAAAACAGGCCAAACCTTACGTAATCAATCAGCGGCATTCATCGCTTTCGCGAGGTATTGACTTGGTTTAGGGGTCATGTCAAAACATCTAAGCGGCAGCAGCTTGTGATCTTATAATAGTGCGCGTTACCAGCTATTCTCGGTCCGTGTATATACTGTCTTTATGTCTCAGCGACAGTGTGCACTGCATGTCCCGGTGCAATCAAAGCGGGTATATATATACAAACACGCATACACGCACAGATATATATATATATATATATATATATGTATACACACGGTTTCCGATGCCAAGCTTCCGAGCGCCGAGCAGCTATCTATAAATAGCATATATATGTGTATATTTATAAGTGTGTGTGTTTATATACGTATATATATATATATATATATATATATATATATATATATATATATATATATATATATATATATATTATATATATATATACACATTATATATATATACATATATACATATATACATATATACATATATATACATATATACATACATATATACATACATATATAGATACATACATATAATATATATATATACATATATATATACATATAGATATATAAATACACATATATACATATATATATACATATTTATATGCATACATATATATGCATATATACATACATATATATATACATACATATATATGTATACATATATATATATACATACATATATATATATATATATATATATATACATATTTATAAATATACATATATACATAGATATATAAATAAATATATATATATATATATATAGATATATATATACATGTATATATACATATTTACATACATATATACATACACATAATATATATAAATATACATATACACATATATATAAATATAAAAATAAATACATGTATATATAAATACATGTATATATATATATATATATATATATATATATATATATATATATATATACATATATATATTCATCTATATTTTTGTTTAGAGATAATATTGTGTGTGGTATATTGTTGGTACCGTATTGCTGGTCGTCCAGGCTTGTCGTTGGAAGACATGCCGTTGGCGCATGTGCCAACTCTAAGTAGGCCAAACCTATAAGTGTGTGTGTGTTTTATATACGTATATATATATATATATATATATATATATATATATATATATATATAGATATAGATATAGAGAGATATAGATATATATATATATATATATATATATATATATATATATAGAGATATAGATATATATATATAGATATCTATAGGGATATATATTTATATATATATATACACATGTATGTAAAATATATATATATATACATATATATATACATATTAGATATACAGATATATATATATATATAGATATATACATACAGATATATAATATACATAGAACATATATATAAATAAATAAAAATATAAATATATATATATATATACATATATATATATATACATATATATATATACATATATATATACATATATATATATATATATATATATATACATATAAATATATATAAATATAAAATATATATATATATATCTATATATATATCTCTATATATATATATATATATATATATATATATTCATCATATATTTTTGTTTTAGAGATAATATTGTTTGTGTTATATTGTTGGTACCGTATTGCTGGTCGTCCAGTCTTGCCGTTGGAAGACATGCCGTTGGCGCTTGTGCCAACTCAAAGAAGTTCAAACCTTACGCAATCGACCAGTAACGCTGCTACGGAGCACGTCGTCCTCAAAGGATCTTTTACATCCCACCACCGTTTGTACGTGATCATCCGAATCACGAGTCAGGTTGTCACACCTTGGAGTCGAACCCACAGCCTGTGGATCAAAAGGCGAAGCAGTAAACCACCAAGCCACTGAGACCGTCTTAGTGCCATTCCCTCGCCTTTGTATTGACTTGGTCAAGGGGTCATGTCAAAACATCTGCTAAGGGGTCATATCAAAACATCTAAGAGGCTGCAGCTTGTGACATCTGTCGAAAAATAGTGCGCGTTACCAACTCCCCTCGCTGACATCTATCGTAAACGTGTGCTGCGCATAGGGTTTCTTAACAAGGCGCAATCACAGACCCGATTGCTTGCCATTGGAAGACATGCCGATGGCGTGCCTGCCGAATCTAGTTATGTCTTCCAACGATTTTTTTTCTTCTCCAGTCAAGGTTTTTCGGGCTTTTCTCCGGAACGGTTAAACATATCAACATGAAATTTTGGGGAATGATAGATCAAGTTGGGACACAACTGCCGATCCAGTTTGACGCGCATGCGCAGTGTTGGAGGCTTATGGGATCGATTTTTCGTCGATTTTTTTCTCAATTTTCTGTAACTATCTCCTCCATAACTACTGCAGTTACAAACATATGAATTATATGGTTGTAACAAGCAATTATCGTAGCATGGAATAGACGAAAAAAATACTTGTTTTCACCTTTTGTACTTTGTATAATGACATGTATTTTAGAGTACCTATCGCGATTTTTGCTACGAGTTCTCTCCTCGCTGATATCTCTGAAACGGCTGAATTTACGCACATGAAATTTTGTCAGTATTAAGAACTTGGCCTCGTGACAATGATTGTAACAGTATTTTAAGCATTCACAGTATAAAAAAAAGTAAAAAGGACGTTTAGTTTGAATGTTTTCTACTGCGTCAGCTTAGCGAGCAGGCTAACTGCATAACATGTCTAAGTAGGCCAAACCTTAGTGATCGACCAGAGGCATTCATAGCTTACCTTGGCTGGCTTTAAGGGGTCATGTCAAAACAGGCCAAACCTTACGTAATAGACCAGTGGCATTCATCGTTTTTTCGGCTCTGTATTGACTTGGCTAAGGGTTCATGTCAAAACATCTAAGCGGCAGCAGCTTGTGACATCTATCCTATAATAGTGCGCGTTGCCAGCTCTTCTCGGTCCGTGTATATACTGTTATTTCGTCTCAGCGACAGTGTGCACCGGATGTCACCGTGCAATCAAAGCGGGTATATATACACAAACACACATACACGCACACATATATATATATATATATATACACACAGGCGCTCGGTTTTCGATGCCAAGCTTCCAAGCGCCGAGCCGCTATCTATAAATAGCAGTCATATACAATAGTGGCTAAGGATCTTTGCAACGGGCGTATATATATGTGTATATTATAAGTGTGTGTGTGTTTATATATTTACAAGTGTGTGTTTATATATATATATATATATATATATATATATATATATATATATATATATATATATCTATATATATATAATATATATATAGAGATATATATATATATATATATATATATCTATATATATATATATATAGATATATATATATATATATATAGAGATATATTATATATATATATATATATTATCTATATATATAGATATATATCTCTATATATATATATATATATAGATATATACCATATACATATATATATATATATATATATATATACATATATATATATATATATCTATATATATATAAATATGCATATATACATGTACATGTATACATAAATATATATATATTTCATTTCGTGTTACATGTATTCGAACTGGTGAAATTTTCCGTATAGCGTCGTTGAATAGTATTGACAATATGTCATACCAAATTCACTAAAATTTAAAGGTATCATTTCAAATACTTAGCAGGCCTGTGTGCCGTGCGTAAAAAATGGGGCGTCAACCCAAACGTCACACATCACTGACCACCGTTCGCCGTTATTTACCCAACTACTGTGTAGTTAGCTCACAGTTCAACTGTACAAGGTACCCTTGTCACCGAACTTTTCCCGTTCGTTATCTAATCTGTTGCCGCTTGACACCCATCGTAGGTTATCAGGTTAAGCTCAGGTTCATAAAGCATACCTTGCATTTCTCAAACCACATCATCAGCTAAACTGCATACTGAACGGAAGTGATAGAGAACAAGTGCTTCAGAACATCAGTATCAAGGTGAGGTGTGTATCGATGATTTCCTTAACCTCTCGTTAACCTGTATCATCTTATTATGTCTTTCAACGATAGTTGGAAGACGGCATTCATCGCTTTCGCCTTGTATTGACTTGGCCTAGGGGTCATGTCAAAACAACTAAGCGGCAGCAGCTTGTGATCTTATAATAGTGCGCGTTACCAGCTCTCCTCGGTCCGTGTATATACTGTCTTTTTGTCTCAGCGACAGTGTGCACTAGATGTCCCCGTGCAAGCAAACACGCATACACGCACACAATATTTATATATATGTAGTTTATATGTGAATCTTGAGGGCTAATGACTTTTTACATAGATGCATTCCTACCTCGTGTCGTAATTTCTTAAAGCCATTGGCAAGTTTCAACCAGGAACTCTTTGTGACCTGGAACCCTTTGTGACCTGAGGTATTGGAAAATGCGCGTCTCATTTTTGATGTACTGGAGAAACATCTACTGTTAAAAGTATTGAAAAGTTTGTCAAATGTTTCAAGAAAATTAGCTGTGTGATAAGCATCAGGATCCATTGCTCCCCAATCTGACATTGCCACTATGCCAGAAGCAACTGCATGGCTGATGACTTGAGAAACTTTACTCGGAGGGTGGAAAAGGGTGATAAGTCAATGTTGTTTTTGTTAGTTTAGGGGCAAGTTTGACCATCTTATTGGAATCATTTTCATAGAATTCTTCTCTATATGCCCTTGAGATAGCATGGTTATCAACAATACAACCATGTTTTATCAAGTTGTTGCGAATATTTTTCAGTGGGTGGGGTGGATCATAAAATGTAACAATTTACGGTCTCCAACAGAGAAATATGGTTTATGAATTGAAACCTTTAGCTGCTTCTCCAGGAGATTAACATTGTTGGAGGCCTGGTCTCCTACAATGGCCACTACATGCATGCCAATTTCTGTCAATTTTCTGATAAACTCGAGGAGCCCCGGTCATTGGTACACTGCTAAGAAAATAACCAATGGGTTGCTTCCATTGCTCAACCAATCCTCTTGCCATGAAAACCGGGGCATGGTTGGCAAATTGTTTGTTGTTGTATGATGCAAATCCCTCTACTAAATCTTGACTTCCATCGTATGACAGACCTTCTTTTATAGACATCTCATCGAACACAATGCATACATGTCTGGCCTTATTGGGTAATTTTGTTACTTTCAGTTTCAAGGCTGAAAGTATTTCAGCATTAAAACTCTGTACTACATTTATGTTTTGCATCACTCGCCTGTGTTTGGCAAGCAAAACATGCGGCTTAACATGCGGTAAGTTTTTGGGCTTGAATGAAGCAGAGATAAGGCAAGAGATTAATCTTTAACAGACCATCTTGCACCTCTTTTTTTCTTCATTGACATTCTCAGCTAAGTCACAACAAATTGCTGTTGTGTTGCTGAAAAACTGTGCAGGCAAAGCTGAAGTTCAAATGATATTGTAGCATAATTTTATTGGAAATAGTTTATAATCCTTGATGGAGGTAAATATATATATGAGTTAGCAACATATTTGGACATAGAATCAACTAGGGGATGTACGGTACTTCTTCAACAAGTGGTTCCATCATCATTGACCATACCTGTGAGATATTGACCCATAAAAGTCTTCAGCTCCATCAATTTTTTTTTGTTTTGTCTATTGGCTGGTGTCACTGTGATCCTGCTAGCCTTCTCGTGTGCTGATCTTAGTTTTACCTTCATTCTTAAGACCTACAGCACATCAGTATTCATAAAATATATGATTTTACATGTCATACATATAACAAACAATTAATTAGTTTATTTGAACGCATTCTAAGTGCATGGATTAACTTCTCTCAGTAGGTAGTTGTCGCTTACGACGGACTCTGTCTGTCTGAATGGACTCATCAAATCTGTAGGAATGGCATTCCAAACAAGGGAATTTTTGTTTTGGTTCATGAATTGGTTATTTTCAAAATGCTCATTACACAGTACACAGTTTCTGTGCAAGGAATCAGGCTGTGTAAGGAGAAAGTCAGCACGTCTGGTACTTTGTACCCATTTCATACATCTGAAATAAGGATTCAAGGATTGGGGAAACACAGTAGCACAGTGATAACAATGATTCATTCATACAAATCTTTCACCTTACCCACTATCAGCACACACTTAAACAATTACACATAAACACAGATTGCATTGGACATACATGAAACAATCATTGTACTTAGCACTCACTTTTTAGTTAGTGTTGATATGCAAGTTGCTTCCATAGTGGTGCAGTTTGTTTATTTCAATATGGCCCAGTGATACATATCCAAAAGCCATGAGTGTTTGCAGTGAACTGAAAATCATGTGTGAAACAATTCATTAATGCCAAATTCCACAGTAATGGATGAAGTGACCACTTGCTGCACCCCACACCTTACTGATAAGTATCCACAAGTGAAGTCATTACTGAGTCTCAAATCTGAAATGAACAAAATTGTATGCACATAAATATTTAACATGCCATATTCGTAGCAAAATCGTTAAAAGTATTAACATTATAAGATTCAGAAATTGATTAATATCAGTTAGTTAATTTATATGCATTACAAATTGCTGTTTCTGTGCAAAAATCCACAAGAAAATAAACACAAGCTAGAAAATCTTATTCAACGTTAAACAAATAAAAATAATAGTTTACTGTATAATAAGGTTCATTATTTTGTGATGAATCATATCCTAACACCAATACTTAGCAATGCATTGATATTAGCTTTTGTTGTCACTTGGTGTATTTAAGCTTACCTTTTAATCTATATTCACATGAGGAAAGTAGACTTATACGACACATAAATAGCCAGAACACCCTTGAACTCACACTGGTTACGAGAAGATGTCCGCCGATACTTAATATGTTCGCAGGTGAGCTAAAATATTGGACAGCGTAATATCGCCCACGATGTTGACACTTCAAGTTATACGGGACCAGCAAAGCTCTCTACGACAGGTGGCGTGATCACAGAATTTCTCTGGCGGAGAACTGAGTGAGCTCTCTTAGCGTACCTATAAACTCTTTGGATTAACGACCAGCCTACTGTTCATAACGCTGCTCGGGGCTGCGGTTTGGACAGCAAGGATTTATGCACATTCTAAATTAATCGATGAAAAAAATGAAAAAAAACCAAAATGTATCTTAAATAATGTAACTTAGCCTCTTACGCCTTTTTCTTTCAATATGATAGTGTATTAAAGGCCTACGAAAAGTTGATAAGCGATGAGGTGAGAGGGGTGGTAAAATATAGCACGAATATTGAGTGTTTGAAGGCTTCCGGTCTCTGCGCGAGCTGAATCCCGGAGCGTGAACATATATTTTAGCATGTTTGGTACAGCAAATCTGCTCATCGGGTATGGGAGGCAGCATGAAACGAAAACCCATTAACGACACACTTTTGTGTTGTTAATTAGTGAACGTCGATGTTTATTCTACAGGGCGGGTTCAAGAGCGAGGTGATTTGCAAAGCACTGCTCCGTCTAGCATCTGGTGGAGCCACTTTCTAATCGTAAGGCTACGTCTGAATTTAAAGTTGCCCCTGAAAGGCAAATTTGCTTTTCGATGTCATTCGGATATTATCGTTCAGATCTCTTTTGCAGCAACAGCTATAGAAGACTCATTGAAACACAGCGATTTTGTGGATAGAGAGCTTGCTCTGAACACTCGTGAGTTTTACTTCATTGAACCGAGCTGCTTACAAAGATTTACTATGACGGCTACCCAAGACCGTTGTGTAGCGCAACTACTAACACAGTATTTACCGTGTTCAATATATGTCTGCAGCTTGGTTCGCCTAATCGGCCCGGGGTGATGGTTGGATCAGGGCAAAAAATCGTTTGCTACACATGCCACATTGTTTAAGATTACAATATATAAATGCAGCCTGCTTGTGCACTGGCTCCGACTGGCATTGCTGGTAAATTATCCCTTTGTTACTCATGGCCTGTCTGGATTTCTAAACAAGGATGTTAGGATTTGCGGTGTCTATTCTAGATTCTATCTATTTGAGATAGACATGGTTACATATTTTTTCAAGGATGCATTTGATAAAAAAAATTATTAACATGCTGATGCGAAAAACTGACTTCTGACAACAGTTGGAAAAGATATCAGTTTGTTTCAGTCCGGTCGTTGACTTCGGCGTTCTAAAAGACCTGTGTAAAGTCCGACCTCTTACTTTCGATGGTATGTGATAAATACACCAGACACAGCACATAGTAGTGACTGACACGACTTATTGTTGAAAACGCAATGCACAAATATCATATTTGGACATGATGGGCTCGCCCACCATGGGGTGTCAAAGTTTAAGTACGAATTTTGTACTCTATTGAATTGACTCGAAGCTTCTCTTGTCAATCTTGCAGCTGCACAATACAACGACGAATGAAGGTAAAAATCTCAAATATTTTTTAAAAACTTGTGCATGTACCTAACGACAGCTATTTAAGAGACAGTCGGCAATCTAAGCATCACATTCAAGAAGAACATTTTACTATATTGCAATGTTCACATTGCGCATACCATCCAAGCCATTTGCATGTTAAGCGGAACAAGTCGATGGTCGTCGTGCTTGGTGCACCGAGCACACACTAACAACTTTGTCCAAGAAAATATCACTATTTCGTCTGTCAAATCATTAGTACATTTTTGCTGTTTACCAATAGCTTAACGTCTTGTCAAAGGACTGTAGCATGAATGTAGGCTGAGTCCAAACTTGCAGTCCCCATGGACAATAACGTTTCGTTAGATTCCCCCGAAACTATGTTTAATCTCGTTAGCGACCTTTAGCACACCTTTATATATGGAAATGTTCCAGATTCCAATTGATGTATACTGTATGTACCCAAACAGACCAACAGTCGATCAAGTACTACCTTGTTGCACTTGGTTCAGTGTAAGGTTTCAAACGAGTGTTGGCATAAAAATTTACCTGTATTTGTTAAAGTAGAAAAAAAAAACGAGAAACGACAGCCTCGCCCTGTATTCAGTGCTAACTCTGCAATTAAAAATCGGTATTCAGTTTCGCAATTGCGGTTTATAGACTGGAATGGACTGGCGTGAAGGTAGCCGGTAACCAGACCTAACTATTGACTTTCTACTGCAGACATAGAGGCCGATTGTAGGTCTAGCATGAAGGCAGCAGGCGAAATGCGGTAATGGTGAAATAAAATGAAACGCAATTGTGTGTTTGAATTTTTCGACAAAGAATGTAAAAGCTCTCTCGCGGCTGTTTGCACACCCTTCTCAAAAGAAATATAATCAATTTTTAAACAATCGAGCTGATGAACTCCTCTTTTCACTGTCATGAAGTGCGTTCTTTTGTAATAGCGTTGTATCTATGGAAGGTAACACCTCTTATTATGATCCACATATCGAAAAACATTGAGGTCGAAAATTGAATGTTTCATCTGCAAGAACCAGCCCTTGGGCAAGGTCGGACGCTGAACGCATTTGTTTTTGTGGCCAGTGGAAGGTTTCAAACTGGGGTAATCGTAGATCTCATAATTTTTGGTTCGGCAGAAAAGAATGAATTGGAAACAGCATTGCATATCGTCACAAATTATTAGGATACATTGCTATCAAATATCAGCAGCCAGTTTCGCCAATGCGTCTTATGGTAATAGTGAGGCTAACGCTGGTTGGAGTCAGACACAACGAACAACAATGAGGTATTTACTACGTGGTTATAGCTAGGCTCGTTTAAGCCTAATGCAAGAACAAAAGTCACCATCGATGGAAGAATGTTCTTGTTTGCAGATATCAAACACAGAGAACATCTAGTTGTATGTATTTATTCAGTCACGTTGTTAACATACTCTAATGTAGCTTGCAATGACCCGTGTGTTTTGTTGTAGCACAAGCAAGACGATAGAGATGTCTGTTGAAGCTGTATCTTCCCCGGCAATATGGGACTGTATTGTGGTGGGGGCGGGGGTGATCGGTTGTTCTACAGCTTATCACCTGGCTAAGGAAGGTCAGAAAATCCTCCTGCTTGAACAAGTAAGTTCAGTTAGCCAAAGTTTAATAACCATAATGATGAAGCACATTTTGACATTGCTAGAAATTTCAGCATGTTGTGTTGGAACTTATAGTCAATATTTCACTCACCTGGTGTCGCAGTTCTGTCTTCCCCACACAAGAGGAAGTTCCCATGGACAGTCGCGCATATTCCGGAAGTCTGACGTCAGCACAGTGTATGCCAAGATGTTGGTGGAGGCTTACCAGCTCTGGGGGCAGGTTGAAGCAGAAGGAGGAAAAACTATTTTTAGGTATTTCTTATTGGACACGTCCCCAATATATAGATTCCTGTGTAAGGTTTAGATTGGCGGATATCAAGTATTTTGTTATTGTTGTTTGAAATCGTAAATATCATTTTGTATGCTTACAGGGAAACCGAGATGCTTACTGTCCAAGGTGGCAACCACGAGATGATAACAAATATTATTAATGCTATGTCAACATCTGGCGTACCATTCGAGAAATTGTCAAGTCGTGATATCATGGAACGATACCCCATGGTAAAATTCCCCCGCGATTATGAAGGCGTGTTGGAAAAATCGGCTGGTATTCTACTTAATGACCGATGTCTCTCTGTTCTTCGGGTGGGTGATAAAAGGAGCTACGCTACTTCTGACAACTAAAAAAACAGACAAAAGTATACAACAATCGCTGCTGGTTGTAAATTGCTGTTTTTGCAGTAAAAGATATTATGCATCATCAACCATTGCTTTGGTGCAGGAACTAATTGTGAGGAATGGAGGCAGAATTCAAGATGGGGAGAGAGTAGAAGCCATTTGGCCCGGTTCTGAAGTCACAATACACACTAACCAGACGTGTTACAAAGCTCACAAAGTGGTTCTAACCCCTGGACCCTGGGCTGGGGACTTGTTTCGGAAGATAGGTGTTGATTTGCCACTGAAGGTGAGTGGAATGGCTTTGTAATTGTGTGTGTTCGTATTTTTGTCCAAGGCTTTATACTTTGCTAGAATGATGCATGATATTATAGTTTCCCTCTTTCCTAAGACACAATATCGACATTCATTTCATGTCGCTTACTATTGACCGTTTTTTCAGACTATGCCGGGCAGGGTGCTGTATTGGAAATCATTGACCGTTGCCAATCACTCGGCTAAAGATGGCAATTTTCCTATTATAATTCATCGCTTTTCCACAGAAGATCGCATTGTGTATAGCTTGCCGTGTCTGGAGTATCCGTCACTGGTCAAAGTAAGACACTCAAATTCTTGTTGGAATTACCAACCAACGCAATCACTGCTCTTCATATCTATTGCGATGTCCATTAACCTGGTTAAATGGATCTCAGTTAACAATCACATGATAACATCAAGCTCATAAGATTTAATGGAATGGTTGTTAGATAATCTGAAAATGCTTGAGCTGTAATTCCATGTGTCATCTTGCCATCAAGTTCGACACCGGTGGCATAATGTCATTAGGGGTTGGATAGGTTTTATATATATATATATATATATATATATATATATATATATATATATATATATATATATATATATATATATATATATATATATATATATATATATATATATATATATATATATATATATATATATATATATATATTTTATTATTACCTAACAAATGACACCTGCCCACAAGGGATGCAATTACTTACAGTGATCCGAGATATCGGGATTAATAATTCTGCGAATTTAGTAAATGGATCATCCAACACTATATTCAGGATATTTGATGCTCGTTTAAATTAGCAAAGATCGGTGGAATGTCTCTTATGAATTGCCAATCTTGTCTTTGGACGAAAAGTGTTAATCTTGTAAGATCCGCATTGTTGCTTTTTAAAGGAGGCGTGACTGTTTGATGAATTTATAACACTTCCGATGTTTTGTCTTTTCATAAATGTAATGCTAAAGTCATTTTCATACCATACACTGCAACATATGCAGTTATACTTATTGCGCAGAAATGTTGTATGTTTAAACAACGCATTGAGCAATCAGGCTCGGAGCAATCACTGTAAATAATTACCATTTCAGGCTTTATTATTGTTGACACTTCCATGAATGTAGGTTGATGTTTGTCAGATTTGTACTCGCGGAGAGCCTCCTGAACGCTCCTGTCATCCCGACAACCGCAATCTAGATGAAACTGATCACATGATCAGGATTGTTAGTGAATGCATCCGCCAAAACTACCCCGGTATCAGTGACAAGCCAAGTATAGTAGAACCTTGCATGTACACTGTAAGTGTGCCCAGTCTGAGTTGTTTGGAAAGAACATATGAATAAACATAAACTTACATTGACAACAAGATATTCAATATACAGCATAGTTTTTGGGTATATTAATTAATTCATGTGGTAAGTCTTTATTCAACAAATTGCGGATTGCAGTGAGTATGATTTATGATATCGTTACAGATGACGCCTGATAAAGGATTTATTATTGACCGTCATCCCCTTTATTCAAATATCATGATGGGTGTCGGCATGTCAGGTCAGACAAACGTCAAATACTGCTCGTTGTCGTCTACATCCACAATCTATGATTGAGTCAGACTCTGGTAGTTTGTTTATTTGTTTGAAAACATCGATACCGCTAGATTTGTGCCTTGTTTGCATTCAGGTCATGGCTTCATGTTGGCCCCCGTCACGGGGAAACTCCTGGCTGAAATGGTCCTGGAAAGGAAGCCGTCGTACAATCTCTGTACCATTCAGTTTAAGTAGATTTTGCCCCAACGACCATTTTGGCCATGTTGAATAATCGGTCATTATATGGCTTTGTTCGATGTATATTTGCTTCAAACTTAGATTCATGATTTGTGTGACTTTTAACTTCAATGAACAATTCTTTGTTTTTCAAATTATCGCTTGAAATGCAGAACATACAAATTGAATGAATATATAAATCAGCAGTTTAACGAATATCGGGCGGCACACACTCAAATATCTTTACGGGCGGATATAAAAAAATGGCGATTTTACTGGGAAATCTGGGGTTGTAAGTCTTTGTCAACTCATTTTGGGTGTTTTTTCTCAATATATATCCGTCTGATAGTGTTTTATTTAGGTAAATAAGAACAAATGTAGCACTTAAGATGGGATTTCGAGACGCAGATCAGCATTCAAAACATTTGGAGAATCTCACTGAAATGAGATACCGGTTTTCTCGATCTATGATGTGTAAAGTTTCGAGTAATAAATGAAAACATATCTTATCAACGGGCTGTTTTTAACAAGGGAATAATTAGCCAGATTGTTTCGTGTTATCAGTTTGCTCATGTCGTAAAATCCAACTGTCCCCACGAACGCATCCGCGGGCTCATGCTGAAGGTTTATTTTGGGATTGTAACAATTCCAGCTTGCCATACCGCGTGGAATTTCCGTACACGAGCGAATATAAACAAAGCCGTTCAAAGGTGATCGGTCAGCCATGACCATTTTACACGCTCTGTTTCCATGTGATTCTCGCTCGGTCAGTATGATTCCAACGTTTATAGATTGAATATCATTCATGTGACAATGAACGTTATTGTTGCGGGAAGAAATTTCATGTACGACAAATTATGAAATACCCGTAGTTTACAGTGGTTAGCGAGCTTCACCGGGCTGTTCCGCACGTGGGCTCTACGGTTCACACTCACACTTACCGATCACTAACACTTTTCCAACGGCGAACAATACCCAGATACCACGTTAATGTTACTAGATGCCTGCAGCTTGGTTAGACAGATCTACCGATTACCATTGATTTAAGAAAAAAATGTATTTCCTGACGTTCATTTAACCGTATTGACTATTGCCATTGGCCATTTTAGCGAACGGCTTTTGCGCCATCTGTCCGATGTAAACATTGCCTGATCTTGACAGCGGACATGTCACATGCGCTCCGGTATCACAATAACCCAAACGCTCAAATTCGGTTGTTGAGTAAGTTAGGGGATCCAGATTCCAGGATCCCACTCGTCTTCAGACTTAAGTTATGCCCTGTAACTCACAATGTTGTATGGTGGACTATGACACTAGCCGCCACTAGCCACTAACATGGCTAGTGTCATAGTACACATTATAACAACTCTGGTGGTAGTGCGTTGGCGGGGGGGGGGGGGGGGGTTACTCTTTTAAATGTGATTTTTTTTTCAAAGGTTGAGGATTGATATTTTGCTTTCGAC
>CM067356.1:40523931-40825022 GCA_034190875.2 Urechis unicinctus | reverse complement strand
AAGCTGAATGTAATATAAATAAATGATTATCCTACCTATATTCTGACGTTTTTACGATGGCCAGGTCATGGCGATGAGTATCGGTGGTAATTAAACCTTTGAATCGCATACCGAAACAATACATTGAATATGTGAATAAGGTCGAGGTTCCTATTGAATAGTGTGTTATTGACAATCTTTGACCTTACGTACACATCAAACTAACTTACTGTTTAGGCTGATTGCTATTGATCCGAAGCAGAATCAAAATTCTAGGCACAAATTAGTATCTTAGTTGATCGCCAGTTCAAATCATAAGTTACTATGATAGAATGCAGTACATTTTCATCAGGCGTACCTTGTAGTGATACGTAATATTTCTCGACAATTTGTACATAACCAAGAACATGATTATACCACAGCTATGCCCAAATGATAAAAGTTATCATGGTTTGGAGGTATACTGCATCGGTATACATAACAGGGGTAATAGAACCTCGTTTTGTACATAGACTAGCCTTGATTCTCAGCTACTAGTCCATCAATAGACATTGAGATGATGTTTAAAAAGATCAAGAATGAAATGTCATTACAGGAAACGGCTCTATAGTTTTAGATTTCGGCGGCAACATATAGCTGTTTTAGTGAGCATCACGCACCACCAACCACAAGTTGTGTAATAACCCAATGTCTTTCATCCTTGCCTTAAAGCGTTTAAAGTTGTACTTTCCCTTATTTCTGTTCATACTCTCCTATTATCGCACCTAAGGGCAGGACTCTCTTTCCATGATCCGCTTTAATTTCCACCTGATGATCACTGGTTGCAGGGTGACGATCAACAGATAGGGATTATAACCGGAAACATAACGAGTGTTTGTAATCATCTGGGTTGTAGTTGAGTTGGGCGAGAAGCGCGGTCTTAGTTGTAAATTATTGCTTTTTTGCAAGTTCGAAGAAAAGCACACTAGACTTATAATCGTACCTCAGAGAATGGCGAGCACAAGGGAAATCGCGGAACATCACATCATTTTGGCAACTGTTATACTGGTCGCAAGGAAACAGTTTACATATAACTCAAATATATTATTGCATGCGTTTGCGTATGCAGATAATTGTTAAATTACAGCCCCTGCATTTATTCATATGCGCGGGTAAATAGCCGATAATGACGCGTAGGATGTGCGCATGTAAAAAATGCAATTTATCACAGGTAAAACATGTGGAAGGACTTCTCGCATTTGGTATTTTCCATGAAAAGCGACATAATTCCAAATACCTCGGGCATATTGGCTGGAAACGTTACATTCTAGCACATATTGGTTGCATGATATTCCACTATTCTAGAGTTCGCTGAATTGCACCCAGGTAAACCTATTTCAGGTCGGGCGCGTGGCATTTATGCAGAATCTGTCACAAACAACTGAAATTGACATGTCCGAACGCCGTTCATTATTACTTCAATTCGGTGCCTATTACCTGCTGATACTGAACCTCGCATGTTCACCGAGTGGCCGCTTGCTCCTCAAAGAATTGACAATTTGGTAATAAGTGAATCGCTGAGAAACTTGTTGTGTTAATCTTCTATAACGGCTCTCGTGAATGATATCTGGCATATTTTACATAATAATCCACCAAATTACGATTAACAGATAAAGTAATGAAATATTAAAAATTAAACTACCTTTTAACATAATTGCAAATAATTTAAATAACGAAATGGACGATGACATTAACTCTTAATCTTACAGGCTCAAGTATTTCATTAAGAAATAATCGCTCCCATGATATATGTACACCTAACGCTTGTCCTACATCAAACATCTGAGCTCAGAATATTCTGCTCACATTTGTAATGATTAAGCCTGATAAATTGATGGGAATCACTTGGAGTACATAAAGTACAAAGAGGAGAGACGGTGCGATTGAAAGAGCGTATGGGGCCGCAGAGAGAATTATAGAGCTAACTGGGCACCGGGACTGCGCTAGTAGATAAAGAATCTGTTATTCGGCGTGCTTGGTCATGAGCCAAATACTAACCTATTTACAACAACTACGAATCCATCGGTCAATAATGTAATTGCATATCCGACAATAGCCAATATCGTGCAATCCTCTAACACACCGGCTATATTTACTTGGGATACCTTTCATCAGCACCAGTACAATATTTAGATTCGCTTATTTCGTGATTGTATCGATACAATGCGGTATATGTGTCTCTGTTGGTCAGTCAATTATAGTCTGATTTCAATAAAAGCCAATAAGCAGCAGCTGGCGGGGGTTTAAGTAGTAATCAGATGCAACTGACATGATAGCGTCCACGAGATAATTCTGTTTAGTGATTATCCTATAACGATGCACGCCGTGCATTAACATCATGTACAATATTAGGGGTATTAGTATCTCCGATATCGTCCAATGTGTCCATGCTTCTTTAAGCCATAACTGATTACCAGCTGGTCTTCATGGTAACAGACAACAGGAAGTTGCTGTATGCTATCGGATGACTATCAAGCAATGTCAGAACGCGATACTGCCCTGACTCTAATAAACATTAATCATTTTAAATAATTACCCTTCGAACGATAGTACAAACTTTAGGAAGCGTGTAATATCACGATATATATTCTATGCAACTTCACCAGTCTCTGAATATTTTTATATATATTTTGTATTTAGTATGTTTACTTACTATGGCATGAATGAATAAGAATAGATATCAAGATTCAACGCTGTACCTGTTGCTTTCACTACCGGGGACATTGTTAACACTAAACTCCCAGATACACACACATGATAGACAGAAAGCTGAACAATAAGCCCCCTAAGGCTACATGACCTTGGGAAGTATTTTTTTTTGTTTATTGACCTTTGTATACGTGTCCTCGAATTTCCTCATATATTAATATTTATTTATGGTGATACTAATAATACTGCAGTATTTTATGATCGATGAGCACCAAACAGAATACTTAAATACAAAGCTCCCCAGTTGTTTTATCTTTATTAGAAAACCCTGCAGCGACCAATACATTTGGAGTAGTCCAATAATATTATTCGCTAAAACGAGCAATCGATCACATCGACAGGAGCTTTATAGTGACAGCGCTTACAGCACCATGTATGTCCGACGACCCTAACTGCTTGCTTTAATACCGGATGTCGGGTATAGTAATGGCTATTTAGGATTAGCTAGCGGTCTGCATAATTCAATGTAGAAGATAGTCGAAGCAAACTAATAATAAAGCTTCATATATTTAACAAATAGAATTACCCATTACGAAATCCGCTTTCGAATTCGTATACTTGTAATCGTTGCACTAAAAAAAATCACAGGTCTTACAGCGAACATTGGTCATTGTGACGTCTATCATTCAGATCATATATGTACCCACGTGGGTCAGCCAATAAATCACAGTTAGCACTTTACCTATCCATACATACTGTTGGTTAATATCAACATACAACATAATGAAATTACTGAGGGTATTGGTCACCTAACGCTGCCCATCGCAATGTTGTAAGTGTAAATGCTAAAATGTGTATAGTGGGGCAAGCACATACATCCAGCAAATAACTCTATGGGTAAAATCTTCCCCTGCAAATAACGGAAGATATAATATTTGCACCGACAGAATAAGATGGCAGATCATGCGTTACCTGGCTTGGGTGTACCATATAAGGCCTTAAATGCACCTAAAGCTCATATAAAGTTTACCACTGTTTATAGGTTTATCATTATTGCCTTTAAGAAACATCATTGCGGTGTGGATCTTGCTTAACCATGACTGATTGAGTATTATCCTTTTTGTCTGCAGACCATTGAAATACGTGATAGCCATCTAATGACAATAAGAAGATGATTGAATGACATTAAGCCACAGCTGTAACAACACAGATTCCGATAAAGAAGATTAGGCTCAGAACATACCAAATGATGTCCTTTGAGCAAATGACACAGATTTGAAATTCCGCACATTGTGCTCACATGTATGCGCATATTTTGTACATAACCAGTATTCATACTTTTCTGTGTGGTAAGAACACGCATACTGTAGTAGAAAAAAATCGTTGATGTAGCGATGCGAGATACCTCTACGGCGCTACGTTCCGCCTTTAATTTAGCACCAGAGTCGTGTTTCATGACGTTATATTCATTGAATTGGAAGATGAATTCGGATGCGCTAGAACTTATCAAAATCCCTTCTGTTGTAATGCAATTAACGGCACTTCATGAAGAAAGTCTATTTCGTTATAATTCGTCTTTTATGTCCCTTGCAACGAGAGTGATTTATTCTCATGCATTTTATCTCTATGGTCAGTTATATTTGTGTTGGACGATTTATGTCATGCGCGATATGAGTCCGATGACAGCTGCCTATGATGCATATAATGTCATCGGAGAGTAAAACTGTCACTGTAGCCAAATCAGTCGTTGGCCATATCGAGTTGCTGGGTTTCCCATACACAAATGTCATTTACCATTCACTCGTCTTCTGAAACTTTCGATTATTAATTTCGTCTCAGGGTCAACTCATCTCGGTGTTTACTGAACTGGAGCGATAGACCGCCACTTTCATTTTGCGCCAGCGAAAGTGGCTATAGAGAGCAAGCCAATGATAAAATGATACCACCTCTGAGTAATGATATCCATAGATGAAGTCATTGGAAATTTGGTAAATAGGTTCTTCATAGGCAAATGTCGAAAATAATGCACGCTCCAGACATTTCTAGTGCATCAGAAAGTTAAGAAATGTATAGCGCCCAAAGTATACCTTGATTAGTTGATGGTGACAAACGACATAAATCACCAGCTGCTTCCAATTCCCGTCTTAGCGCTAAATAACTTTGCTGTGTGGTTTGCGATCAATATGCGCTGGTTGCGAGGAATGTCTATGGTTTTTGTTTGCATCATTGGGTCCCTATTGTATTAATATGAAGCGGCATCCAGCAGTTATGGTGAACGGAGACTGATTTTGATAATCACCTTTTATTCTGCCTTGAACCACATTTTGTCCTCTTGTGCGCCAAATCCCACAGCAGAAACGTTACTCAACAATAAGGGATGTTAACGATGCATTGTTAAGCGATTTTGTGCAATTTTTACTTTGCTTCCATTTTCGTGTAGCTGTTACAATGACCAGTTTATAATCATTTCATAAAACTGGGAACATTGATAACTAATGGGTTAAGGCGCACTATTTCAGGTGAATACATGTTACAATTATGTCTAGTGTATAAAACTCGAATACACCAACATTACCTCATACCCTACAAATCCGACACACAAATACACCCATATTCATTCGCTGAAACCTCGGTGTCCGTTGGTCATTCTAGGTCAGGGAATCTTGAGAGGAATTTGGTGATCGGTTTAGTAAACAATTACGTAAAGAAGTAAAGATAAAATCTTCAATTCAATCCAATGAGCACAAAGATAACACCAACTTCTATACTGTTTGTTCCAGAAACCAATACTGTCATCTGTCATCTGATGGGCAGTTCCTGGACAACGCGCCATGTGGTGCATGAAACACACCTTGTGTGCTAGCGACGCAATAGCAATTTCGAAGACATAGGTACCGGATATTTTATGACCAATTCGCATCCCCCTGTATACTGCTTGTGTGATTACGACGCATATCATGTTGTAAATTCTATACCATGTTTTCTTGCGACCTCTTCCAAGTAAAGCGTCACACGTAAATAAATATATATCTATTGGGTTGCATATTTTATGTAGTGATAATAAGGCATATGTGACAAATATAACATATCACAAACGATTAATTCAACGCATAGTTCATTACTTTAGATCTTTCTCTAGCAGCAAATCAAATACACGTTTAGGATGATATCTTTTTACCAAGCATCAGTACAGCAAAGTGAGCCAACCAATAATGATCGGCAAACTAAGAAATTGTAGTCTAGGTATCAGTCGCACAAGCGTGAAACACTTTATTATCCTATCTTTTATCACATATCTTTTGAATTGCCACCATACTGCGTATAGGGCGGTAGTTATGAATATATGCTTTGACCAAGAAAGAAATGCGTGGTGTATTGTTGACCTATTACTTACCGTTGAATTAACTCAGCGGTCGATGCGTCAGAAGATACATTTGCAGTGTATCGACGGCCATACACTAAGCACACAGGATGGGATCAGCATTATCGATGTAGTCATTAGTCAAGCGAGAACGGCTAGGTCAATCCGGTTTTTTCTATTACCCTCATTGAAGTCCTTGACCATTCCCAATGTTGGCGTTGAATGTTTGTCGACAATATCCGTTGATTGATAGATGTTGCACATAATCATATCCACAAATTTAACAAAAGGAGGTGGTATATTTCTTGGCGGACCAAATATATGATACGTTAGTATAAATGTTTTGCTTTGGTCATGTAGGTAATAAGTGCTTGTATTTGCAGCAATGCGTCGATTTTTATTCCGATAAATCAATGAAATAAAAGTGTGCGTTCATCAGCGTTATTTTGCAATAAATTATACGGACAGCATAAAATTCTAAAAAGCTATGGGTCTTTTGAGCATGGAACACAGCATTGCTTGATTAACAATCAATATAACCGCAATAGCGTTACTACGATATTATTGCATCTGACAATCATGTGTGCTGTAATATAACTTGCACCTACTCATCCCCAGTATTACCATTTAAAGAAGCCTTACATCAACTATCGGTGTTCAAAAGTAGTCAAAGGAAACGTAGCGAGACAACCAGTATGTCAACATGGGTACAAATAACTTATGTTTTGCCTGGCGAATGAATAAGAAAAGTGTTTTAGTCTTCATTCATTATCATGTGAATACATTTACTGCTGCCAGATGGAAGTGTAAAGCATACGAGCCTTGGTTACGAAAATCACAAGAACTACGAGGTGATATGTGGTATTAACATCGATATGATATCGTGACCGGGGTAGGTGACGATGGTTGTGATAATGAAAGAGCAACAGGGAACAATTTTAAGATCACAATTTTCATAACGACTGCATCTTATTCTGCACGACTGCATCTTATTCTGCACGCAGTCCTAAAGTTTTTTGGCCATTGGCTTACTTGTGTAGCGTACTTGTCGGGCTAATTATTAGCATAATGTGACCAGCGAGCGTATTATGGCGCTTTATTTGGCATTTCCTCGCCAAATGAGAGTGAACAGATGATCATCACGGCTCACGTTGGTGTCAATGTAATGGCAATGTCATCCAATTGCCCCCTACTCGCCATAGAGCGAAAGGTACGCACTAGAATCAATGAATAATTACTGCCTGCTACAAACTCAAAACAACGCATTAAATCATGCTACCAATCGATGATATGAAAAACCTTTGTACAGTTTTGTTGTGTAATTATGCTGTTATATCCCGATTGATTGAATGTGGTTTGCATTACTTACAGACCATTGGAATATGTGATAGCCGTCTAATGACAATAAGACGGTGATTGAATGCCAATCTAACATGGTCGTTATGCAACAGATTCTGATAAAGACAGTTGCCGCTCAGAGAGAGATCCTTGAAGCGAATAATATTACATTCGTGCCACATTACAGCATATAAGTCATTAAGACATTATTGTGTTTGTATCTTCCTTATCCACGCTTTCCATGTGTGGCGGGCAAATGATATATCATTCTGCCCATGGTCAAAAATGGTGTTTTATTGTATGGAAATTACAATAGCAGTCATATCAGCGTTTCCTTGAAAATTACTGATTGTGACATTATTTGTGATAGGTATGATGACTTGTGATGCTATCATGATCTCCAGTCATTAGTTACGAATAACGAAGTTGGGAAATTCCGTATCACTTCTCAATTCGAAAAATCTCGCTCATATTGGGCAATAGCTCAATCGCTTGGATGTCAATTAAAGCAACTTACACACGAAAACGATCAGCGTCACAAGCAGTGTGGGCCATATGAATATGGGCAGGTGGTTTGATGAGTAAACTTGATCACGACTTATATAACATTGAGCCGGACTCGACGATTTCAAATATACATACAATTAGTTTACATTCCGTAGATAAATTTATAGATTCGTCATTATAATGTGTAACAATGCAATTCAAAAAGTCACTTCAGTATGTGTACGTGCACTCACGTTTGTTGGTGTCGATAATTGCCCCTTTTGTTAAGTCTTCGTAAGAAGTTCGTTAGTATTGAGCTACTGATCAGTGATTTACCTTTCTCCGTTGTGTAATGTACAGGAACCTCAATTTTCATATTAAGATTACCCTTGTTCTCACGAAAGTTTAACTCATTAAGGTCACTTACCCAAGAAAATCAAAAGGAATTATACATGTCCCATATGTACAATTATAAAGCCAAAAAAGAAGACAAAGCTATAACTGCCATGCATTCGACATTTTACAAAAGGCAAACAAATGTCAACGAACAAAGGATACCAACATATCTAGTAAATATTATGAAGTCAATATAATAATATCAATTGTAATGTCATTTTGAAGGAATAGTCTATAAATAGGTTTATCTAAATTATGCCATATATTGACGGTAATATGGAGAATCGATTGTTTGTCTTTATTGTCTAACGATGATTCCGATTGAACACTGTTCTAATATACGATTCTGGTGTGGTTATAAACCATAATCTTAAATCATGTGACGCAAATCAGACGAAGATCAAAGGGGACCATATGCTTTTAATGCCACGATTAGAGGCTACAGATGAAATAAACAAGTCTTTATCAATTTTTGTGCATCAAGTTATATAATTCGTCTGTATAGCAATGAGCTGTATTCATTTAGAAATACTAACTCTCCAGTTGACATGACACTGGGTACAAAATCCATGCTTGGCTTTTGTACATAACCTTCTTTTATGTAATATTTTAATAAGCATATCTGGGTATTTGCAGATCTATTTCATTGATCTTGCTGATGCACCATTGTAGGACATTCAATAAGCCTTCTGAGAGCAATTGTTCAATACGGGCAATCGATCATATGACGCGGAACTTTATATTGACGGCAATTACAGCACCACGCGGTCATTGTAGCCACCTAGGCTGTTTAACGGAACAGGGTCAGATATGAACAAATCTAATTAACTTGCGGTCTTCGGCATATGATGTTGTTGCTAACTTGGACAGACGAAGGACGATGTTATATATCGATGACATGTACAATACACTACCAGAATAAAATAAGAAGAGATCGTTTTACTTTTGAGGAAAGAAATAGTTCACAGAGATACTTTCGACATCAGCACACCGGTCCACCTTAAAACATAGCTGTCTCTCGGGGTACACTCAATATGATAGTGTTTATACAATCGTTAGTTGAGTGTATATTGAAATCTATCGTTCTTATGATCGAACATATGCTACCTCCATGAAATATTGGTGTCGTCAGATACTGAAATGTAATCCAGGAATAGGTCGCGACAGATCAATAACCGTGTTGGCGCCAAGCTTCCATTCGCCGTACATAATTGCCAAATCTACCCGTGACATGCATATGTGTATCCATGTAAGCTGTGGGTTAGCCCATGACTCACCTGCTTGATTGCCAATCCCGACAAGACGCGCGGTAGGAAATAGAGTATCACAGTTAACGCTTATCCTATCCATATACACGCTCGGTATAGTAGAACCCTATTTATATCATACATAGAGTGATTACCTCAAGTTGCCGATCGCAATGCCGTATGTTCACATAAATGCGCATAAATGTACACTACTCGTATTCATACCTTTTTGTGTAGTGGATGCATGATGCTTAACACTTGTGATCTTATAATGGTTCTACAACTGCCAACTTATCGGCGTTGTATTCGACCTTGATTCTGATGATCAACCGTCGCGGAACCTTCTCTGTGATATCATGTTTTCGAACCGAACAACATCTGACACTCTTGCTATTGAGAGCAAGTACATGCATGTCACAATTTTTTTGATTATATTATACTCATTATATTTGAAGAGAATTATTAATGTGCTAGAAGTTTCACTTGCAAAGCAATCGACATAACTATCTAAAGAAGGGTTGTTTATTGATAATTCTTTCTTTCTTTATTTCTCAAAATTAGAGTGAAGTATGCATGATATGTTCACATGCGTGCATATTATTGTCGCAAGTAAAAAAGGCCAACATCTGGTTCGTAATACTTGTGTCAGACGATTTGAGTTATTATTGATAACAGTCCGATGACTGTGATGCATTGGCTGTCAACGAAGAGTGATTGTTCAACATTAATACGTCAGGCATGAGCCACATCAGGCGGCTGGGTCTCTGGTATACAAATGTCATTTGCCTCTTACTATTCGGAAACATTCGACGTTCAACTGCATCTTAGAGTCAACTCATCTCCGGATGATCGGAACTGGAGTGAAGGTTACATACACTTTCAATGACAAAGGTCAAAGCAAAAAGGGCCAGATTGATAGCGCGCAAGAGAGTAAAATGATGAATGCACAAATGCTTTTTGCAGTATTGTTATCGAGTAATGAATACAATGGAATTAGTTTGTGACACATTGTCACAGATTGATAAGCTAAAAAGAGAGAAAATATGAAGCACAAACATAATTAGTTTCCATTAGTTGAAATTTGAATATGAATATATAGTTGATATATATATATATATATATATATATATATATATATATATATATATATACATATATATATATATATATATATATATACATATATATATATATATATATATATATATATATATATATATATATATATATATATATATATATATTTATAAATATAATATGTATTAACCACATTACACAAATTTGTTTGCAGAAGCTATGCAAGCAGCAAGATATAAAATTGTCCAAAGGAGCACATTTGACCAATACATTAATCAGGAAAAAGTAGAACACTTTGCAGGGTCATCAAATGGACAAAGTTGATAACCTTTACTATTTTGAAAGCGCCAACTAAAATCCTCAGGGCTGTTATTTTGCACAATAAATTGCCGATAAAACTGACACAGTAAGTAATCTAAGAATAAATCAGGGGCATCGGATTCATAATTAATCATTCCGAAAATTAATCATTGTCAAATCTCTGTCATTGATAACAAGTATCGGTTTCTCGTTCATATCGTTCGGAGGTGACAGAGTAGCTGACAGAGTGTCAATGAAACTAACTATTAAACATACTAACGACAATCCTATTGCGGAATATTGTACAACCAATATGTGCTAGCATGTTATATGTCTGGCCAATGTACCAAATATATATCGCTTTGCATGGGAAATAACCTATGAAAATGGGCAATTACCAAATAACGAAAATACACTCTATGATGTCTTTTCGTCTTGTTGTCAGTCTGGTTCTGTTTCCTTGAGTCAAGTTAGGCAGTGGTCAAGATACTGTGACAGTAAGCCAGAAGAAGAATACTTGCGGTGTTCATTGCTTCTCTACTCGCTTGACGATTACTTAATATTGGCTATTGTCATAAATGAAGTACTTGAATATGAAGCAATTACATCAGATTGTCATTAAGTTTGCACAAACAAGGCAACGTACATACGTTAAATTTGTAGCATGTGTATATAAATACTTGGGTGGTCGCGTGACGAAGTGCATATCATGTAAATCCCTGTATGACTATCGAACAAGTCTAGGATCAGTGTAGCCCGTTAGCATTACGTTATCATCTATATATATTTTAGTAACGGTGACGATCATACAAACATACCACGAATGGCTATTGCTATATAACTAAAATTATAATGCTTCTACATTTCTGTGAATGCTGTCATTACCAGTGCAAAACAATTCGATAGCCGACTGCTGTTTACGGTATCATTGCATTGCATACGAATGAGGAACAACTGATTATATTTCTAAAATAAGCAGTCATAATCAATACGCTTATTTGTATGAATATTAGTGGGTTCATAGCCAAACAAATGTAAAGCATAGATATTGTAGCCCCTTGGTTACTAGTGTATGTTGAACACAAGCATATAATTGAACATGCTGCATGCATAGTACAGTTATTAAACAATTGGATGACAGTAATTGTCAAACAAAAATTCCAATGGACTAAGAGTTTTTATAATGTTTCTTGACTTCACCTGTTAACTCTTGTTTCCACCTTATTCACGGGGGTTTGTTGTGTCTATATTTTCAATCTATACAATTGAAACAGATGCTTGTCACTAGTATTTGTTACTGCATGTTCATATATACAAACCTCCGGCAACATTAACAACGTCTATCTATCAAGCCCCAATGCTGGAAAGGGAGCTAATCAATATTGATATGAAAACTTAGAGAGGGTAATCCAAATATCAGTTAGATCAACGTACTTTCTCAAAATGAACCGAACGCGTATTATGTTACAGGTCAATACGGCTTTGTGTATCATCCCTATTCAAGTCCTTGACCTTTCCCAATTTTATCCCGGTGACCAACTCGTTTCTGAATCCCGGAATGGCACACAGAGTCACTCATGTAAGCAACGTTGCAAGGGTCACAGAGTGCACACCACTGATAACATTACATGTTTCTTTTCCTTTCGCAGAAGTGTTAGCCGTTGATGTTGATTTTGAATGCTTTGTGATATCAGTTGATCGAAAGGTCCTGCTAAATATCACATTCACAAAATAAAACAAACAAAGAAAGCGCCGGACCAAATTGATTTGCTGCAAAATACATTCGGATAAATGTTGAGCTTTCGTCTAGCTAAACATACCCAAAACATCATTTTGGTAATATTTGCATATAAATTGCTTGCCTTGGTAGCTATGCGTCGTTTTCTATAATGATAATTTCATGCAATACGTATCTAAAAGTGCGTGTCCAGCAGCAATAGATTGCTATAATTACCTTGGCAGCTTATAGTTAAAAAAAAACATTAATGCTGAAACTCCCTCAGTAGTGTATAGAATACAAAATAGCGAGATTCACAATTAATTTGCCCTCGTAATGTTACCGCAATATCACTGAATGTGCCAAACAAATCTCATCAACAGTATTACTATTTAAAGAACCCATGAATCATTATTCATGATCAATGTACCATTTGGTAATGTACTGCACGGCACCATGTGGCTTTTACATCAATATGAAACCGTGACGGGGGTAGACTGGGATGGGTGTGACAATGAAGCTGCTCTGTCTGGTATATCATTGCACAAACTCAGGCATCGCAACAAAACCATGGGGCTGTCAGGTGTCGCACATTACGCTTGATAACTCGTTTAATGATTGCTTATGGAACATTGGCGTTTCCAGTCCGTTTACTGTGTAGGGTTTTGCTGTTGTTTCAAAATAGTCACGGTGTGAATATCGTAGATACAGCATGCTGATCCTCAGCGATGTTAGCCTGTGTAAACGTTAGATTGATCTTAACAATCTCTAACCCCTGAGTCTAATAATCATGAGATTGTGTAGATATATTCTCCATCATGGGATTGGAACCGACTGCTAAGCTGGATTATGGCGATACTGCTTTTAAGATTGAGGAGTTGGGGGTATGATCATGTAAGTGAGCAATCGGCGTTCAAATACTGAATGAAACATCAAATCTAAGACGACCAGAGGTTAAACGTTTAACAACCCCATTAGTTTAACTTGTACCATAGGTGCATGCAAGTAAACCGGGTATGCAGGTAATTAAGTATGCCGCAAATTACAATTGTTGCCAAAAGTGATATTATATACGACAATACCCTATTGTTAATATGTAATATTTGCATTGCGATTACCTGATATAATTCTTATTGATATATATATATATATATATATATATATATAGATATAGATATATATATATATATATATAGATATATATATATATATAGATATATATATAGTATATATATATATATAGATATATATATATATATATATATATATATATATAATATATATATAGATATATATATATATATATAGAATATATCTATATATATATATATATATATATATATATATATATATATATATATATATATATATATATATATATATTTATATATATTGATATCATCATGGTCGATTATCTGACATACTACATTTCGGTAAGTGCATTTGACATCAATTATGACCATTCTAGCGTTACACCAAATTCGATACTGTCATATATATCAACATACACCCACACCACCCAAAACTTTATCTGTCAAGCTATTTCTGCTCCATTTAATTATAGCGAATTGAACGATCGCATTGAAATAAGTCACATTGTCCTCTAAAGACATAAATCCCTCCCTTCATGTTGTTTCCTAGCTGAGGCTTAAGGGCTATAAACGCAAATTGTTTTATATCCCATTGTTAAACTAATACCCGCAAAACAAAACATATTTGAAAAAAATAACTCAGCAACCGTGCTCGAATTTAATAAACGTTATATCTAAAGTAAGTCTTTCTTCGCCGAATCAAAATTGGAGTTGCATGCTAATATGCGCCTGTTGATTAAAGCCTGAATTTAACATAGCAGAGCCAGCAGTAACGGATCGCGTGCAGACACGCTGAAACTTCTAAGCAATATGAAATGCAGTCATTTGTGTCAGATCTTTCTGGTTATGTTTTATGTGTACATCCAAAAAGCACACATTAGATAAAGTTTTCGGGTGCTCTCACGAAGTTTAATGGTCGATCGTGTAAACATTTACGACATAGATTTCAGTCAGCAGGCAAATTTGTATACTGTCTATGTATCAATGTGCCTTCACAAAACGTGTGACATATGCTCATCGTTTCACCTGAACACGCATCAACATAACCTCAATATTTGCCTTATAATGAATCTGTGATAAAACAGACCATGAACAGGTAACAGCGCTAGCGTCTTCCAACAATGGTAAAAAATTCCGACATAAAAGTTTCTAATGTTGAAAAAATGGTATGTAGCTTACTGCCCGTATATTACGAATGCAATACTTTAACCATTAATCTCTTGCTCACATCATGTATGGAAATGATTTTTCAAAGGCGAATATTTAACGGTAATTGTGCAATCCGTATGCATGCCTAAGAATGGGAGCGCGAAGACAGACAGGTTTCTTTTTTGGGGCAATTCTGTAATCCTCAACCGACGGAACCGTTTGCAAACCTAGCAAAGCTAATAAACGCAGTATATCCGTTAAGTTAACTAAGCATGAAAAATTGTAAGGATCCGGCAGAAGCATGAGAACCGCCATCGGAATCGCTCTGTATTTGGTGGTGCTAAAGCTTTGCCTTATGATCAGATCTTGGTTATCTTCATGTAAGTTGTGTGTGAAACATTAAAGGGTCATTGTACCGAGACTGCCTGAGAGATTTCGTCCATATCCCTGTTGTTAAAGCAGCAATCATTCGCCGTCACTTCTCCCGAGTGTACAATGATTATAAAGTTAATTGACTTGCATCTTATTCCAACTTCGATAGAAGGTAGATTCACTATATTCACTTTTTTAAAACATGCTTTGATTTGGATAATAAACAATTTGGACAATCACCTGAAGTAACTTTATAAGGGTGGTACTAGAGTAAATCTTATCGTTATTAATAAGCTACATCGTTCAAATCCTGCACCAACACCATCCCCACCCCTTCCCATCTCTCGCATTCCTCTTCAGAAGTGGTAATCGCTGCCTCGAGGACAGACAACCAACTGCGTAATTAGTGTAACAAATACATTATAGATCGACGGATGGGAGTGATTATCTTCTAGGGCTATTACGTTATCATTCCGTGGCTGGAACGAATGAAAGCGTCTTCATTTTCTCCAGATCATTGAGATCAGTGATGACAATTAAACGATGATTATATGTATGCAGTTTAAAACGAATATCGTTGAACACAAAGGCGTGGTAAACAAGATTTTTAAAGCAACCAATATCACGCCAAAATATGAAAAAGCATCCAATCATATTTATGCTTATATATTTTGCGTGACAAGTGCATTTCCAATATCGGATAAAGGCAATGTCTAACTATTCATCGTTTCTCTCAGACTTTATCCTGACAATCGACCGACACAATTACTAACCTGCGGTACCGTATCAAATTAAGTGAATTAGCAGCTGGGCTTTGCATGATGTCGTTAGTTGCGTGACGACTTTTCGTCTTTTCCAGCAAGCCATTTTCCAACAAATGTCTATTTTATCGATTGAGGAGGGTGTTATGTGAGTCAAATTGTTGATATCGATGAGGCTGTCAAATCAAAGGAACTTTAAAAGGTCTTCGTAGGTATTCCATGCAAATTGTTTATCCAGATTACATCAATTGTGACTATTTTCTTATCTTCGTGGTGCTGTCGGATTCGTTGATATCGTTGGTCTAATGCAATTCTTCCCGGCATTCTTGCCAACGCTTTCCCTTCTCATTTGAGACCTCCTTATATTGATGCTTGGTTGTAAGATTAGTGTCTACATTCTGGTCGATGATGTATATGCACAGCAGGTTATAAGGGTTGGTATTATTTGTCTTGTTGATAACACAACAGTTTTTTTACGATAAAATTGAACATTACGTGGTATTTATGTTGCTCATAATGTGCTTTGGAAGATACGCAGACAATATTACACTGAGATTTTCTATAAACTAGCAATTAACTATTTAAGAATTGTTAAGAGAGATTGCTATATTGCCAATTACGGCTGGACAGTAATATATGAATATGTGAGTTATAAGCAACCGAAGCATGGGTATCCTTAAACGTGTATTCCGGATGTATATGTTCCGCAAAGCAGATTGTAAGCAAACTTTTGTAAGCATAATGTGATTTATTTTCGAGTCTTCATCGCAAAGTATCATTCACATGGAACTAATTTTCGAAATTTTGCCTTATTCGCCCTCTAGTTTCATTCACTTAGAAATAGTGCCATATGCCTGGTTTTGAAAAACATTATAGAGACATATCCAACGAATCAAATGCATTCGAGGCCATATCGCGCAATGCTCTGATAAAGATTACTCAAGTTGATGAAGAATTAGGCACACTATTTATATCGCTTAGAGATTCCTGCTTATCCGCACGCAAACTGCTGGATTTGCTTTGTTAAATTCAGGCTATAATCAACTGGCATATAACGGCATGAAACGACTAATGTCAGATAAAGCGTTTAATTTATTCGTGCACCGTCGTTGAAATATTGCTTCAAATACTGTCCTATGCCCTGTGATTGCAATACTTACGGATCATACTTGTATATTGGAATTATTTTTACCAAATTTTCGTATCATTGCAAATTTAATCCATGAGTTTTCAGCGTTTTCCGAATGCAAGTAATTGCTGAATTTAGCGTATGGAATTGAATTAATGGATTATATTGCCATTGCTCATAGGCTGTGTGCATGCACTATCTGGTGAAATAAATCACATTGAGCACATATTCACAAACGTTTAACACACCTATTTATTAAACTTGTAAGATAGGTGTATGCAAGTAAACCAGGTATGCAGGTTATTATGTATGCCGCCAAATTACAGTTGTTGCCGAGAGTGACATTATATATGGCAATGCCCTATCATTTATTTGCATTGATATAAATCTTACTGAGGCTGATGCTTAACAATTTTCTCATTTTCTCAGTATATTGTCCAAAATTGCAGTGAAATAAGCATATACATATGTTGATTTCATTAAGAACGATTATCCGATGCAAAACTTTTTGGTAAGTACATAAAATATGGGACCTCTCTAACGATAGACCACATTCCATACTTTCACATATATGTTAACAAACCCATTATTTGACCCTGCATTGTGACACCATTATTCAACAATTAGAGGACTGACTGCGATTTCGGGCACAGTACCCTTCCCTTTGGAAACCGAGGTAAAGCCATGATAACGTACTGAAACTTCGCAAATATTCGTAACGAATATTTGATTCTCTCTATAACAACAATAACAGTATGCTACACCGCGACGAGAATAAGTTTATGGCAGGTTTGCAGTCGAGCTATTGCGGTTATGTTTCTGACATTTTTTTCTGAAATGGCTGGAATTTGTCGTTTTGGATGATATCATAAACTTATACGATTCTGCTTTACCCATTTACGTCAGTTTGAACAGAACATGCTTAGATAACTAATGTTAATGTCCATGATTATCAAGCAATAATATCAATGCTTTATATCGACGCTGGTCAGCGTCATGTAACAAAGCTTCATAATTTGATATTAAGCACTACGATGAATCACTCATCTAAGTTCATTTTACCTTTTTCTTACATGCGTCAATTGTTGAAGCATAACACTGTAACATGGCGTCACACTTTATATATTACGCACGTAATTCAGAGGGTAAGTTTATTTTAAATCTTTCCTTACTTTTGTTACATGCGTCAATTGTTGAGGCATAACCATAATTACGAGGTCTGAACCCTACTCTTCTTACTATTGATAGATACCTCTGGCCACAGGATAATATTGGGCGTGGTAAGGAGGTTTACTGCACCGACGTTACACAACAGGGTTAGCAGCAGTTATGGCCAATGCGTGTCACTATTGGCGTAGATTATAAATCATTTCTTGCTATGCGAGTTCAACAAAGCATAATTAAAATTGAAGGGATTACATTGAGGGCGCGATTGGAAGCGCGTTTGGGGCGTGTAGCGATTTATAGGTTTAACTACGCACCGGGCCTACGCTATTAGATTCACAGACTCAGTTATTCGGCGTGTTTGGTCATGAGCCAAACACTAACCTATTTATAACAACTAGGAATCACTTAGCCAACAAAGCAATTGCATGTATGACAATAGCCAATGTCGAGCAATTTTCCGACACAACGGTCACACTTATCTGGCAACTGCTTCACAGGTCTCGAGGAAGCGGAACGTGACGCGTGTATTGACGCAAACATATCATGGATTGCGTTTTGCGAATGCAGGCAATTGCTGAATGTCTGGAATTGAATTTATCGAGTATATGGATATCCATAGGCTGTGTGCATGCAGCTAACTGGCGAAATAGATCACATTGAGCACATATACATATACGACTGGCAGGGCGCGTGATTGCCGTTGTACGCACGGTCAAATAACTCGCAGGTCCCAGTGGCGCGTGGAAGATACAATGTACAGATATTTTACATGAAGCCATGTCAACTAGCCTTTGGTTTTGAACGCCTTTCTTCCTTTCGGTCTTTATGGAGCGAGCGAATTGGCGCTCAGATGCTTGGCAGAGATAGCGTACCAAACTCGCGTGTCAATTTTGCTATGATGCTGGTGGTGGTTAATCCATATCGTCGGATACAAAACGGTCTATGTGCCACTGTAGGTCAGTCAATGAAAGCCAATAAGCAGAAGGTGGCGGGGATTTTAGTAGTATTCAGATGCAACTGGCATGATAGCGTCCGCAAGATAATTCTGTTTTGTGATTATCCTTTACGATGCACACCGTGCATAAACCTCAGGCGCAATCTTTTGGGGCATCAGTATATCTGAAATCGTCCAATGTTTCAATGCTCTTTTAAGCCAAAACAGACAATAGTAAGTTGCTGTATGCTATCGGATGACTATTAAACAATTACATAATTTGTTACCCTTCGAATGATGGTACAAACCTTAGGAAGCATGTAATATCACGATACATATTCTTTGCAACGTCACCAGTCTCCGCATATTTTGATATATACCTTGTAGTAAGTATGCTTACTTACTATGGTATGACTGAATAAGAATGGATATCAGGATTCGACGCTGTAACTGCCTCCACCACCGGGGATATTGTTAACCCTAAACTCCCACATACACACACATGATAGACAGAAAGCTGAACAATAAGCCCCCTAAGGCTACATGATCTTGGGAGTATTTCGATTTGTTTAAGACCCCTTTATACGTGTCCTTGAATATTCTCATTTATTAATATTTATTGATAGTGATGCTAATAATCCGGCAATATTTTATGATCGACGAGCACCAAAAAGAATACTTAAATAGAAAGGTCCCCAGTTGTTTTATCTTTATTTGACCAATACATTAGGAGTAGTCGCTAAAACGAGCAATCGATCACATCGACAGGAGCTTTATAGTGACAGCGCTTACAGTACCATGTATGTCCGACGACCCTAACTGCTTGTTTTATTACCGGATGTCGGGTATAATGATGGCTATTAAGGATCAGCTTGCGGTCTGTATAATTCAATGTAGAAGATAGTCGAAGCGAACCAATAATATGGCTTATTATTATAGAATGACATTACGCCACAGCTGTAACAAAACAGATTCAGATAAAGAGGTTTAGGCTTAGAACACACTAAATAAGGTCCTTTGGGCGAGAAACACATATTCGAAATTCAGTCAAATTTTGCAGAATGTTAGGTTCACATTTATGCGCATATATTGTTCATTGCCAGTATTCATACTTGTCTGTGTGGCAGGCTGCAGTAGATAAAATCGTTGACCTAGCCATGCGATATAACTCTACTGCGCTACGTTCTGCGTTCAATTCAGCATTTGATGACGTTATATTCATTGAATTGGAGGATGAATAAGGATGTGCTAGACCTTATTAAAATCCCTTCTGTTGTAGTGCAATTAGCGGCTTTTCATGATGAAAGGGTATTTCTTTAAAATTCGTCTTTTATTTACCTTGATTTATTCTTACTCATGCATATCATCTATGTGGACAATCACCTTTTATTCTGCATTGAACCACATTATGTCCTCTTGTGCGCTTAACCACACGATCGAAACATTGTTTAACAATGTTCAGCGATTTTATGCAATTTTTAATATGCTTCCATTTTCGTGTAGTTGCTGCGAAGAGTCGTTTATAATTAGTGCATACAACTGGGTACACCAAAACATTGATAATGAATCAATAAAGGCGCATTGAATACAGCATTTTGCATTCACTTCATTGATGCTGGGTTACGATTCAGCTGACAACATAATTATTTTTACCAATGCAAACATCCTACAATTTTGTGTAGTGTATGAAAACTTACTTGAATACCTCGAGATTACCCCATACCCCAAACATCCGACACACAAACACACCAACAATCACTCGCAAAAAGCGATAATAGAACGTTATCAGTGTGTTCGAGTCGGTGTCCGTTGGTCAATGTAGGAAGGGAATTCTGAGAGGAATTTGGCGATTGCTCAACAAACAATGACGTAAAGAAGTGAAGATGGGATCTTCTAGTTCCGTCCAATGAGACCGAAAGATAATGCCAACTTCTACACTGTTTATTCTCGGAACAAATACCAACATCTTTGTGGTTGATCACGGACAACACGCCGCGTGGTGCAATAAAAACACACCTAGTGTGCAAGCGACGCAATGGCAATTTCGAAGTCGTAGGTAACGGATATTTTATGAACAATTTCCACTCTCCTGTATGATGCTTGTGTGATTACGATACATATTATATACAAAGTTATATACTATGTTTTGCTGTTACCTCTTCTAAAAGAAAGCGACACACGAAAATATATACTCCTATCGGGTTGCATATTTTATATAGCATCAGTACAGCGAAGTGAGCCAACCAATAATGATAAACAACTAAGAATGGTAGTCTAGGTATCAGTTGCATAAACGTGAAACACTTTATAATCCTATCTTTGATCACATATCTTTTGAATTGCCCCCATAGTGCGTAAAATGCGGTAGTAAACACACATATATAGTTTGTCTAAGAATAAAATGCGAATTGTTGACCCAATCCTTTTGTAGAATTAACTCAGTGGTCGATGCGCCAGAAGTTATATTTGCAGCAAATCGACGGCCACTCGCCAAGCACTCAGACGGATCAGCATTATCGATGTAGTCATTAGTCAAGCGAGAACGGCTAGGTCAATATATATATATATATATATATATATATATATATATATATATATATATATATATATATATATATATATATATATATATATATATATATATATATATATATATATATATATATATATATATATATATATATACATATTATATATATATGTATATATATATGTATGTATATATATATACATATAGCTACATATATATATATATATTTAGATATATCTTAAGTATATTCGTTTATACATATATATATAAGTACATATATATAAAAATATATTTATATACATATGCATTTATTTATATATGCATACTTATGTTATGTATGTATATATAATTATATATTTATATATAAATAAATATATATATATATATATATATTGATGAATATATAAATATATATATATGTATAAATATATATATTATATATGATATATATATTTATATATTTATATATATATATATATATATATATCTCTCTATATATATATATATATATATATATATTTATATCTGTATATGGCATAAATAATTTTTAATATATTCATCAATACTTGCTATTACTCAGAGGTCGCATTATTTCGTCATTGGAGCTCTCTCACTACCCCTTTTCGCTACCAAAGAAAACGAACGAGTCGGTCTGTCGCTCTGGTTATGATGATCCGGAGATGAAATGACCCTGAGATGACGTTTCAGAAGAGGAGAAAGTAATAAATGACATGTTAGCATCGGAAAATCAGCAGCTCGGTTTGGCTAATACCTGATTTGATTTTGCGGCCCTTAATACACATATGACTCAGTGTTAGATCGTCCGGTGAATGTATGCATGTGTATGCTTGATATCTCAAAGCACTTGATATACGACTCGTATCGCTGATAACATTAATTGACCAACATATGTATAACGGACCAGATATTGCCGTATATTATTAACGCAAACGATATGCATCAGTAAGAATATGTCGAGACCACCATACGCTCACCGCAGTAATGATAAATAAGAATTATGAATGAATGGCCTTCGATTACATTACAAATGACGGGACTCGGTAAGTATAAACACATCCACTTTTCTCTTTCATCCATGTATTTCAATGGTTAGATACTGTGTCAGTGACTTATGGGTTCGACTTCTTAATATGACAGAGGATTTGCGACGGTTGATTATTAGAATTCCGATCGAACACAATGCTGATAAGAAGGCAATCCTTATAACTATCCTCGCAACTAGTCCAGACAATCAAGTGCCCACCACACAGAAATATATGGATACTGGTAATGAACAAAATATGCGCATAAATGAAATTCGTACGTGCTGTAACACTAGACTGAGTTGATAATTTTATATTATTCGCTTTCATGACCTGTATTATTGCGCCCCTATTCTTATTTATCTGTATCAGTTTTGTTAGAGCCGTGGCGGAATGTCATTCAATCATCGTCTTATAGTCATTAATTGGCTATCAAGTATTCCGATGGTCTGTAGACAGTGTGATTATATCTCATCATTCAAGATTTCGAAACGATATTCAAGAGAACATTCAAGATTAGGTTTTTCCTTGTGTTGACTGACAAAATGATTTTTACCGCAATAATGTTATACTGTGGAAAACAGATAGAATAGGAATAAGAGGACAATAATTGCAAGTGCGTCTGAGGCATTGCGATTAGATATCCGTTACATCAGCACTAATATATTCACGACTGGTCCTTTGTTTTGTCAGAGAAATTTATATTACTGTTAATCTGTCTCTAGTATCTTGGGATAAATCCATGATTTGCATTGAACGATTTTAACGCGAGACTTACTAGTCGGATGATTATAATACCTCACTGTGGCCCGTTTAGCATAAACTAACTGCATTGCAATCGACAACCTTGGGTTACCTCAGTAATCACTCTTTATATGATATAATAGGGTTCTATTACGGCGAACGGAACTTTGGCGCCATACGTTCATTGCCTGTCGCATTCCTGGATTACGATTCAATGCAGAACGAATCTATACAGAACCAACGAACCCGATGCAGGTAATATCCGGCTTACATAACCACAGTAATAGAACGGCAAATATAACGTTTTCTGATGCTTAATTAATCCCACAAGGCCAACGATCTCATCCATAAAAGCTAAAAACATTGAAAGAATCACACATGTATTTGCTTCAGTCAATATGATTGCAGTTTTGCGTACATGGAGTACTTATCGCTATCTGCTCACAGTTCGAACTTAGATTAATCAACTGAACGAACACATTCATGGCAAGAAATTCAGAACGATTACAGCTGTGCAGGTATATCAAGCATCTTCCAACACCGACATTGTTGTGTGTAACATATAAATGCAAGCATGTCTATATCAGAGAGCTTGCAAGATGCGTAGGTCGGATAAATGAGTTTATGATTGCAATCGTGCCCGAAAGTTAATATAGGGTCATTTGTGTCGCATGGTTTGTTAAGTTTGCATACCAATGCAGTAAATTTGTGAGATCATTTAATGAGACAAAAACGAGTAGCTCGTAATTTCCTTCACAAACACGGGTGGGTTTGTTTCTAGGGAAATGGCAGAAAGAAAATCCCATTTACCACCACAATGAACAACAAAGAGGGAGGAATATGTCTGACAAAATCATGCATAAATTGTGGCAATATTATTAATATAGGTGATCCATTCATATGTGTGTGATCCATAGTGCTGCACATTGCATAAGAAGCGCTACTAATTGTCCATCTTTGTAGGTTCATGTATACTGAGCATTTTCATAAAACTGGATTCTCGTCACCAGATGCATGCAAAATTGACGCTACAATGATGAATGTTTACGGTAAAACATTTAACCTATGTCAGAGTAACAATCAATAATATAGGCATACAAAATAAAATGTGGATTTAAAAATGGGTTATTCGTTATGTCATATTTATATATAAAGCCTTATCCCTTGTTAGTTTCTGCATTGAATTCTGCGCACCGCCCCCTGATCATTAATTGCCATCATTACACACAACTTCCGGTATTAAAACAGACAGATAGAATCGTAGTACATCCATGGTGCTGTTAGCGCTGTCAGTATAAAGCTACCATCGATGTAATTGATAGCTCGTTTTAGCGGCTGGTGTTATGGGACTATTGCAAATGCATTGGGCTCTGATGGGTTTTCGGGTAACGATTCTCAACGGAGGGTATTTTTCTTTATGCGTGGCACTCATCGATCATACAATATTTCGCGTATAATAATCACGCTTTAAAAGGTGTTCCATGTGTTTGAGAATAGAAGGCATGACTTGAAGGGGCTTGTAATCATCGCCATCAAAAATAATAATAATAAATGAGCAAATTCAAGAACAAATATGAAAAAGCGTATAACAAAAAAACCCACTACAAATCATGCAGCTGGAAGGGTTTATTTTACAGCTTACTAATATCCTGTTTGGTGCATTTGTAATTTTCAGGTTTTTTTGTTATATATAATGCCCCTAGTATCTGAAGACAAAGGGTAAAATAGCGTCGAATTATGTTATCGATTATACTACAGTGATGTCAGCTTATTGCTTGATCATCAAAAGTACAAGACCTATCTACTTTTGTAATCTAAATTTCAGTGAGCACACAATGTTGACATTTATGTATTATCCCCTTTGTTGTTAACGGCATATGACAACGCGTTGGGTGTTGTCTTGAATAATATGTGACTTGTTTCTCATAACACGCGTTCACTTAGACACTAAATATATGAAGACATGCAATATAGCATTAGTGTCTGTTTGTGAGAGAATTATCTGTAATGACAACATCCTCTATCGTCCGCCTTGAAATTGCCTCCGTATTGTGTGTTCAGTATACTTGATATACACCTCTTCCAAGTATATGTTTCAGTCAAACAATTGGATTTCAGTCAATCTTTTGACTGGTCGTATCAATCACCGAATCATGATCTTGATGCAGCATCGAATCTCATTCTAGAATATTTGAGAGCACAGTTAATATATTACATCGCCAACTATATTGGGTCCCGGTTATTAATTATTCACAGTATTTACCTTAAAAACAACTATTTCTATAAACGTCCTATCATTTGAATGTCGGGGCCAGAACATATTCTTTATGTTTTTAAAGTTAACAGTTGTGATGGTCATGGATGATGTTTGTCTACATTTGTGTCTTGTTATGATGTGTCGACTATCATACACTAGTAGGCATTGATAAACCAATCGGAATTAATCAGCAATATATAGCCTTTTGTATAGTTATATCTTCAATTATATGTCTAATTGGGTTTTGGGCATGATATTGTCATTCAAACAACATGTATTCAACATTACACCCAGTTATTTAGTGTAGATAGAGTCAATGGGGCTGTACCTTAAGCGGCGCTCCTGCCAATCGTACCAAACAATAATGTGAATACGCCAATTATTCGCAACTATTGAGACAACATCCGTACAGAAGAATTGCATGGGTTGGAACCAATACGGTTCGCTTGATGAACGTGATCTAACTCTTATGCAATATGTATTCTCGCAATATGGAGATGTTCCCTTTTGATACAGTTGCCTTGTGGTACAACACCGTGATAAATTGTTTATTATGTTAAGGTGGTTTCAATGAGACAGTTGCGTACTCAGATGGCAAAAGACAGACTTCCCCTTGCAGATAGTTCCCAGTCATATAAGTTTTTCGGATGATCCTTATCACTAAAAAAGTAAATCTGATTGCGCTGAAGAAGCAATATATAACTTGACGCGCCAAGGTTGACGTCAGAGGCTTGCCGTATTTTCATCTGTAGCCTTCGATCGTAGGATAATAGGCATATGGCCCATGTTGGTCCTCGTCTGATCTGCGTCACATGATTTATGATTCTGTTCATTTCCGTGCCGACCCTGTATATAAAATAACTGTCTATTCGGCATCACCAGATGACAATAAGGACAAACATTCGATCATGCATATTTCATTTGATATATGGCTGAATGTAGACTATTTTCTTTGGGAAAACTTAGCAATCGTATTATTACATTGTCGTTATAACATTAACTCAAATCAATCATTTTATATGTGTTAGTTGTTCGCTGGCATTTGTTTGCTTTTTGTAACAATGTCGATTCATAACAGGTATATCCGTGTCTACGTTTATCTGGCTTCAAACATATACACAGGGCACATGCGTCATTATTTAAGATTGTTTTGGGTAAATGACCATCATATCTTAAACATCGATGTGATCCAACGTAATTTTGATTATTCGTGAAGACAAACACTGTATATACAGTACATAATGGAGAAAAAGTAAATCAATGTTATATAGCGTGCATTAGACAGTCCGTGCATACACTAGCGTGACATTTGGGTATTGTTTTATTGCACGTTATAGAGACAAAACTATTCATTTGCCAAAATTTCTTTGAGCCCGTTTAGGTTGCGAATCTGAGCATTTTCGTATGTTTGTTGCTTAAATTGACGCCTAGCAATTGAGCCATTGTCAAATATGAGCACGATTATTCAATTGAAGAACTAATAACCACCAGGACGAGATGTTTTTTTTCCGATTATCAACCCTATATTACCTGTTTTTACCCAAAGTTAGCATGATTGACGTCATCGGCAATACTTTGGCTACATTGCTATATAGCAGGTTTGAGATATAAAACTATATCACTCATCATATTCAGAGCACACTATCGCACAAATTGTCCGGAAATCAAGACGCCAAATAGCACCCACATATAGCATCTGAATTCAAATTGTGAGCGCACTTTCTATGTTCCCATAGTTATTATTCTGGCGTAAAATACTTGACAACGCAGCATTATTCATAGCAAAAAAAAGGTTACATCTCTATTTGACCATTTTATTAGCGCTTTCTGATAGGCTTGCAAAACTCCTTGTATAGTGAAAAAAACAGCAGAAACCCATCACAACAAACTCACCCGGAAACGTTAACATTCTATAAGCAGTTATTAGACTAGTTCCATAGCATAATGTTGGACAGCTGTCTCATGGTGTTGGTGAGATGTGCATTTTAATTCAAGGCGGGGAAGCGTCATTATCACAATCATCCTCGTCTGATTTGGTCCCGATATCATATTGACGTTGAAGTCACATGGTACCTTGCCACGCAGTACAATGCTCGTGTGATTTTCATTACGATGGCCATATGCTTTATACTTAAAACGGGCAGTAGTCAACATATCGCGTGATCGTTTATTTGTCACGAATGATGATTATAACACTCATTTTCTCCCGGAAATACCACTTTAATATGTTCCCCGATTGTCAGCAGGGAATGCTTCTCAACAATGGTAGCTGATTGATGGGTTCGTTAAATGATAAAACCTTTGATGAGTCAGTAAGATTTACATTGCATCAGACATAATTTTCACATTCGGAAGTATTTTGAAGTTACGTTTCGACGACCAATTTATTGTTATTCTAGCCATGTTGTATTCCATGCACTATTGTTTCAGCCTTAAAGCTGTTAAGAAATATATGCTACCAGGATAATTCATAGCTGAATAAAGCTGCTAGATACACACGTTTATTTCTTGGATTTATCGGAACAGAAAATGATGCATAGCTACCACGACAGGCGCTGCAGATGCAGCTATTCCCCTTGTGGTGTATTGACAAAAGCTAGACCAAAGCTGAACGTATTTAACAATAAAAAAGTCTAAGTATTATTTATGATCCGATTCAATGCGTTGAATAAGCATTCAATTATCCATGATATGTGCTCTATGCTCAACGTTGGGTTAATTATTCTAATGCAGCCCTTATTACATCTCACCAATATATCAGCAAAATTATAGCCAAATTTAATCACATTGGTCCGCTAATGAATTCTTGCGCTCGCGATATGTGATATGTTAATTGTATACAGTTCATGTACTTAAAACAAAGGTTCGCCATGCACTTTTGCATAAATTGACACAAAATAGAAAGCTTGCAAATCGCCAGTGTATTTTATAAAGGAGTAGTGTGGCATTTGGTTTTGAGCATACGTCTGTCATAAGAAATTTAGTTATTATCCTGTCATGCCTGGTCGCCATAATGTCAGCTCCATTTGTATAGAAACCACTCTTTGTGAATAACCGTCGTATGTTGTTTCCCCGTTCATTTACTTGTTTAGGGCGACTAATCGATTTGTTTGTCGGGGAATTTTTCAATTCTTGAACAGTAACTACAGTAGAAAGTACTGAAATTTCTACGGAGGGCTAGCGCACATTTTTGTTCTGTTCCCATTGTGCATTATCTTTTTTAATATGCAATCGATACGTTGGTCGTCAACAAAACCAAGGAGCTGTAGAATACTGCTTGCTTGTCTGATTTGAAGTTGAATAAAAACATTTTCCATTATGTTGCAGGAGTTTAGAATATATTACCATGCAGAAACTAAAGACTGCGGCTAGCATCTGTTACAATTTTTTAAATATAAACAAAATTTAGACAGAACAAAGAAATCTCCAAAATTCCACGTGAAAAAGGACAAATCACGCATCGATTCATAAGCCGTTCAAGACTAAGGTTCAATGTGGCCTGATGCACAATGTCTTGGTGCGTTATGGAGCAAGACCACGACAAACATTTTGAATGGCATGTGACTGTGATTGGCGTCAGCTTTTGGTCATTTAGGGAGTTATTCAATCAATATATGCCAGGTGATATTAAACACATCACTACATTCTTCTCCACAATTCGTTAAGCCCGAAGTTAGATATTACAAACGTCAGCTTTTGGGTCTGCGTTTGCCATGCGAATTAGCCATTGTGTTGTGATACGACCTTGCATATGTTATGGCACAAATAGGATATTACATGCATATTACACGATGATCCGAATCAGCAATGAGTACTGACGGTAAATGTTTGGGCCTACATTAACTTAGATTATCCAGCGTTGGTTGTAATCAAAATGGGTTGTTAGCTGCAATAGGTTTCTGGAGGGTTAATCAAAGAGTTTATAGCTTAGCTAAGAGGGATCACTCTGTTTTTCTCTGTTGAGATCGCTTTCTTTATTATAATACACCGCCATCGATAGGTGGTGCTGCCGTGAGATAAACAAAAGTATATGGAAATACTTGGCAGACGTCATTGCGAATTGTGAAAGCGGGCAAAGTGTTTTGTACCTTTCTGCAGCCAAAACACATTGTACAACAACTTAATAAATATTGAAATTATCAAGTACAGTATGAAATAAATATCGGCTTGAAAAATTGCCGGTCTGGGATAGTCCTGTCGAAAACATTTAGCCTCTCACAGCGTCCGCACCGTCTACTGACATCGATCTTTCCTGTCCGCTCTGTAAATTGTGATATGAGACCATCAATAACCGTCTAGAGCGAGGGAGCTGGCCTGTTGTAGCCATTTACATTTGTTGGCTTGTCAGGGACTTGTGAATGTGTGTGTGTGTGCATCAAATGATAGTCGTTTGTAGCAACTAGGCTGTGAACGATTGGCAGCGAGAGTAACGCTGAGGGAGGGTGGACTTTGGCATGGGTCATGTCGTGCTCAGAGTATCTTTTACATCTTTTTCAGACATGGGACCGCTACTTTAAGTGATTATACGAGTCATGTAATCGATCAGGTTGTTACACCTAGGGAGCGAACTTGTTGGTCGAAAGGCAAAGCAATTAACCACTATGCCATGGCGAACGGCTGGGACTGGTGAAGGTCTCGAGGAAAGAATTTATAGCTACACTAAGCTATGTGGTGATTATGTATAACATGATATACGCTCCCATTATGCGATGAAACCTTGAAATCAGCACAAGTTCATGGACCGGCGTCAGTTAAAGTTATGGAGTGATTTGATTGGTCGAATCCACGCGACGCTGTAACAAAGCAACACGCGGTGGCTTATATGTGCCGTCTTTGCATATTTTCTCGAGAAGCTGTAAACTCTATGGGTTGATAACCAAAATGGTAAGCAAATGGCTAACAACATGGTTCGGAAATGTATTGAAGTGGGTTACCCTTTAAATATTATCCTAATAACAATTTGTGCGCCAACTAGCCAACAGATATATAGTATAAATACCACGAACATAATAAAGACTGGTTAGAGATTCATTGATCTCAAACTCTGCTTCTTATCCTAACGTCTTATTGCTATCTACATACTGTTTATAACGTCACATGACGACCCAAGATGCGGAAACGTTTTACACACCCATGCTATAATTTGACATCTATTCGTTCCGTTGTTTATGCTAACATAATGACAATCTAATGGTAATGTTCTAGATTAGCCAGGGAGCTCATCCGGCACACTCAAACCCTTCCCTTTTCGCTACGGAGTGATGATAACTGAATCGATGCATCAGGCAACAATCTTCACTGTTTGCTGGCGTCATCACGCTCTTTCATATCTCCGCGGATCGACCATTGAAATATAAAATTGTCATCTAACGACTGTTAAACAATTGAATGATATTCCACAATGGCCGTAATAAAAAAAAATCAGATAAAGACGATTAGACTCATTGTGTAATAAACGCGGTCCTGAGAGCTAATAATGTGTAGTTATGAAAATACCAAATTAGTCTAATTTTGCAGCCAATTCAAATGATAGTAATGCGTACACATTGTACAGGACAAATAGCGATGCTTTTAGCTGGGGAGACGCTTCATGTGTCACTTGTTCAATGCGTTATTTGATTGAATATATTCAGATAATTACTCGTCATCTGAGAAAAGTTGTCATCTCGGGTAACCGGATGGATGAGTCCCTGACACTTTCATAACTGATGACAATAACATGCACGTAAAGGCATCAGGTAGAATATTAGAGAAGATGCGATAATGAGGTTCCTCGCTTTAGTTGTTTTGTGTCTCGTCTTGTGCGCAATTCAGCGCATGAGCGCACATTCGATTATGTCGATAAGCTGCAGTTTGTTCGATCCCAGAATGCGTCATTGTATCGATGATACTTTAAGAAGAATGGATGTGTAATAACATTACTCGTCTTTGTCATTAGCTGTGATAATTATGTGAACGGAGTATTTTTATATTCAAGTACTTTTTTGTGTCAGATTCGGTTGTTATTAATGCCAGTATTTGTTCAAATAAGCACATCTGTTGAATTGCACGGCTGTCAACCGGTCGTCATTTATCAATGCACCAGCGTCTTAATTCACCTCCTCATGCTGCGAAACATTACCTTCTTGAATATTATCTAAGAGCAAGATAATTCCTGGATTCTCTGACCGAGAACGACAGAGTATCCAGCGTCAGCATCAATTAGCATGGATTAGGAACATCATATCAGTGGTGCAAACCCTTGGTATTTCGCCAAAATGAATATGTCTCGCTTCCATCCCTAGTCAGGGGACTCCGAATTGCAATGCAAGGGCGAATTCAATTCGGATTAGTGGAAGTAACAAAATGAATTTGATTTTGCCGGTACCAATCCTCTGAGTTGCAGGGTGACATTAAATAGATAGGGATTATAGCTGGATTCATGACGAGTGTTTGTTTCCATCTGGGTTGTGGTTGAGTTTGGCGAGAAGCGCGATCCTAGTTGTAAATGATTGCTCGCTTTGCAAGTTCAAAGAAAAGCACAATAGACTTTATATTCGTACCTCAGAGAATGGCGAGCACAAGGGAAATCACGTTTAGAGCGGACCATCACATCATTTTGGCAACTGTTTCATTGGTCACAAGGAAACGTTGACATATAACTCAAAAACATTATTGCAGTCGTAGGCGTATGCAGGTAATTGTTGAATTACAGCTCATGCATTTATTCATACGAGTGGGTGAAAAGCCGGTAATGGCGCGTAGTATGTGCGCATGTCAAAATTGCAATATATAACAGGTAAAACCTGTGGAATGACTTCTCGCATTGGGTATTTTCCATGAAAAGCGACATAATTCCAAAAACCTCGGACACATTGGCTGGAAACGTTACATTCTAGCACTTATTGGTTGCATGATATTACAAAATTGTAGAGTTCGTTGAATTGCACCCCGGTAAAGCTATTTATGTCGGCTGCATGGCATTTATGCAGAATATGTCGCAAACATCTGATATTTACGTGTCCGTAGGCCGTTCATAATTACCTTCATTCACGGTCAATACAATAGGTGCCCATTACCTGGAGATACTTAACTCCGCATGTTCATCAAGTTGCCCCTTGCTCCCCAAAAATTGACAATATGATAATAAGTGAATCGCTAAGAACTTGTTGCGTTAATCTTCTATAACGGCTCTCGTGAATGATATCTGGCATATTTTACATAATAACCTCCTGTAAGTGAGGCTCATTAATGAGTCACCTGAGAACATGCGCTAATAACGAGACCTGGTTATTGCACACTCTTTTCAAGCTGTATATTCCTCACATTGTACAACATGTTCCACCAAATTGCGATTAACAGACATAGTACGAAAAATTATTAATTAAACTACCTTTTTACATCATTGCAAATAATTTATATAACGAAATGGTCGCCGACAATTACTCTATATCTTACAGGCTCAAGTATTTCCCTAGCAAAAAATCGCTCCCATGATATATTTACACCTAACGCTTGCATTTACAGCAAACATCTGAACTCTGCGCACAGTTGTAATGATTAAGCCTAATAAATTGAAGGGAATCACCGGGAGTACATAAAGTACAAAGAGGACAGACGGTGCGATTGAAAGGGCGTTTGGGCCGTTGAGAGATTTATAGAGCTAACTGGGCACCGGACCTGCGTTATAATATACACAGAATCATTTATTCGGCGTGTTTGGTCATGAGCCACATACTAACCTATTTACAACAGCTAGGAATCCATCGGTCAACAATGCAATTGCTTATACGACAATAGCCAATATCGAGCAATCGTCCAACACACCGGTCAAATTTACTTGGGAACTTTACAAGTCTCAATGAAGCAGAGCCTTACTGATATATAGATGCAAACATATGATTGATTGCGTTTTTCGAATGCAGGTAATTGCTGAATTAAGTGTATGGAATTATATGGTCTTAGCTCATAAGCTGTGTGCATGCAACTAACTGGCAAAATAGATCACATTGAGCACATATTCAATTACGACTGTCAGGGCACTTGGGAACACGAGCTCCAGGGACATCGAGCGCGTGATTGCCGGTGTACGCATGATCAAATAACAAGCCGATCCCGGTGGGCGCGTGATTGATCTTGAATAATGCGTCCCACAGTAGGGTGGGGGGGGGGGAGGATGCCAGTGACGGCGGTTATTAGTGAAGTAATTTCAGCGCCACTATCAGCAGATACAAGGAAGTCAGAGGCCATAGGGGAGGAGTATTTGGACAGATATTTTACATCCATCGATATCAAGTAGATTAGGTTTCGGACTCAATAGTTCCGTTCGGTCTTTATGGAGCAATCGAATCGACACTCATATGCTTGGCAAAGGGAGCTTACCGAGCCTCGCGTGTCCAATTTACTATGATGCTGGTGGTGATTATTTCATATTATCAGGTCGCATGGGCTGCATTAGCCATGTACGACTTCATTTACTATGCCAATCACTTTGGGGGGTGGCTTCCTTTCAGGGATAGAAAGAGCAACGGTTAGAACAGATATTAAACCTGCAAATAGAATACATCATATCAGATATTGAAGACTGATAATGCAAATAACTTTCATCAGCACCAGTAGAAGATTTAGATTCGCGTATTTCTTTATTGTATTTATACAATGCGGTACATGTGCCTCTGTAGGTTAGTCAATTATAGTCTGATTTCAATTAAAGCCATAAAGCAGCAGCTGGCGGGGGTTGAAGTAGTAATCAGATGAAACTGATATGATAGCGTTCACGAGATAATTCTGTTTAGTGATTATCCTATACCGAATCACACCTTGCATAAACATCATGTACAATATTTTGAGGCATTAGCATCTCCGAAATCGTCCAATGTGTCCATGCTCCTTTAAGCAAAAACTGATTACTAACAGTTCTTCGTGATAAGAGAAAGTTGCTGTATGCTATAAGACGACTATTAAACAATGTCAGAACGCGATACTGCCCTGACTCTAATAAACATTAATCATTTAAAGCAATCAACCTTCAAATGTTAGTACAAACTTTAGGAAGCGTGTAATATCACGATATATATTCGATGCAACGTCACCAGTCTCCGCATATTTTGATATACTTACTTACTATGACATGACTGAATAAGAATGGATATCAGGATTCGACGCTGTACATATTGCCTGCACTACCGGGGACATTGTTAACCCTTAACACCCAAATACACACAACATGATAGAAAGAAATCTGTACAATAAGCCCCCTAATACTAAATGATCTTTGGAAGTATTTCGTTTTGTTTAAGACCTTTTTATACGTGTCCTTGAATTTTCTCATTTGTTAATATTTATTGATAGTGATGCTAATAATCCGGCAATATTTTATGATCGATGAATACAGAATACTTAAATATAAAGGTCCCCCGTGGTTTTATCTTTATTCGAAATTCCTGCAGCGACCAATACATTTGGGGTAGTCCCATAACATTATTCACTAAAATGAGCAATCGATCACATCGACAGGTTTATAGTGATAGCGCTAACAGCACCATGTATGTCCGATGAACCTTACCGCTTGTTTTATTACCGGATGTGGGGCATATTGATGGTTATTAAGGATCAGCTTGCGGTCTAATTAATTCAATGTAGAAGTTAGTCAAAGCAAACAAATTATAAGGCTTCATATATTCAACATTATGAAATCCGCATTCGCATTCTTATACTATTAGTCGTTGCACTAAAAGAAAAGTCACTAGTATCACTGCAAACATTCGTCATAGTGATGTCCATCATTTAGATCATATATGTACCAGCGTTAGCTATGGGTCAGCCAATGACTCACCTGCTTGATTGGCCATCCTGATTAGACACGAAGATCGGGAATAAAGTATCACAGTTAACACTTATCCTATCGAAACACACTGTCGTTATATTATCAACTTATTACGCAACATGAAGAAATCACTGAGGATTTCGGTCATTTAACGCTGCCCATTGCAATGTAGTAAGTGTTAACGGTAACAGGGGCATAGTGGGGCAAGTGCATCACTCGAAGAAATCACTCTATAGACTAAAATTAGTAGTGCTAATCAGGGTTTTACTCATGATATGTTAAATCAGTGAGACAGAAGGTATTATATTATCACCGACACAATAATCTGTCAATTCAAGCTTACCTTGGCCTTCAAAGCAGCTAAATCTCTTGGTACGTTTACCACTGTTTCTATGAGGATTATTATTGCCTTTAAGAAACATCTTTGAGTTGTGGATCATGTTATGGGTCGATGCCAGGGAAAGCCCAATCTGTAATGTTCTCTTTGATAATTTAGCTTTATCCTGACTGATAAAGTATTATCTTTATTGTCTACAGACCATTTGTACATGTGATAGCCATCTTATGACAATAAGCCAGAGCTGTAACAACACAGATTCAGATAAAGGATTAGGCTCAGAACATACTAAATGAGGACATTTGAATGAATGATACAAATTACTTTATATTCATTACATTGGAAGATGAATTCTGATGTGCTAGAACAAAATTCCTTCTATTGTAATGCAACTAATCGTATTTCACGAAGAAAGGCTATTTATTTATAATTCTTTTTTATGTCCGTTGCAATGAGTCCGTTTTATCTGTGTTGAACGATTTATGTCATGCGCGATATAGGTCCGATGACAGCTGCTAATGATGCATATAATGTCAACGGAGAGAAAGCTGTCAATATAACCAAATCAGTCATTGGCCACATTGAGCTGGTGCGTTTCTCATACACACGTGTCATTTGCCATTCGCAACTCTTCTGAATCTTTCGATTATCAATTTCTCTCAGGGTCAACTCATCTCGGTGTTTTCTGAACTGGAGTGACAGTCTGACACTTTTATATAGCGCAAGCGAAAGTGGCTGTAGAGAGCGATACAATGGTAAAACGATACCCCTCCGAGTTACGATATCCTTTGATGAAATCATTGGAAATTATGCGACAATTGTCGCTGATTAATAGGTTATTTATATGCAAATGTCCAAAACTATACACGCTCTTGTCCTTTTTAGTGAATCAGAGAGTTAGAAAATGTATAGCGCCCAAAGTGTGCCTTGGTTGATGGTAACAAACTTAGCACTCAATAAGCTTGTTGGATGGTTTGCGATCAATATGCGCTGATTGCGAGGAATGCCTATGAATGTTTGCATCATTTGGTTACTCCATGGAATTGGTATGAAGCTGTATCCAGCAGTTGTCATGAATGGAGAATGGTTTTGATACTCACGATCGGAATATTGTTTAACAATAAGGGACGTTCACGATGCATTTTTCAGCGATTTTGTGCAATTTTTACCTTGCTTCCATTTTCTTGTAGTTGCTACGATTACTCGTTTATAATCAGTAAATAAAACTGGGAACGCCAAATCATTGATAATTAATCAATTAAGGCGCACTGAATACAGTATTTCGCATGTACTACATTGATGCTGGGTCGCGATTCAGCTGACAACAAAATAAGATTTTTCTTTACCAATGAATACATGTTACAATTTTGTCTTGTGTATGAAAACTTACTGGAATACACCGAGATTACCCCATTCCCCACAAATCCGACACGCCCACATTCATTCGCAGAAAGCGATTATAGAACGTTTTCAGTGTGTTCCACTCGGTGTGTTGGTTATTCTAGATCAGGGAATCTCTAGAGGAATTTGGCGGTCTGTTCAATAAACAATGAAGTAAAGAAGTGAAGCCCAATGAGCACAAAGATAATTCCAACCTTTACACTGTTTATTCCAGGAAACAATATTGTCATCTGTGTGGTCGATCACGGACAACACGCCACGTGGTTCATGAAACACACCTAGTATGCAACCGACGCAATAGCAATTTCGAAGTCGTAGGTAACTGATATTTTACTAACAATACACATCCCCCTGTATGCTGCTTGTGTAATTACGATGAATAATATGTTGCAAGTTATTTACCATGTTTTGCTGTGACCTCTTCCAAAATAAAGCGTCACAAGTACATATATATTCCTGTCGGGTTGCATATTTTATGTAGTGAAATAAAGGCATATGTAACAATTATTGTACATTTATTCAACGCATATTCCATAACTTAAGATTTTTCTCCAGTAACAAATCCAATACACGTTTAGCAGCCAATCAATATCTATCGGCAAACTAAGAAATGGTAGTCTAGGTATTAGTTGGATATACGTGAAATACTTTATAATCCTAACTTTTATCACATTTGAATTGCCACCATACTGCGTAAAGTGGGTTTGACAAATGAAATGCGTGGCTTATTGTTGACCTACTCCTTATCGCTGATTTAACTCAGCCGTCGATGCTTCAGAAGATATATTTGCGGCAAATCGATGGCCACACACTCAGCACAGAGGGTATGATCAGGATTGTCGATGTAGTCATAAATCAAGCGAGAACGGCTAGGTCAATGCGGTGTATTTCATTACCCCTATTGAAGCTCTCGACCATACCCAATTTCATCCCGATGGCCGACTCATTTCTGAAGCCCCTGACTTGGAATGACACAGAGAGTCATTCCTGCCGTCAAAATGGCAGGGGTCACAGTGTGCACACCACTGATAACATTCTATGTTTCATGTGCAATGAATCGTGCGACAGGTTAAAATTGTAAAAAGCTATAAGGCTGAAGCTCGTTCTTTGGTGCATGGAATACAACATGGATGGATTAACAATAAATGAGCCCGCCGTAATGTTACTACGATATTACAATATGTGCCAATCTTGCCTGCTGAAATATAAGTTGCACCGACTCATCTACAGTATTATCATTGAAAGAACCCATACATCAACCACCATTGTTCAAAAGACTATAATATGAATTTATTTACTGCTGTAAAGCATACGCGCCTTGCTCACGAAAATAACAAGAATATCGTAACTACGAGGTGATATGTGGTAATAACATCGATATGATATCGTGACCGGGATAGGCGACGATGGTAGTGATAATGAAAAAGCAACAATGGGAACATACAACGTGAGCTCATAATGTTCAATAACATGATATACATAGCTAATGTAGCAGAGTAAATATACGATGTTGTCAACTGCGTCTTGTTCTGCATGCAGTTATGTTGCCATTGGCTTACATGTCCAGGTTACTTGTCGGGCTCGTTATTAGACGCATTATGTGGCCAGCAAACGTATTGACGTGCCTTAGTTTCGCATTACCTCACAAAATAAATGTGACCAGATGATCAGCACCGTTCCGAAATTAAACTCAATCATTTACCAATTATCAATTATTAAAATAACTTGTTATGTTTACAGACATGTTAAATAAGCAAAGGACGTTACAGACATATAATATTCCTGCTACTTACAGAATAACAGCAAGTAGTATTTTAAAAATCTGTGTACCTGATGTCGAACATAATAGATTCACATGCTGTCATTACACCTGTCAGCCCAAGATAGGCAGTGTCTTACATAATCTACTTTTCATAAACACGTGTAATAAATATGACGTCAAAATAAAGAACAATCTCGGCACATTGGTGCGAGAGTAATGACCATGTGATCTAACTACCCTAAAACGCGCCATTGAGCGAATGTAGCGCATTAGAATGAAGGAGTAATTACTGCCTGCTACATACCCAATACAACGCAATAAATCTTGCTATGAATCAATGCTCTGCTAAGCCCTCGTAAAGTTTTTTTGGGTAATTGTGCTGTTGTATCCCGACAGATGGACTATTATCTTAATTACCTACAGACCATTGGAATATGTGATAGCCGTCTAATGACGAAAAGACGATGACTGAATGCCAATATACCATCGCCGTCAAAAAACAGAATTTGATAAAGACAATTGCCGCTCTGAGAGAGATCCTTGAAGTGAATAATAATACACATTACAGAATACGAAACATGGGAGGTTTTTGTATTTGTTTTTGCATCTTCAGTATCCACACTTTTCTGTGTGGCGGACGAATTGAATATAGAGGGAGTCGAGGCAATAACTGCCATGAATTACAAAAGGCAAACAAATTTCAACGAACAAATGATAGCCTTAAAATAAGTTTATCTAAATTCATCCATATGTTAACGTTAATGTGGATGATTGATTGTTCGTTCTTATTGTCTACCGAGGATGCCGATTCGACACTGATCTTATATACGGTTCCGGTATGGTTTTAAAGCACCATAATAAATCATGTGACATAAATCTGATGAAGACCGCAGGGGACCATATGCTTTTATTGTCACGTTTAGAGGCTACAGATGAAATACAGCAAGCCTTTGTCGTCAAGATTTGTACATCAATTTGTATAATACGTCTTAAAGTGCCTATCTCACGAAAAATCATGTCATTTTGTTTTCGCCAGATTACGGAAATATAACCAAGAAGTCCCATTCTGTCAATATGTCAATTGTCAAAGTGCGCGCTTTCTGATCGATATTCGACTTAAAAGATGAACTCGGCGTATCGAGCCGACAAGCTCATGAATAGTTCATCGCCTCCGCGTGACTTCAGGTCCGGGAATGCTTTTGTTGCGAGGCGTAATCTGCACTACAATTAGCGAGAAATGGCTGCTGGAAATTTCGTTATTTCATCACTTCAGGAGAGCGACGAAAAGACATGGTATGGCACAGGTAGAATCAAATAGCTGTTTTCTCACAGGATTGTCAGTAAGCCCATAAATGAATGTATAACTGGACTTTAGGAGGTGAAGATTATGGTTTTATATTATCATAGTGGTCAGTGTTACATCAGAGTTTCTATGAATGCAGAGGCTAAAACATATTTGCCATACAATATGACATCCTTTATTACATACATTAATATTCCAATCATTACATCATGTTACATGTGTTTGTGTGGCTACTGTCAACCATTGGCAGAGGTGGAAGAATCTGTGTGCTGTGTGGAAATTCCTTGAGTCATGACCTAAATAGAGAACAGCCTCATTCCCATTGGTGGCATAACCCAGCATCCTGGTTTCAGCCCAATCTGTTTGAACCCTTGGGCCTTGCAAGTGGGATATTTTTCCTACAGACAACAGCACGGGCACACGTCAGATTCACAAAGGTGGCAATGTTTTCTATTATTTACACATAAATCTGTACGAAGGCTAACAGTCATTATTTACGATTTAATTATACTTATTGATACTGGTATGGCAAAAAATACTTGAGCTTGGATAAATCAACAATGTCACATGGTTATTTTACAGGCGTTACAGGTATACTGCATACAGGCAGTTTGTTCGCTGGTGCTGGGGACATCTTGGACAAAAGATACGATTTCCGTTACCAGCCTGCGCTGTTACAACGATACGAGATAACTACTCAGCACCAGACTATCAAGGATTCCTCTACCCTCCACTCACCTAGGACTTGTCTTGATGCATGCAGAACCTACTCTGGTGTGCCTCAATGGCTTGTCGTGAATCTGGTCTCATCGCATCTGCACACATTGGAGGTGGTGCTTCTGTCCTGGGCAGGGTTGGCTCATAGCAAACCAGCAAACTCGACATACTTTGAAACATAACAGGAATCAAGTCACAGCTTTCTCTCCAGATTGTTGCTTATAACCTTATACCTCCATGGTAATTGCATTTGTTGTTGTTTACATTTTATATATCAGTAAAAATATTCACCAAATGTTGCCTTTGTTGCTACTTCAGTGACAACCTGCCCCTGCTTGAACTTGGGGTATCTTAGCTTGAAGACTGGATCGCCAGCTTCTGTTGTCGCCTGTTCTCTGATATCTGTGATACAATGAACCAATTATACGTGACCTACATATATTTGGCATATCAGCACATGTAAACAAATTTAATGGCTCGCAAATTTAAAAACAAACACCACCATGAAGGAGCACTGTAAAAAGCAACATATTATATCAAAGGAATGATACTTGCCTGGCAAACATACTTAACAAGATAATGGACTATTCATTCAATACTAATACAACAAGAAAGTCATCAAATCTCTACCTATGGAAACCTGAACAAGCTCACGCCGTCCCGACTGGTACGCGAGCAGCCCCTAACACAACAACCATTAACCATCGCGTTCAGGCGGTCACAAGATGGCTAAAAACGATCCAAAATCCCCAAAACGAGAGACGAACTCCGACAATGTAAACAACGGGGAACTCCGTGCATCTCTGAGAACGGCCTCCCTTACCTGACGTCACACGCATGGTTGACCTAGATAATTGCTGCCGCAACTTTTTTTTCGGGCGCGCTAATTTGCACCGACATTTTATCAAATTGTGGCCTTAACTGATCAGATGCGTCGGTTATTGGACCGGTTTGAGTTTATTGATCACATTATGAATTGATTTCAGCGAAGTACCTATAACCGTGCGATAGGCACTTTAAGAGCAATGAGCTGGTTTCCAAGTAGACATGACAGTGGTACTGTATATGCATGTTTATTGGATTATAAAAAATGGGTCTGATCATCCGATACACAATGATATGAGGGCAGATAGTCTGCAGGTAGAAATGCCGTTCTTTTGCCTCCAGAGTAAGTAACTGCCTTTATTGAAACCACCTGGCCATATTGCAGCCCAGACATGGTCACTGTCTGATCACACCAACATGTTTTGTCCCAAAGTGCGTATACCCATCGATCAAGGTATTTTACTAAGCGTTTTTTCATCACAGGGCAACTGTTTGAAGAGCGACGTAGTACAATATTGCATAAGGGTGAGCGCAGGCTCTTCAAGCGAACAACATTGAGGATATAAGTAGATGATGAGTGGAATCCATGAGTTTCTTCATTTATGGATAGTGGCACAATAACTGCGATTAATTGGCGTATATACTCACATTATGTTTTTGTACGAGTGACAGGCGAGTCGCTTAAGCTACAACCTCATGGCCCATGTTTACATTGAATAATAAGGGGCTATTGCGAGAAAATGGTATATAAGTCATAATATTATGCCTAAGACCAAATGGATACTGTCTACTCCGAAATTAAGTAAGTAGACGAAAAGCAATAGGTTGCTGAGTTTATCATTGCCTTCAGGGGTATGATAACCTCAGGAACGTAACAAGACACTCAGTGTCAAACACCATCCATGACCAATGTGTTTTCATTGACCGACTGAACCTGCAGACAACCTCGTCGTCCTATAGTTTGTCATGAGCCAAGATATGGTGAAAGGCATTCAACGCCAACATCAAAGACGCAAAACAGAAGCATAGAATGATATCAGTGGTGTGCACATGTGACCCCTGCCATTTTGCCAGCAGGAATGACTCTGTGTGTCATTCCAGGTCACGGACTGCAGGAATTGAGTTGGCCATCGGGATGAAATTGGAAATGGTCGAGGGCTTGAATAGGGTTAATAAAATCAACTGGATTGACCTAACCGTTCACGCTTGACTTGTGATTAAATTGATAATGCTGATCCCATCCCGTGTGCTAGACGTGCGGTCGTACATTTGCTGCAAATATATCCTCTAAAGCATCGACCACTGAGTTAATTCAACGATAAGGATTAGGTCAACAATAAGCCACGACTTTCATTCTTAGAACCGCCCAATGCTTCTATCTGCAAATATTTGGATCATATCAAAACGCATTGTGATAGTATAGTGAAGATGATATAACAAGCATTAACAATTCAACGGGTACGTTTTCCAATAGAGCATTATGAAGAATGTCACGTTTATCAAACTGATATCTGGACAATCATTTGCTAGTTTGCTGATCAATATTGATAAGCTCGTTTCCTTTTAGTGACGCTTGACAATAGACGTTTTATTCCAGATCCCCCAAAACGTGTATTGTATTTGTTGCTAGATAACGACCTAATGTAATGAAGTGCGCGCTGAATTATTCAGTCGCTCGCGGTAGTTTTTGCAAGTTAGCTACTTATATTCAATCTGCCTACTATATTATTGATGTCACCAATTAGCTTTGCCAAATTAGCATTGTTTTCCTTGGATTCATCTGCAATGCACAAGCGTTCTGCAGCTTGCGCCCAGTATGTAATGTGTTTTATATTATATATCTCTTCTTCTTTCAAAAGTATCAGCATTATTTATCATCCGTCTCATCGAAGTGATCTTACTTTCAATAACTCACGGTATGTGCATCAAGCGAAACTTTCGGTTTACGATTTGAATACTCCCGTTATTACTTCTCATGATTAAATCAGTACAAATGTTTGGGTCAAATTTGCATTACATTGGTCCTTTATTGACTACTTGCGCTCGCTAAATTTCACATCTTAATTGCACACGTTTAATTTGCTTATAACACATTTGAGCCCCGCACTTTTGCATAATTTGACACTTTTTCACACTTATGGAAAACTGACAAATAATCTGAACAGTGTACTTTATACAGGATTTGTGTAACTTTTTTTTTTAACCATACGCCAGTCGCATAAAAAGCGAGCTACTTTCCTGACATGCCTGGTCGACATCATGTCAGCTCTAAACGTACAGAAAGCTCTCTTTGTGAATAGCCATCGTTAACATATATGTCTTCGATGCCTTTTTTGATAAGTGCTGTCCGTTCATTTGATAGTGGAGGCAATGACCGTTCTCTCTTTGTTGACATTCTTTGTATCACAGCTGACATGAAGTCTTTGATGATGATTAAGCGGCCTTCATACGCATATGACTCACTTAGTGTTAGATCGTCCGGTGAATGTATGCATGTGCATGCATAATATCACAAAGCACTTGATGTACGACTCGTATTGCAGATAACATACATTAACCAACATATGTATAACGGACCAGATATTGCCGTATATTATTGACGCAAACGATATGCATCAGTAAGAATATGTCGCGTCCACCAGAAGCTCACTGCAGGTAATGAAAAGTAAGAATAATGTATAAATGGCCTTCGATTACATTACAAGTGAAGGCGTTCGGTAAGTTTAAACACATCCACATCTCGCTTCCATCAATGATTTTTCGATGATTCGATGCTTTGTCACCGACTAATGGGTTCGATTACTTAATATTACAGAGGATTCGCGACAGTTGATTATCAAAATCACGAAAGAACACAATGCAGATAAGTAGACAATCCTTATAACCATAACCACGCAACTAGTGCTGACAATCAAGTACCCACCACACCGAAACTGGTAATGTACAAAATAAGCGCACAGATTTAATTCGAACGTGCTGTAACACTAGACTGAGTTGAGAACTTATTGTTTGCTTTCATGACCTTTTTAATTCCCTAATCCCATTGATCTCTTCCTGTTTTGTTAGAGCCGTGGCGGAATGTCATTCAATCATCGTCTTATAGTCATTAGATGGCTATCACGTATTTCGATGGTCTGTAGACAGTCCGGATAATATTTAATCAATCTAGATTTTGATACGATATTCAAGAGAACATTAAAGATTAGGCTTTTCCTTGTGTTGATTAACAAAATGGTTCTTAACGCAATAATTTTATACAGAGGGAAACGGATAGGAGTAAGAGTACAATAATTACAAGTGCGGCTGAGGCATTGCGATTAGATATCCGTTACACTCGCGCTAATATATTCACGAATGGTCCTTTGCTTTGTCTGAGAAATTTATTGAACTGTCATGTATTTGCGTCAGTCAACATGATTGCAGATATGCGTACATGGAGTACTCTGCAAGTTGCCGCTTTCTGCTCGAACTTGGATTAATCAATAGAACGAACACATTCATGGCAAGAAATGAACGATTACCGCATTTTCCACAACCGATATGTTTGTGTGTAACATATATAGGCAAGAATGTCTATATTAGAGAGCTTGCAAGATGAATATGTCGAATAAATTAGCTAATGATTGCAATCGTTAAAGTTAATATAGGGTCATTTGCGTCGCCTGGTTTGTTAAGTTTGCACAGAGATGCAGTAAATTTATGCAACTTTTAATTAGACAAAAACGAGAATCTTATACTTTCCTTCACAAAACAAGGGTTTGTTTGGATATAGGGAGAAGGCGGTCGTTCCTTCATCTTATTATACTTCACAAACTTAATCGTTCGAGCGGCGAAAATAAAACGCATTTTCCACCGCAATTATCAACAAAGAGGAAGGAATATTTCTGACAAAAGTCGTGCGTACATTGCGGCATTATTATTAATGTTGGTGACCCATTCATATGTGTGTGATTCTTAATGCGGCACATTGCATAAGAAGCGTCACTGATTGTCCATCTTTGTAGGCCAATGTATACTTGAGCACTTTCATGAATCTGGATCATCGTCTCCAGATGAATACAAATTGACACTACAATGATGAATGATTTCAGTGAAACATTTAACCTATTTCATAGTAACAATAGATTATATATGCATATAAAATATATGTGGATTTGAAAATGGGTATTTTTTATGTCATATATATAAAGCCTAATACCTTGTTTGTTTCTGCATTGAATTCTGCGCGCCGCAAGCTGACAATAAATAGCCATCATTACACCCGACTTCCGGTAATAAAACAGACAGATAGGATCGTAGTACATCCATGGTGCTGTTAGCGCTGTCAGTATAAAGCCACCGTCGATGTGATTGATTGCTCATTCTAGCTGATGGTGTTATGGTACTAATGCAAATGCATTCGGTGCTGATGGGTTTTCGAGTAACGATACAGCAGCTAAGGGTCTTTATATTTATGTGAGGCACTCATCGATCATACACTATTTCGTGTATAATAATCACGCTTTAAAACGTGTTCCTGGCGCTTGTAAGCATCGCCATCAAACACAATAAAAATAAATGAGCTTTTTCAAGAACAAATATGAAAGAGCGTAAAACAAAAAAACCCGCTTAACATCAAGCAACTGGAAGGGTTTATCATACAGCTTACGATTATCTTGTTAGCTGCATCGGGGTTTTCTGCCGAGTGGTCGATTATCATATAGTCTATCAATCCTAAGTGAGCTGGCTAAATCTAGCTTATTAAATACAGTACTGTAAACACAGCAGTAATTACCATCTCTAAAAATGTCAACGACTCAAGAAGTGAATTTATAGACTGAATAATACAGCAGACATCCCGTGCTTATTGCTTGATCATCAAATGTACACAGCCTATCTACTTTTATAATGTAATATTCAGTGTGCACACAATGTGGACATTTATGTATTACCCCGTTGGTTGTTAACGACCCGTGACAGCGCGTTGGGTGTTGTCTTGAATATAATGTGACTTGTTTCTCGTAACCTGCGTTCACCATCTAAATATATGAAGACATGCACTATAGTAATAGTGTGTGTTTGTGAGACAATTATTGGTAATAACAATATCATCTATTGCCCAAATCTTCATTCTACAATATTTGACAGCGCATTTAATATATTACGTCACCAACTATATTGTGCCCTGATTATTAATTATTCACAGTATTTACCTTATTTTTATAAACGTCTTATCATATGAGTGTCGGGGCCAGAGCATATTGTTTATGTTTTAGGGTTGAAATTTGTGATAGTCATAGATGATGTTAGTCATGGATGATAATACCGCGTTCCACCGCTTGTACACGCTTTAACATGTCCATAACTTTCACCGGGTCTCGCTGGCCACTAACAGGCCCCAACCGTTTGCCCTCAACGTGTTCCACCGTCAGCACGAAATTACCACACGGTGGCACACGGTAGGCTCACCGGGCACTATGTGACAGCTACATTATGCGGGGCTCCTGCCAATCATACAAAACAATAATGTGATTGCGCCAATTGATCGCGGCTATAGCGCCGCCATACATACATGATGAAACGAATCCTCTACCAATACTGTTCGCACTTATGCAACATGTATTCTCGCAATATGCTGATATTTCTTTTTATAATACAGTTATCTTGTGGTGAAATACTGTGATAAGTGGACAAAAGAGTTTATTATGTTTAGGTGCTTTCAATAGGCAGTTGCTAAATCAGATGACGAATCACGCTTCCACCTGAAGACAGTTCCCCGCCATATCAGTTTTTCGGATGATCCTAACCATTTTTATTTGTACGGTACACACTGCCATGTCTACTGGTAACTCTAAATGAGTACGTCTGATTGCGCTCAAGACGCAGTATGTAACTTGACATACCAAGGTTGGCATCAGAGGCTTGCCATATTTCATCTGTAGCCTTTCATCTTAGCATTATAGGCATCTGGTCCCCGTTGGTCCAATTCTGATTTGCGTCACATGATTTATGATTCTGTTGATTACCATACCGGCCTTGTAAATAAGATGATTGTCTTTAACCGGAATCACCAGGAGACAATAAGTACAAACAATCGATCATGCATATAACATTCAATATATGAATGTATTTCGACTATTCTCAAGCGGAAACATTGCAGTCATATTATTATATTGACGTTATAACATTAACTCAATTCGATTAATTTCTAGGCGTCATTTGTTGACATTTGTTTGCCTTTTGTAACAATGTCGAATTTATGGCAGGTTTAGCCTTGTCTACCTATATCTGGCTTCAAAAATGTACACAGGGCACATGTATCAATACTTTTGATTGTTTGGGGTAAAAGACCATCATGTATTAAAGTTCAATGTGATCCAAAGTAATCTCTATTATTCGTGAAAATCAACGCTGTCTTTACAGTCCATATTGGAAAAAAGTACATCAATGTTATATAGCGCCATACCGATGACCTATTATCAAAACCAACCCACTGGAGCTCATAGACAGCACGTACATACACTACAGTTACTTATTTGTGTGGTTTATTACACGTTATAATGACAAAACTATTCATTTACCTACGAATGGTAAGTGTTTTACAGAACACGAGAAGAACATGGTCAATGCATATTTCCAATCTTGGATTCCAACTAAATGTAACTTAAGTCTTTAACGATTTACGTATCAAACCACCAGCCCAAATGTCTTATAGCCTGTATTGCTTGTAAGTCTGAGCATTTCCGTATGTTAGTTGTTTAAATTGACGCCTTAGCGATTAAGCCATTGTCAAATATGAGCAAGATTATTCAAATGAAGAACCAAAAATCGCTTGGACGAGATCTTTTTCCGATTACCAACCACATATTACCTGATATTACTCAAAGAAAGTATGATTGAGGGCAACGGCAACACATTGGTTACATTGCTAAATAGCAAACTACATCACTTATCACATTCAAAGCAAACTATCTGTGACGTCCGTGCTTATTTTGCTTTGCTATCAACATCGTAAGTTACGCTAGATTTATTACAATTATTGATTATTGGTAAATTATTGAGTTAAATTTCAGATCAGTGCTGTTTATCTGTTAACTTTCTTTCGGCGAGGTAATGACGAAGTAAAGTGCCGCATTGTATTCGCTGACCACATAATATGTCTAATAACGAGACCAACAAGTAAGCTGGACATGAAAGCCAATGGCAGCATAACTAGAGGACTGAATGCAGAACCAGACGCCGTCGACAACATCTTATATTTACTCTGCAACGTTACCTATGTACATCATGGGTTAATCTTTTTTACTGGATGCGAATTGTTAGTGCATTTTCTATGTTCCCATAGTTATAATATCTGCCAATATTTGAATCATTTAAATGCGCATTGTAATAGAGAAGTGAAGATGATCCCACAAGTCAGACCGCCTTTAAAGCAGTATAGTAGCAATTAAACCTTTATGTCGACCGATATGTGAAGATTATGAACTATATCATGTTTATCTTACTGATACCTGAACTACCATTTGTTAGTTTGCCGATCAATATCCGTTAGCGCACTTCCCTGAGCTGATGATAAAAAGCCGTTAACGTCACATCCTCAAAAACGTGCATTGGATTTGTTGCTAGAGAACGACCTAATGAAATAAAATATGCGCTGCATTAATCCGTCGTTTACGATGGTTTTGCAGGTAAGCTACACAAATTCACATATTATTGATGTCACCAATTAGCTTGGCAAAATAAGCATTGTTTTATTCGAATTAATCGAATTAAGTACATCAGTAATGCTTGCACCTTATATGCAATGTGTTCTAATAGTATATGTCTCAGATCCCTTAAAGAACAAATATTTCAAAAAGTCTCTGTATTATATATCATCCATTTCAATGCGCTGGATATGCGTTCAATTATCCATGGAATGTGCTCCATGCTTGCCGTTTGGTAAATTATTGTAATGCACCGCTTATTACATCTCAGCAATGTATCAGCAAAACTATAGCCAAATTGTATCACATTGGTCCGCTACAGAATTCATATGTAAAGTTTTTACATTTCATGTACTTATAACACAAGTGAGCCATGCACTTTTGCATAAATTGACACAAATGGAAAGCTTGCAAATGGCGAGTGTATTTCATAACGGAGTAGTGTGGCATTGGTCATTAGAAATATTAGTTATTATCCTGACATACCTGGTCGCCATTATGTCAGCTCCAGTCGCATAGAACACACTCATTGTGAATACCTGTCGTTCTGCTTCCCCCAATCCATTTACTTGTTTAGGCCAACAAAGATTACGCGATTTGATAGTCGAGGAATTTTCAATTCTTACAGCAGAAAGTCCCAAGGATGATACAGAGGGCTACCGTTCATTTTTTTTCTGTTCGTTCCCATTTTGCAGTTATCCTTTTGGATATGCTATCCATACGTCGGTTGCTTGTCTGATTTGAAGTTAAATAAAAACATATCCATTTTGTTGCACAAGTTTAGGATACATTAGTATGCAGAAGTTAAAGTTGCGAAAAGCATCTGTTGCAATAATTTTAATATAAACGAAATGTAGACAGAACAAAGAAATCCCCAAAGATTAAAGCGAATTAGGACGAAACCTCACATCGATTCAAAGACTGTTCAGGACAAATGGTCAATGTGACCGGAAGCAAAATAGCTAGTGTTTTATAGAGCAAGACAAGGAAAACATTATGAATGGAGTGTGACCATAATTGTCGTCAGCTTTTGGTCAGTAGGTAGTCATACATTCAATGTTATGCCATGTGATATCAAACACATCACTACAATTCTTCTCCACAATTCCCTAAGCCCGATGTCATACGTCACTAAGGTCAGCTTATGGTCTGCATTTGCCACGCAAATAGTATATTACATGCATATTACACAATGAGTCGAATAGGCAATGTACACTGACGGTAAATTAGTTTGTCCAAATTTACTTAGATTATCCAGCGTTGGTTGTAATCAAAATTAGTTGTTAGCTGACCAAGGTTTCGCGAAGGTTAATCCAAGAGTTTATAGCTTCGCTAAAAGGGTTCACACCGTGTTGCAATCGCTTTCCTAATCATAATACATAGCCATCGTTATATAGCGCTGCCGTGAATTAAAGAAAAGTATATGGAAATACTTGGCAAACGTCATTGCGATTTGTGAGAGTGGGAAAAGTGTTTTTTCGCATAGCCTTTCCGCCGCCAAACACATCGCACAACAAGCTTATAAATAGTTAAATTAACAAGTACAGTATAAAATAAATGTCAGCATGACAAATTGCCCGGTCTGGGGTAGACCTGCTGAAAACATTTCTCATCTCACAGCGTCCGCGCTGTCTACTGTTAAAGATCCGCGTCCGCGCTGTGGATTGTGATATAAGAACACCAATAACCGTCTAGAGCAAAGGGAACTGGCTTCGGGAAGCCATTATCATTTGTTGGCTCCTCAGGGACTTGTAAATGTATGCGTGTGCTTCAAATTATAGTCGTTTGTAGCAACTAGGCTAGGCGACAGGTTGTGACAGAATAAATTACTTCAATATGAAGCATTACACCAGATTGTCATTACGTTTGCACAAACAGGGCAGCGTACATATGCTAAAATTGTAGCATGTGTATATAAATCGTTATCTTACTTGGGTAGTCGCATGAAGAAGTTCATATCATGTAAATTGCAGCATGACTATCGAGCGAGTGTAGGATCAATGTAACCTGTTAGCATTAAATCACCATCAATATAATTTAGTTACATTGACTATCTTGCAAACATACCACGAATGGCCGTCTTCATACGACAAAAATTAGAATGCATCATAATTTCTGGGAAGGCTGTCAATACCAGTGCAAATGGTATGGGATATTATAAGCCGACTACTGTTATTAGTATCATTGCATAGATATTCTAGCCTCTTGGTTACTGGTGAATGACAAATACGAGCCCACTCTTGAAGATGCTACATAAATATTACAAGTACAGTTATTAAACAATTGGATTACAGTATTGTTAGCCAGAAATGCCAATTTTTAAAAATGCATCCCGCCTTTTATTTCGTGTTCCCACATCATTCTTTTTTTTTTTTAGTTGCGTCTATATTTCAAATCAGTAGAATTAAAACAGATGCATGTCACTAGTATTAGTTTCTGCATATTCATATATACCAACCTCCTGAATAATTAACAACGTCTATTAATCAAGCCCCAGTACTGGGAAGTGAGCTAACCAATATTGATATAACAACTCACAGAGGGTAGTCCAAATATTCCTACTTCGTTTGCTCCAGCTACTTTGCTCAAAATGAACCGAACGCGTATTATGTTATGCTTCATAGTCTACTCTTTCATCAATTTAAATTGCTTTATACCGAGTTAATGCGGTCAGGCTTGTAAAAACCATCGTAACTTCTCTGTCACAATGCGTTTTTACATGATCCAGACATTGTTAGAGTAGTATTACTCAACGTGATAATCATGTCTGCTGCCAAATAAATCTCGTCAACGGTATTATCATTTAAAGAACCCAATAAATCAACCACCATCATTCAAAAGCATTTACAGGGGACGTTTGAAGAGAAAAGGATATTATAAGTGGTGTCTACTCTATGACCGATATCAATGTTTGACAATTGACTCATCACTCTGTCAATCTGGGCTCATATGAATTTGGTATAGCCTTGCAACGGAAAACTAGCTAAGTGCTTTAGTCATCATTCATGATCAATACAATACCTGGTAATGAAACCCACATGAATATTGTACTGCGAGGTACCATGTGGCTTAAACATCAATATGATATCGTGACGGGGGCATACAGGGATGATTGTGATAATGAAGCAGCAACGCCTGGTTTGCCTTTGCACAAACCAATGCATCTCACCAAAACCAGGTGGCCGTCGGGTTTCGGACACTGTACTACGGAACTAGTCTAATGATTGCTTTTGGAATTTTGGCGTTTCCAGTTTGTTTGCAGTGTAGGGGTTAGCTGCTGATTATGAAGTGGTCAAATAGAGATTCAACCATTCCAGTCATTATATTATGCATGATATGTTGACAAGTACATTGCGGCAGAATATCAACAATGTGAACACGGAACGCTCACAATTTGTACTTAGTAAGAGAGATTATGATTAGCATAGGTTCCAGTAACATGATATTCATAGTTATCTCAGCAGAGTAAATATAAGATGTGGCGACTGCGTCTTAATCTGCATCCCAAATGCACACTGTCATTGAATAACATTGGTCAAGCTTACTTTTCCAGCTTGTAACTAGACTTCTTATGTGGCTGGCAAATTTATTGAGGCGCTTTAGTTTGGCATTCCATTGCCAATGTCAACTAGTGAGTTACCGACTGGACACTTCGGCACCTGTTTGCATGATGTACTTTTCATAAACACGTGTGATAAATACGTCAAAATTAAGTATGCACGTTGCCTTGGTAACGTTTGTGTGAGCGTAATGGCAATCTGATGTAACCACCCGAAACTAGCCAGAGGACGAATGTAGCGCACTGCCACGAAGTTATAATTACTGCAAACTCAAAACACGCATAACATCATTTGGATAACGAACATGTTATGAATCGACGCCATGAAAAGTATTTCTACAGTTTTCGTTCGTAACCATGCTGCTATTTCCTGAATAATTGACTATCATCTTAATTACCTACAGACCATTGGAAGCTGCGATAGCACTCTTATGATGATAAGACTATGATTAAATGACAATCTCCAATGATTGTTACAAAACAGTATCAGATAAAGGCGGCCGCTTAGAGTGGTATAAACGAGGTCCATGAAGTGAGTGATATCATTCTACAGTGTAAATGCCATTTTGTAGCATACTAGTCATTGGTGCGTTTGTCATGGACTCACAGTATCCACGCTTTTCGTTGCGGCGGACTATTAGTGGAAAAATAGCAATCGCAAACATATCAGCTTTTGACGTACTTCTCTCTTATGATGCTATTATTATGAGAACGGTCCAGCCGTTCGTAATGGCTGTACAAGTTGAGAAATCTGTAGTAATTTATAAATCTATGGTTGGGTGTTATTTAGCGATTTGGTTGATGATGATTATTTGCTTTGAATGTGATAAGTGATATATTTTGTTATCCTTCATCTGTGTTACCGTTGCCGTTAATTTTGCTGCCTTTTGATAATATCATCAAACGCAGGAACATGGTGTGGATAATCGTAAAAATATCTCGTTAATGCAATCATGACACTTCGCTGATGAGCTGATCATAAATTTAAGTCACTACATCAAGCTTCTGGTAACAAAACAGACAGATAGGGTCGTAGTACATGCAAGGGGCTGTGAGCGCAGTCAGTACAAAGCTCCTACCATGGTGATTGATGTTCGATCTAGCAAACTAAGTTATGGGACTAGTGCTAGGTATTTGTCGCCGAAGATATTTTGAATAACGATGCAACAACAGACGATCTTTATATTTAAGGATTATGCGCGACTCGCATCTATCATACACCTTAAAACGTGTTTTGGGCGCTAATGATAGTCAGAGAGGAAAAAGTCAAGCCGTCTGACGCATTTGCTTCACACCATTCTAATATCATGTCATGTGCATATATGTGTGTATATCAATATATTTGTATATTTATATATATATATATATATATATATATATATATATATATATATATATATATATATATATATATATATATATATATATATATATATATATATATATATATATATATATATATATATATATATATATATATATATATATATATATATATATATATATATATATATATATATATATATATATATATATATATATATATACTCGAACCTTGACTTTGAAGGGACATATGTTTGACATCCTTGCCTAAAATGACTTTAAAGATGCATTCGTTTGTTAACATAGAGCCCATAAAAGTCACTCTGAGGTCATGTTCACCGATATTAAATTGAAAACAAGGCTTCTAAATTAGCCGGTATACTCGTTTTAGCACATTGCGATGGGAAAATGGCGCATGCGCATTGAGGTGCTTTGCTTACAACACGTGAAGCTATAGCTCGAGCGGCGCCCCTGTCAATTACTCCAAACAGAAGGTGAATACATTAGTGAATTCAGTTAAAGCGCCACCATCGATTAACGAAGAAAGAATCATTATTCACTAATGCCTTCAATGCTGTTCACTTGGATATCACACACTCACTCTTACACGACATCGTGCAACAAAATACCGTGATAGATGAATATACGCACTTTATTGACAAAAGAATGTGTTATGCTGCATTATGATAAGGTGGTTTACATCAGGCATGTACTTACTCTGAAGGCAAAAAGAAAGACGCTCCCATCTGCAGACTATTTCCGATGATTCGAACCAATTTTATAACCTAATACACATATTCACACGGTACCCCATGTCATGTTTACTGTTTACCGGTCGAGCTAAATTAACACATGTGATAGTGCTTGAGACGCAGTATATAACTTGATGTACGCAATTTGTCGTCAGATGCTTACTGCATTATATCTGTAGTCATCCATCTTGGCATTATAAGCATTTTGTCCTCTTTGGTATTCATCTGATTTGCGTCACATGATTAATGCTAGTGCTTAATAGCCACACTGGAACCCTGTGTTAGATCACTGTTTATTCGGCATCATCGGTAGGCAATAAGGGCAAACAGTCGATCATGCATAATACTTCCAAAATATGGCCGAATTGAGGCTCTGCCATAGGGAAAAAAATTGCAATGGTATTATCACATTGACTTATGCTTACATCGCGTTGCTGTCAACATGGCAAGTTTCGCTTGCTTTATCACAATTATTGATTATTGGTTAATCATTGAGTTAAATTTCAGAACCGTGCTGTTCATCTGTTCACCATCGTTTGGCGAGGTAATGCCAAACTAAAGCGCCTCAATGCGTTCGCTGGCGACATAATAAGTTTAATAACGAGCCCGACAAGTAAGCTTGACATATAAGCCAATTGCAACATAGCTAGAGACCTGCATGCAGAATAAGACGCAGTCGCCAACCTCTTAGATTTACCCATGTATATCATGTTACGGAAGCGTGGGTTTATCGTAATCTCGTTTACTTAATGCAAACAAACTGGAAACGCCGACGCCAGCATTATATAATCAATTATTTGACCAGTTCCTTAGCATAATGTTGGACAGCCGACAGCCTCGTGGTGAGAAAAATGGGTATGCCCGGCTGTCCATATTAATCACAATATCATATTGATGTTGAAAACACATTGAACCTCGTAGTTATAATACGCTATGCATGTGATTGTCATTACCACTTTCTGGTAGTAGTCACTATATCACGTGATAGTTTATTGGTCATAAATAGTGACTAAAACTAAATAGTGGCCAAGAAATACTACATTTATATGTACCCCGATTGACAGCTGTAAATGCTACCTAACAATGGTTGTTGATTGATAGGTTATTCAAATGCTAATACCTTTGATGAGTCAGTGAGATTTACATTGCAGCAGCCATGACTATCACATTCAGAAATAATGAAGTGACGTTTCGACGACCATAGAAATTGTTTCACATGCCTTGTTGTATTCCATGAACTAAAGAAAAGTTTTAGCCTTAGAGCTTTTTAAAATTTGTATGTTGCCCGGAAAATTAAAACGCGAAATAAAGCTGCTAGACACATACTTTTATATCATGGACTTATCCGAACAGAAAACGACGCATAGCTCATAATACATACAGATGCATACATTGCCGAATGAAGCACTGATTAAAAATCACTAGATCAAAGCTGAACATTTAAACGAAATTATTTAACAACAAAATACATTTGGTCCGCCTAAAATATACAACCTTCTTTTAATTCGTTTTGTGGATATGATTATTTGCAAGACCCATTTATCAACGGATATTGTCGAAAAACATTCAGGGTCAACATTAAAGACGCGAAACAAAAACGTAGACTGATATCAGTGGTGTGCACCTGTGACCCCTGCCATCTTGCCAGCAGGAATGACTCTGTGTGTCATTCAAGGTCATGGGGCTACAGAAATGGGTGTAACAAAATATACTTGATTGACCTAGCCCATCCCGTGTGCTAACCGTGCGGCCGTAATATTTCAGCAAATATATCCTCTAAAGCATCGACCACTGAGTTAATTCAACGATAAGGATTAGGTCAACAATAAGCCACGAATTTTATTCTCAGAACGCCCAATACCTATATCATATCGAAACGCGTTGTAATAGTGAAATGTAGATGGTATTACGGCCTGAACAATTCCAAGGCTACGTTTTCCAATAGAGCAATATGAAGAATGTCACGTTTATCCAACTCATACCTGGACTATCAATTGTTAGTTTGCCGATAAGCTCACTTCCCTGTACTGACGTTTTATCAACAGACGTTTGACTCCACATCCTACAAAACGTGTATTGACTTTATTGCTAGATAACGACTTAATGTAATGAAGCATTTGCGGACTTATTCGGTCGCTTGCAGGGGTTTTTGCAGGTTAGCCACGTATATTCACTCCGCTTATTATATTATTGATAAGTCACCAATTAGTTTTGCCAAATTAGCATTGTTTTTCCTCGGATTCAACACTACACAAGCGTTCTGTGGCTTGCGCCCAGTGTGTAATTTGTCATACACCAGTCGTTTGAAAAGTGAGCTGTTTTCCTGGCTGCCTGGTCGCCATTATATTAGCTCTAAACGTAGAGAAACCACTCTTTGTGAATAACCATCATCCTTCACATATATGTCTTTGATGCGTTTTTGATACGTTCTGTCCATCCATTGACAGACAAAGATATTGCGGTTTGATAGTCAAAGCAATCTTCAAGTCTGTAATTATATATGCAGCATCAAGTCGTAGAGAGTTTTGTTCTATTTGATCCCACAATGCGTTTGCCCCTTCGACGCGTTGAATAGAGACTTTACCAAGGAGCTCTCAGAACCCTGCTTTTTTGTCTCTTTGTGTCTAGTTTAAAAGTTGTAAATTTTGCAGGAATAGCTGGGATATATAGGCATGCAGAAGCAATAGGTTGCGACATTGAATCGATGCAAAAAAAAGGTCATCTATACTCTTTGCTTGCGTCATCACGCTGTTTGATGTATCGAAAAGATTATACATTTTATATTATCAGCAACATGGTTTTACAAGACAATATTTCCATTGACCCTGATCTTGCGCAATACTGATCAAATTGCTAAAGATCCAAGCATGTCTACAATCTACGCTAGACGTACCGCAGGATAATTATCGTGCGGCGTCTCTCATCGTTACATCAAAGATATTTTGTACTGAAGCCTGGGACATGTACTTACCATCAATAGTTGTCATCGACTGATTGGTTCGATTACTCAAGGTAACAGAATGTAATTCAATTATTCTGCAAAACCAGACTAGGTTTAGAATTTTATATTATTCGCTTTCAGTGCTTTGCTTTGTACTACCCTAATCCCATTGGTCTGATTCTGTTGTATGATGCCATTAAAAAACATCGTCTTATTGTCATTAGATGGCTATCACATCTGCCAATAGTCTGTAGACAATGAGGATTATATTCAATCACACAAGATGTCGAAAAGCGAAATTAACCAAGCGAACATTGAAGATTGTGCCTTTCCTTGTTGAATGGTGAATGTATACGTTTTGACATAAATAACCAATCTAAAACGAGTGCTGTGGGGGTCATAACAAACCCATGGCACTGTAAACGCCGTCAATATAAAGCTAAATAAGTTACAGATCATATTCCTGTAAATCGAAATAATGTAACATATTGTACACTGTAAGAGTTTGATAATGGATCGATATTAGGGTTCTTCGAACCAAATGTATGGGCTCTTTGATGAGTAATTTCATCTACTAGGCTATTATGCTCAATTATCTTCGCGACTAATTTTAGACCTATTGCAATCGATGCCGGGATGTGTGATTATCTGTCCTACTTGATGAAATAGCAATAAATATCTCTGTCTCTCAATTGTCTTCACACCCATAGAACGATTGCTGGTTGTTCACTTTGACTGTTACACAAGCGATGTGGCAGGTATGGAGCGATGTAACAGATGTGCTAGGCTTTGTACAATCGTTTTCAGTGTTAGGAATGTTTACGATGTTTGTTTGTCATCTTGCTTGCGCTGCCATTATTGTCAACAGATATTGATTGATATTGGGTTATTCATCGCATTCAGCCATATATATCAAACGAGAATAAAACGATATCATTCATATAATGAAATAAACGAATTCAAGTACAATAGTTTTTTATTGAGGCCTTTGTGTGAAAAGTATTGGTAACGCACATCAAACCTCGCTGATGCTGGATGGGGGTATTCGCATCAACAACATTGCAGACCTAGTACTAGCAGGGTCGAGATGCGATTCTGTACATGCGCCTTTGGAATGCAAACAAGGGATGCTAGTTTTCTGGTGGTAATGATAAACTTGGATAACAAGCAGCCATGAACTACGAGCATTGGTTATGATGCCTTGCTTGACGATCCGTTTAAATCACCCCCAGAATTCTTCCCGTACTATACAATGTGATTTTTCTTGACTAATTAATACCACTGCATTTGACTACCTGTATGCATAGAGGTTAAGTGTTTGAGCAAACGCATGGGGATGATTACGCAAATGAATTCCGGACACCTCAATAAAAGTCTTAATTGCTTTACCAGCAAGGCATCAATTGTTTTAAATCGCATGTAACTTTATTCTTTGGTAGCTATAAACAATCCATGGAATAGACTGCATTGATAGTTACCAATCAGATTCAACACAAACTGAGCAAAAACCTTGAATGAGGCGATTGTTATTCCCACCATTTTGTGTGTTCACCACAGATATCTACCTATATATCGCTTAGAACGAATAAATGGTAGGTTTTCACTATTTCACGTGCTCACAAAAATCCGCTTACTGTGGTAAGTGCGATATAGAGCATTGACGTTATTACCTTGTATTGCTGGTTACAGTGGCTGGGGATAATCAACTTTCGATGGTACCGCATTAAATCCAGCATAGGCCAATTTGCTGCAACGGGATGCACATTTTTCATTGCTTATCTATCTATGGCACTTTACTGCCCCGAGGACATTAACGGAACTGAACATAATGTTTTACCTATCAGCATGTACTTTTAAGTGACACAGAGTGTATTGACGCTATCATTGACGATTTTGTAGATAAAAGGATTGTGGAACTTTCGTCTGTACGACTGCTATTTGCGCTGAGGGATTTGTAAGGAAATCTAATGCAAAACTTGGGTTTTTCACGTTTGTAAGTAAATTTGTGGTTTTTTTGGCATTGGAATCGGTTCCATATTGTAGCAGATACATTCGGATTAATTTTACACAAACCAGTTATATCGACAAACAATAAAGGTTAGCGTAATATACGCAGCAGGAAATCGTGTTGGAATACGCTAGTACCAACTCAACCGTATCAATAGGTAATTCTAGCATTATGGCCCTCGTTATTCAGGGTCCATGAATAAAAGTAATGCCACTTAGATTCTGTCGTCATTGTGCATGTGCGCTCGGGCTTTTGCCTTAACTGTTATGAAATGTGCTAATCGTCTGAAAGGTTGGATAATTAAACTTGATGGTCTGTAAATAATCGTTTGTCGTTTTGATTGCCAGCGATCAAGCACTATGCGTTTGGTATTGATTAGCCATCAAGGCCTTCAATATTTGTTTTACCGCCGATATTTTGCATGCTCCACGTAATTGTTTGTCCTTTACAAGCAAATATCTATATTTGTACGGCAAAAATGGCTCAAATATCAATATTTAATGTTTTGATGGTTGTGTTCGGTTCTTGTTTGAAGTGTGTACAGAAGCTTTTGCGATATGTCAACGTGCCCTATTTAATTATAAACGTGCGGAGGCTCGCATGAAAGCTGGCGATGTGAGTAGCCATTGCACTTTCATAACATACCATACTCCACTAAATGATCTAATCATGGCAACATCCCAAACAAACCCATTTTAATGCATCGCGCACTGCTTTTTAAGGGCAGTATCCAAACACTGAATACCATTGATACCATAGATTTATCCAATGGGACCAGATATATTGTAAGCGTCATATACAAAGCAACCATGGTTCATTTAACGTGCATTTGTTCAATACACTATTGTTTGTTACTAGATTGGCGTATTCGGGTTGCAAAGGCCATCACATACATACATCACGAAGCTTCATTAAGTGATTGAAAAGAGACATTACGTCAACAACGGATCACTTTCGTCTTTATATTAGCGTCGATTAAGCTGTCAGACATAGCCCAGTTCAATACGATTTGTGAAATTTGGCCTTAAACTTTTGTTTTGCTCTAACGTTGTGAGGTTTTGTTATGTGAGTTATCTTCGCAGCACAATTGTTGCGTGAATAGTTAAGATAGGAATATTGTCAAATTCATGGATATGTGTGTTCATTGAAGACTACAATCCATACAAAAAAACAACCTAATGATTTTCCACTTACAACAGATTATCTCAGTCAAATCAAGACAAAGAGAGGCAACATAAACATGATTGTAATTGATACCTATGCATATTGTTATAATGTTTGCCTTTTATTAACGAGACAGACCATATAATGTAGCATATTTTCTGACATGGAGTTGTGTGTTACAAATAACACTGTGACTGTTACTGCATGCGCTTATATGAATGCGGCAGTTGTCGAAACATATCGCTGGTGTCGAAATGTGTCGCTGGGTGATTTCATAAGTTTGCCATTAAACTTGTATTTCTAAATATTCCGGCGGCTAAAATGAATGGACTTGGGTTCACTTGCATTGGGGTGTTTATTTTGTTATTGTTACTATGGGGATCAGGGGAACAGTCATTATACATTTTGCATGTTTGTTTCGTGACAAATACCGGTCCCAGTATAATGAAATCATTGTAATGTGGTTCGGTGATAAGATAATGTTGTGTAAATGGAGAAGAAATACTTTCGCCTGGACGTGTTATTTACATGTCTTTACATGCCCATGTATCACTTCATAAAATAGGCAAGACGATATGAATACAAATTTACATTGTTTACGAGAGGTTGCAGCAAAAGATGGTACATGTATCCTGAAACAGACTAAATCAAAACGAATATTCGCAATCAATCCAGCTGAATAAAACAGAAAATGAGAATAGTTAATAAAATAGCCGTTATCTTAGTGTAGAGCTATCATTCATATGACTTGGAAAATGCTATTGCGTCGCTTGCACACTAGGCGTGTTTCATTCACCACACGGCCCGTTTTCCATGACCTACCATTTATCTACGCGGTTTAAGTATCAAGAATGATCACAAGCCTACATATAGCGGTAGCAGATGGCAGTATTGGTTCCCCATATAAAAGGATGGCGTTATCGTTGTACTCACTTAAATTTCTATTGCTCAGGCATCGTCGCGTTTATTTATTCCATCGACCACGAAACTGCTTTCTGGATTCCCTGACATGGAATGACCAACGGATAAATTAACTTCACAGTAGCGACTAGAGCTGCCGAGTGGAACATATTGATAACATTCTATTATCCCTTCTACGCATTAATGAGGGTATGCTTGTGTGCCGAATTTGTGGGGGTCTTGATAACACAAAATTTTGTAACATGTGTCCAATGGTAATGAAATATAACGGTTTTTGTCAGCTGAATCGTGACGCATCATGAATGTTGTGTATGCGACATCTGCTCTGTCCCTGTCGGGAGTGCATTCATCGCTCATTAATCAAATAAGTTAGATGTACCATTTGAGGTGAATACATTGTAGTGAGCAAGCATCATTATTATAAAACTGCTTTGTCCAACAATTACGAAAGATAAAATGTAAGTCGCTAATATTCCGGTGATGATACGAGTTAAATCTAAATCCCTGAATAGCTATACTTCAATTTACTTGGATGTTGCAAGCAATTCTCTGTAGACAGAGAGGATAATATCTAATCAATCTAGATGTCGAAACGATATTCAATAGAAGATTCAAGATAAGGTTTTTCTTTTGTGTTGATTAACAATATGGTGTTTACCGCAATAATGTTATACCTAAGAAAACGGATAAAAGTAAGAGTGCAATAATTACAAGTGCCATTAGATATCCGTTACACCAGCACTAATATATTCACGAGGCATTTATAATACTGTCAATCGCTCTCTCATATCTTGGTATAAATCCATGATTTGCATTGAAAGATTTTACCGCGAGACTTACTAGTCGGACGATTATATTACCCCACTATGCCCCGTTTAGCATAATCTTACTGCATTGCAATCGGCAACTTTGGGTTACCTCAGTAATCACTCTTTATATGATATAATAGGGTTCTATTATAGCGAAAGTGTGTTTGAATGGCATGAGCCTTAATTGTGATACTCTCAATCATGTACGGCGAACGGAGCTTTGGCGCCATACGTTCATTGCCAGTCGCATTCCAGGATTACGATTCACTACAGAACGATTCTATACAGAACCAAAATCAATACAGAATGCCGGGAATATCCGGTTTACATAACCACAGTAATAGAACGACGTTTTCTGATGCTTAATCAACACAACAAGGCCAACGATCTCATCCATAAAAGTTGAAAACATTGAACAAATCGCACATGTATTTACTTCAGTCAATATGACTGCACATTTGCGGACATGGAGTACTCTGCAAGTTGTCGCTATCTGCTCACAGTTCGAACTTAGATAAACCAATTGAACGAACACATTCATGGCAAGAAATTCAGAACGAATACAGTTGTTTAGGTATATCAAGCATCTCCCACAACCGATATGTTTGTGTGTAACATATACTGGCAAGCATGTCTTTATCAGAGAGCTTGCAAGAGGCATAGGTCGAATAAACGTGTTAATGATTGTAATCGTGTCCGAAAGTTAATAAAGGGCCATTTGCGTCGCATGGTTTGTTAAGTTTGCATAGCGATGCAGTAAATTTATGCAATCTCTTAACGAGACAGAAACTTTCCTACGCAAAACATGTTTGGGTTATGAACTATAGAAGAGGCAGTCGTTGCCTCATCTTATTCTACTTATATTGTATCTTTAATTCGCAAACATTACGTTCGAGCGGAGAAACAAAACCTTCATTTACCAACGCATTGATCAACAAACAGGGAGGAATATTTCGGACAAAAGTCATGCGTACATTGGGGCATTACAATGGATGTAGGTGACACATTCATATGTATGTCATTCATATTGCTGAAAATTGCATTAGAAGCGCCACTATCTTTCCATCTTTGTAGGCTAATGTATACTTTGAGCATTTTTATGAATCTGGATTATCGTCTTCAGATGCATTGAAATTGTTATTACATTGATGAATGTTTACAGTAAAACATTTTACCTATTAGTGTAATGATAAATAATATGGATTGAAAATGGGTAATTCGTTTTGTCATATATCTTAAGGCTTATCCCTTGTTTGTTTCGGCATTGAATTCTGTGCACCGCAAGCTGATCATAAATAGCCAACATTACACCCAACTTCCGATAATAAAGCAGACAGATAGATTCGTAGTACATCCATGGTGCTGTTAGCGCTGTCAGTTTATATAGCCATCGTCGATGTGATTGATTGCTCGTTTTAGCGGCTGGTGTTATGGGACTATTGCAAATGCATTGGGTTCTGAAGGGTTTTCGAGTAGCGATACACAACGGAGGGTATTCATATTTATGTGTGGCACTCATTGATCATACACTATTACCTGACATACTCAAACTAATATTGTCAAAGCCAATAATATTTCATTGAAACGCTTATATGACCAACGACCCGTATGCAGTAAAATGGCATTTACACAACAATTATTCAGTTCAATGACCAAGATACACCAGTGTTGACCATGGGCAGAATGACACAGCTAGGATACTGAAGTTGCAAAAAACCAGACCAATGACTCATGTGCAGTAAAATGGCATTTAAACAATAATAATTCAGAACTGTTCTTATCTGATTCTGTTATGTAACGGCCATGGTATATTGTCATTCAACCATCATCTTATCTTCATTAGATGGCTTTCACATCTTCCAATGGTCTGTGGGTAATGCAGATAATAGACAGCCGCTTAGGATGTAACAGCATAGTTACGCAAGAAAACAGTACAAGGGCTTTTCAGAGCATCGATTTATCGCATATTTGTTATACGTTTCCAGGAGTTTACAAAAGGAAGGAAATATTCCTTCGTTGTAGTCTGCTGCTATTGTTCTATGGGGCTTTTTAGCAGTTAGATATGGTTTATATTGCTCTCGCAACAAACTTACTTTTGTTGTCGTATTTATCACACGTGTATTTTTAACAGTCAATTGTGTCCAGTGGGTGAATCATAATACGAAGGATATCAGGTACACAAGTAGAGATCATTAAAATACAACTTGCTGATATTCTATAGGAAGCAGGTATATTACATATCTGTGACGTCCATGCCTATTTAACGTTGCAATTAACGCATTACAATTATTGATTAGTGGTAAATTTCAGAACCGTGCTTCTCATCTGTTCACTTAGGTGTGGCAAGGTTATGACAAACTAAAGCGCCTCAATGTATTCGCTGGCCTTATAATTTTTCTAATAATGAGCCCGACAAGTAAGGTGGACATGCAATATAATGGCAACATAACTAGAGGACTGCATACAGAATAAGACGCAGTCGACAACATCTTATATTTACTATACAATTTTTCTTATGTATATCATTTTACGGAAGTGTGGGTTAGGCGTAATATCTTTTACTGAATGCATATTGTGAGTGCACTTTCTATTGTTCCATAGTTCCATATTCTGGCGTAAAATGCTTGTCAACGCAGCTTTATGCATAGCAAAAAATGGTGACATCACTATTTAACCATTTTATCAGTGCTTTTTGGTTGCCCTGCAAAACTTCCTAGATTAGTGGAAAAAAACAAGCTAAAACCATACCCAACAAACACACCCGGAACCGCTAACATTCTATAAGGAATTATTGGACTAATTCCATAGCATAATATTGGACAGCCGACAGTCTCGTGGTTTTGGTGAAATGTGCAGTTTAATTCAAGGCAGGGCTGCGTCGTTATCACAATCATCCTCGTCTGATTTGGTCACGATATCATATTGACGTTGAAGTCACATGGAACCTCGCAACGCAGTACAATGTTCTTGTGATTTTCATTACCAAGGCACAAATGCTTCATACTTAAAAGGGACCGTAGTCAATATATCGTTCTTTTGACACGAATGATGACTAAAACATTCATTTTCTTTGGCCCGGAAATAACAGATTTATATGTACCCCGATTGTCAATTGTAAATGCTTCTCCACAATGGAAGCTGATTGATGTGTTCTTTAAACAATAAACCTTCGATGAAATCAATGACATTTACATTGCATCAGAAGTGATTATCACATTCAGAAATATTGAAGTGACGTTTCGACGACCATATTTATTGTTATTCTAGCCATGTTGTATTCCATGCACTATAGTTTCAGCCTCAAAGTGTTTAAGAATTGTATGCTGCCAGGATAATTCATAGCGAAATCAAGCTGCTACACACACGTTTATTTCTTGGATTTATCGGAATAGAAAATGACGCATAGCTACCAAAATAGGCGCTGCAGATGCTGCTATTCCCGAAGTGGTGTATTGACAATATGTAGCTAGACCAAAGCTGAACGTATTTAAGAACAAATGCATTTTTACGCCCCAAAATAAACCACCTTCCGTTTATTTATTTTGTGGATAAGATGATTGCAGTACCTATCATCAATGGATATAGTCAAAGGAAGCATCAACGCCAACATCAAAGACACGAAACAGAAACATAGAATGTTATCTGGGGAGAGCACTCATTGACCCCTGTCATTTTGCCGGCAGAAATAAGTAGGCAATTGGGGTGAAATTGGGAATAGTCTAGGGCTTAAATAAGGGGAAATAAAAAAAACAGGATTGACCAAGCTGTTCTCGCTTGACTTGTGCTTGCAAATATATCTTCTGCAGCATCGGCCGCTGAGTTAATTCAACGATAATGATTACGTCACCATTAAGCCACGCATATCACTCTCAAAACATCCCTTTACCTCTATCTGCCAATATTTTGATCATATAAAAGCGCATTGCAATAGAGAAATGAAGATGATATTGCAAGTCAGACCGCATTTAACGCAGTATAGTGGCAATTAAACCGTCATGTGGTCCGATATGTAAGGATAATAAAGTTTATATCGCTTATCCAACTGATACCCGGACCTCCATTTGTTAGTTTGCCGATCAGTTTTGGTTAGCACACTTCCCCTTGCTGATGATAAATAGCCGTCAACTTCGCATCCTCCAAAATGTGTATTAGATTTGTTTCTAGAGAAAGACCTAATAAAATGAATTATGACCTGCATTAATCAGTCGTTGGCGATGGTTTTGCAGGTGAACTTCACAAATTCACTCTGCTTTACATATAACTGATGTCACCAATTAGCTTGGCCAAATAAGCATTGTTTTCTTCGAATTAATCTGTGCAAAAATAACGCTCTGCTACCTACACTTAATGTGTAATATGTTCTTTTATTAAATATCATTCCTCCCTCAAAGCACAAATATTTTAGAAAGTATCAGTACCATTTATCATCCGTTTCAATGTGCTGAATATGCATTCAATTGTCCCGGGTATATGATCCATGCTCAACGTTTGGTTAATCATTCTAATGCACCCCTTATTACATCTCATTAATATATCAGCAAAACTAACTTAACACATTGGTTCGCTACTGAATTTATGCACTCGCGACATTTCTTATGTTACTTGTATACAGTTCATGTACTTATAACACAAGTAAGCCATGCACTTTTACCTAAATTGACACAAATGAAAAGCTTGCAAATGGCCAGTGTATGTCATAACGGAGTAGTGTAGCATTTGGTTTTGAGCATACATCTGTCATAAGAAATATTAGTTATTTTCCTGGCATGGCTGGTCGCAATCATGTCAGCTCCAGTCGTATAAAACAACTCTTCGTGAATAACCGTCGTTCGTTTTTTTGACCCCATCTATTTACTTGTATAGGCCACAAAGATGGCTTTCTTGAACAGCATCTACAGCAGGTAGTCGTGAGGATTCTACAAAGTGCTGGCGTACACCTTTTGGTTTTGTTCGTTCCCATTGTGCATTTATCTTTTTGGATATGCATTTGATACGTCGTTTAGAGACTTAACAATACCAAGGAGCTATACAATCGTGCTTGTTTGGATGATCCCCCAAAAATCACGTGAATAAGGACGAAACCCCACATCGATTCATAGGCTGTTCAAGACTAAGGGTCAATGTGGCCCGACGCAAAATGTCCTGATGCGTTTATAATGGAACAAGACCATGACAAACATTGTGAATGGCGTGTGACCATGATTGGGTCAGCTTTTGGTCATTAGGGAGTCATTCAATCAATAATATGCCATGTGATATTAAACATATCACTATATTCTTCTCCGCCATTCTTTAAGCCCGAAGTTAGATATTACTTAAGTCATTTGTTGGTCTGTGTTAGCCATGCGAATTAACCATTGTATTGTAATGCGACCTTGCATATGTTATAGCTACGACGCAAATAGTATATTACATGCATATTACACGAAAGTCGAATGAGCAATATGTACTGACGGTAAAATTGTTTGCCTACGTTTACTTAGATTATGCAGCATTGGTTGTAATCAAAATGGTTTGCAATATGTTTCTGGAGGGTTAATCAAAGAGTTTATAGCTACGCTAAGAGGGTTCACTCCGTGTTGCTCTGTTACGTTTGCTTTCACATTATAGTGCACAGCCTTCGTTAGGTGGCGCTGCCGTGAGATAAACAAATGTATATGGAAATACTTGCCAGACGTCATTGTGATTTGTGAGAGCGGGTTAAGTGTTTTTTTTACCAGAGCCTTCCCGCTGCAAAAAGACATCGCACAACATGCCTTTAAATAGTCAAATTAACAAGTACAGTTTGAATTAAATGTCGGCTTGACGAATTGCCTGGTCTTGGGTAGACCTGTCAAATACATTTCGTCTCTCACAGCGTCCGCGTCGTCTACTGTCATCGATCTTATATGTCCGCGCTGTAGACGGTATTATGAGACCATCAATAACCATCTAGAGCGAGGGAACTGGCTTGGGGCAGCCATTAACATTTGTTGGCTTGTCAGGGACTTGTGAATGTATGCGTGTGCATCAAATTATAGTCGTTAGTAGCAGCTAGGCTTTGTACGACTAGCAGTGAGTGTAACCCTAAGGGAGGATGGTCGTCACGTGATCATCCGAGTGACATGGGATCGAACTCGTGGGTCGAAAGCCGAAGCAGCTAACCCCTATGACACGGGTACCGGCTCGGATTGGTGAAAGTCTCGAGGAAACAATTGATAGCTACGCTATGCTATGTGGTGATTATGAATTGACATAATTTACACTCCCGTCAGGCGGTCGCGTACTTACCGCAGAACGAAGCACGTACCTCGATCGAGGTACGTACTTCGTTCTCAGTATGGCGCACCTCGATTGAGGTACGCATGATAGTCGTGTCACCGCCCTCTGCTGTTTTACATTTTATGACATTATTTTCTGAAATGTGATTGGCTTTGAACGATTTAATTATGCAAATATATTATGGCCTACATTTGGAACCAAATCTGTTGTTGTGAGCGATATCGGCGTTCACTAGAAGAGTTTTTACTTCCATTATTCGACAGCGACTGCAAGTTTTTCGACGTTCATGATTAAAATTTTGTACACACACCAACATGGCAGAGATAAGGTCTATGTTTTCTCATTTGCAAGTATATCATCTTATAATACATTATATGTTTTAAAAATTCTATGGCATATTAATGAGCTATCGCTAATAATATAACACCCCTGTTAAATGATTTTTCTGAAACAATGGCGTATTGGTGCGTTTGTGCTTAAATCGAAGTATGGTGTACTTCCTTTTGAATTGGTGCCATAGTCTGATAGTAGATCGTATACAGATAAAAGAATGACACTTATGATTCATACGACCGAACCACAGGTCGAACGTAGCCTTTCCTGGTGGTGTTCTTATATAAGATAATTTGAAACCTCGTACTTATGAAGTGACATAGCCCCACTCTGACGGTAGTATACATATAAATTAACAAAACGTCGTGCACGGCTTGAAGTGACAATGTCAGTTATTCCAACCAAATATGATTTACTCTGTTAATAAAGGGTGATATAAAAAATCTAACAAGAATTGCTGTTTTGTTTGTGTACTTAAACATTGATTATAATATTTAATGTTATGTATTTCACTAGACAGTGTCTGAATTACTTAGTTTTTTTTCTCTAGAATTGAACAGCTATTGGCCATGCCATTATCAAAACTGTGTGCTTCTGAAAGCCTTCATTCACAACGAGGATGTTTGGAAACTGGAAACCCTGGTGTCAAAGAACAACTGTTGGATTTGGTTGGAAAAAAAGAATCTGTCCATTACACAAAAACTGCTCCTAAGTTCTGTCAATCATGCATTGACGAAGTGAATAAATCTATCCAGACTTGAACATTGCTTCAGTTGTTAGTGATGAGTTTTCCAAGCCGCTGAAAGTTGGTTTCAACTCTCTCAATGAAGAAGCTATTCCTGTGAGGGGTGTACCAGGTCTCGCCTGAGCAATAAACCCATCTTTTATTGTTTTCGTCTATATACTCAACCAGAATATTGCCCTTGCACTGCTGAACAAGTTCATAAGACTTTGTACATATTATCCTCTGCCTCTCGTTTCTCCTATCGCGGCATTCAGTACCATCAGATATGTATGCAATAGGTATTTTACCTGTGTGGTGTTTCCACTTTGGATCTCTGAAAGTTTAAATAATTGTTTTCAATATATTCCATTCCAAACAACAGAGACACAGAGAGAATATTTTATTTTGGATTCCATTTTCATGAAAACATAGGTACGGGCGCATTTTGCAGTCGAATTTGTAAACGTTATCGCATAAGTCCTTATCTTTCCTCTTTGGAAGGGAAGAGGCTGTCCCTATTAAATCCAGTGCGGATAAGGTCAGGTAACCAGCCCTTCTTTGTCTTTCGGAATTAGATTTCAACGACATCACATCGATTTGCTCTCTGTTCCAAACCCCTCCCCCCCTTTCCGTTTTCAATGCCATCCTACCTTTTGAACATGCTTTCCTCTAGTTTTGTCATTCAACACTTGCTGTTGTAATATGTATGTCTGTACATGTATAGGTATATCAATTAATCTTATCTATGTCATGACCTATTAAAGTAGCTTTATCCTGCGTTGTGCAACCTGTCCTAGATATATCATAGTTATGTATCTCACTTATTGCATCAACATCATACGTATACCTTTCGCTGTCAAACAGTCATGACGTTACTATACTTGTTATCATTATCTACCTCATTGTAAAACTGGTAAGTGATTTGTAGTGTACCTGCACTCGGGGATTCGGTATCCTATTATGTAATACCGAATATTTTATGTATGTGATTTTGAACACAATTTGCTACTTGAGAATTATTTCTAAAATAAAATTAACTCAAACATTGCTGTTCCTCCACACCTTCACAAAATATGGACCTGCATGATATATTGTTAAAGGCATATGATTTGGATTCTTATGACCACTGTCCATATTGCTATGGAAGTATTTGTAATAAAGCATAGTAAATTTCAATACAACCTGATCGGTGACCCCGTGATTTTGTGAACAATCCATTCCATATCTGGTAAACCTTAAGTATGCTAAAATGATAATGTTCATTACATATGTAATGATGCTCGTTTCCATCTGTTAAGCCTTAAATAATAACCTTACATCCAACTAAAACAAGAACAAAAGTTTTCAAAAACTCGAACAGAACAGGCCAACAAAAGTATGAAAACTTGCTGTTGTGGTGTTTTGGGGGGCATTCTGTTCAATATTAAACACCTGGCTGCTTTGTTATTCTATTTGAGAAGAACATTCATTTTTAAACGCAACTGAACACGTATATGAACACTTTCAATCAGACCCGGGTGTACAACAAGCGAGATTTGAAACAATCATGGTACAGCGTACTTCGATTGGAGTACGCAAGTATCGGTTGTGCAGATGGATTGACATGGGGTGTGATGTTATCATCCATAAGTCACAAATATGCCATACAATTTTCAGGAAACTATATTTCATATAATCTAGACAAACTATGCTCCGCAAAAAGTAAGTTTTTAACTTTGCCAAACTGATACAAAATGACTCTTGCCTCATTAATATTCAGGAAAGTCACGCGATAGCCGCCGTATGCAAATTTAAAAACGAATATGAAAGCCTTCTCGTGCACGTGCAACGCTAAACATGGTCCCAAATCGATGATATGACACCACGATTTTACCCAACCAAATCTCAGTAAATGATGTCACAATTTGCAAAACAGTTGAGAAAATTAATGTTTATGTATGCATACTTCAAACCAAGTACGTCGTACTAGGAACGAGATACGTACCTCAATCGAGATTACTCTATTCATTAAATAAAATGGTACAATATCCATGCGTTGCGGTAGAAGAACTGATTTATGGAATCACATCACAACTCGCAAGTGTATAGGAAGAAACGCATACGTGTTCCAACTCACCATCTCCTTAAACCTACATGGTGGTCAACAATATTGTTTTCTTACAAGTTTTTGCTCTTGAAACACGTTAATAACTAACTGTATTGACCAACTACTTACACCGTGATAGACAAGATAGGAAATGTCACTTTACACACGCGATTTGTAAAATACACCTTCCATTTAACGTTGAGAGATGAAAAATAGCGGAACAAACTGACAGATCTGCTGCAAGTAGCAGAGAGCTTGTATGTAAAAGATCAACTGGGGGCGAAAAGGGCTGATATCTTGGTGATTCATTATTAAAATGTTAGGCATTGTGAATGATAGTTATTCAATTCACATATCTATCGTAAAATAATGGATAAAAGTATATGGCTGACCTTTTAACACATATTTCACAAGCGCACGTCATTAATCCCGAACGTTCCTTAAAGAATGAGTTGCCGGTTTCTGTTAATATAGCGCCATCAGGCAGACGGTAGCTTATCTACAACGTTACATGTGGTTTTTTCGGTATGGACAAAATTTATTTTCCTCTTCTACAGAAGGTTAACGACGAATTAAGTAGTTTGTTGATACATTGGAGAAATAGATCCTTAAAAGATGGTGCTTTTCCAGATAGGTTCAAGATGGTCTTTGTTATATTTGTATTAAAAAAGACTGTTCAGTCCCATATACGGTAATCAGGGATCATTTCGTTATTACATTACTAAGTAATGCGACCTTCTAATTTGTGCCACAAAGTTTACATGATGGAAAATCTTGATAAGTTTTTGAAAATTATTTGACTGGAAATATTCATGATCTACTGTGGAAATCTGTTTTATTCAATTATGTCGTTCCATCGATAACGGTGCCTCCCTAAAACCATGAACCACACGAATAGTAGCTGTAAATCATAACGCGCACTGAATTTATCTCGCTATCGATATGTATTCTTCTGCTTTGGTTACATAATGTGGATTTCATCAAATCTTCACTCTTTCAAGTTGTGGGCATCTTTGCGCAAACATTAGACCGACAAGCAGGAAGGGTAATGTCCGACAACATAAATGGCGACTGCCGAAGTAAGGAACTATTTTCTGAGACCACAGCGCCGCGTTTCCAAGGTGCGGTTGCCAAGCAGCTTGCTAGGCAACCTCGTTCCAAATATGGGGCTGAACAGTCTCTTTAAAAACGCTAACAACAGGCCTTGTCCTAGAATATAGACTGAATGTAGATTCATTGATATGAAACTGGAATTCTTATCCTAACGTCATAGTGCTATTTATATACTGTTCATTACGTCACATGACGACCCAAGATTTCGGAAAGGTTTTTCACACAATGCTACAATTTGACATATTTCGTTTCCTTGTATGTGCCAAAATAATGACAATCTGATGTTAATATCCTTGATTAGCCAGGGAGCTCATCCAGCAGACCCCAACCCTTCCTTACTCCCTACGGAGTGATGATAACTGCCTCCAGGAAACGCACAATTGAGATAACGAACATTTAATGGATCGATGCATCAGGAAACAATCATCACTGTTTACTGGCGTCATTACGCTGGTTCATAGCTCCGCTGATCGACCGATGTGATATATGGCAGTCATCTAATGTTGATAAAACGATGATTGAATCATATTCCAAAACGGCCGTTATATAAAAAGATCAGAAAACGAGGATAAGGCTCATTGCGTAATACACTAGGTCCTGGGAGCTTATGATGAGTAGTTATGCAGATACCAACTTAGTCTAATTATGCAGCCAATTCAGATGATAGTTATGCGTGCACATTGTAAAGGACAAGTAGCGATGCTTTATCTGGGGAGACCCTTCATGTGTCACTTGTTCAATGGGTTTATGATACTGATAATATAAAAATTATTTGAATATATTCTGATTATCACTCGTCATCTGAGAAAAGTTGTCACCTCCGGCAACCGAGTCCCTGACACTTGCATAACTGATGACAATAACATCAGGTGGAATGTTAGAGAAGATGCGATAATGAGGTTCCTCGCTTTAATTCTTTTGCGTCTCGTCTTGCGCGTAATGCAGCGCATGAGTGCACAATCGATTATGTAGATAAGCTACAGCGAATTCGATATCAGCTCGCATTATTGTCGATGAAACGTTTAGAAGAATGGATTTGTAATATTATTAATCGTCTTCGTCATTAGAGGTGAGAGTTATGTAAACGGCGAATTTGTTTTGTCAAGTACTTTATCGTGTCATACTCGGTTGCTATTAATGACAGTATTTGTTCAAATAAACATATCGGTTCATTGCACGGCTGTCAACCGACCATCATTTATCTATATGATTCACCAGCGTGATTATTCACCTCTTCGTGCTACGAAACATTACCTTCTTCAATATCATCTCAGAGCCAGATTATTTCTAGATTATCTGACCGAGAACGCTAGCGTATCCAGCGTCCACATTAATTGGCATGGAATAAGAATATCACATCAGTGGTGCGCAACTAAGGGCAGGACTCTCTTTCAATGATGCGCTTTAATTTACACCTGACAATCACTGGTTGCAGGTCGACGGTCATTGGAAAGGGATTATAGCTAGAATCATGCAGAGGGTTTGATACCATCCGGGTTATAGTCAAGGTGGGCGAGGAACGCGCTCTTAGCTGTAAATGATGGCTCTCTATGCAAGTTCAAAGAAAAGCACAAAAGACATAACCGTCATAAGCTGGACAATCGTACCTCAGGGAATGGCGGGCACGAGCGAAATCAAGTGTAGCGCGGACCATCACATTTGGTAATAAGTGAATCGCTAAGAAACTTGTTGCGTTAATCTTCTATAACTGCTCTCGTGAATGATATCTGGCATATGTTACATAATAACCCTCCTGTAAGTGTGGCTCATTAATGAGCTACCTGAGTACATGCGCTAATAACGAGACCTGGTTATAGCACACTCTGTTTAAGCTGTATATTCCTCACATTTTACAACATGCTCCACCAAATTATGATTAAAAGACGTAGTACTGAAATTTTAAAAATTAAACTACCTTTTTAAATAACGAAATGGTCGCCGACAATTACTCTATATCTTACAGGCTCAAGTATTTCCTTAGCAAATGATCGCTCCCATGATTTATTTACACCTAACGCTTTCACTTACATCAAACATCTGAACTCTGAGTATTCTGCGCACTGTTGTAATGATTAAGCCTAATAAATTGAAGGGAATCACCTGGAGTACATATAGTATCGAGCAATCGTTCAACATACCGGTCAAATTTACTTGGGAACTTAACAGGTTTCAATGAAGCAGAGCCTTACTGATATATAGACGCAAACATATGATGGATTGCGTTTTTCGAATGCAGGTAATTGCTGAATTGAGTGTATGGAATTATATGGTTATAGCCCACGGTCTGTGTGCATGAAACTAAGTGGCGAAATCGATCACATTGAGCACGTATTTAATTACGACTGACAGGGTACTTGGGAACACAAGCTCCAGGGACATATACCGCGTGATTGCCGGCGTACGCATGGTAAAATAACTCGCCGGTCCCGTTAGGCGCGTGGTTGATCTTGATTAATGCGTCCCACAGTAAGGTAGGGGAGGGGGGGGGGGTTGCCAGTGACGGCGGTTATTAGTGAAGTAATTTCAAACTTTGAAGCCCTATTAGCGCCGATATATCAGCAGATACGAGGACGTCAGATGCCATAGGGGAGGAGAGAATGCACAGATATTTTACATCCGGCGACGTCAACTAGCATTTGGATTCGAATACCATACTTTCGCTCGGTCTGTATGGAGCGAGTGAATCGGCGCTCAGATGCTTGGCACATGGAGCGTACCCAGCTTGCGGGTCCAATTTACTAGGATTCTGGTGGTGGTTATTCCATATTACTGGGTTGCATTGGCCATGTACGGCTTCACTTACAATTCCAATCACCCTACGGCTTTGATGGTGGCTTCCTTTCAGGAATTAAATGAACGCAAAGATTAGAACAGTTTTTAAACCTTAAAAAAACCCTTCAAATCAGATATTGAAGACTGATAATGCATAATCATTTCGTCAGCACCAGTGAGTGATTCGCATATTTCTTAATTGTATTGATACAATACGGTATATGTACTTTTGTAGGTAAGTCAATTAGAGTCTGGGATCAGTTTTACTAGTAACCAGATGCAACTGACATGATGGCGTCCACGAGATGATTCGGTTTAGTTTATCTTAACACGGTGCATAAATCGCATGTGCAATCGTTTGGGGTGTTAGTAACTCCGAAATCGTCCGATAGGTCCATCCTCCTTTAAGCCAAAACTGATTACCCGCTGTTCTTCGTGATAACAGACAAGAGGAAGTTGCTGTATGCTATAAGATGACTATCAAACAATGTCAGAACGAGATACTGCCCTGACTCTAATAAGCATTAGTTATTTAAGCAATTACCCTTCAAACGATAGTACAAACTTTAGAAGCGTTTAATATCACATATATATTCGATGCAACGTCATCAGTCTCCGCATATCTTGATATTTATTTTGTAGTAAGTAAACTTACTTACTATGACATGACTGGATAAGAATGGATATCATGATTCAACGCTGTACCTGTTGCCTCTACTACCGGGAAAATTGTTAACCCCAAACACCAAAATACACGCAACATGATACCACGAAAGCTGTACGATAAGTCCTTCAAAGCTAAATGATCATGGGAAGTTTTTCGTTTTGTTTAAGACCTTTTTATACGTGTCCTTGAATTTTCTCATTTGTTAATATTTATTGACGGTGATGCTAATAATCCGACAATATTTTATGATCGATGAGCACCAAACAGAATACTTAAATATAAAGGTCCCCCGTGGTTTTATCTTTATTAGAAAACCCTGCAGCGACCAATACATTTGGAGTAGTCCAATAATATTATTCGCTAAAACGAGCAATCGATCACATCGACAGGAGCTTTATAGTGACAGCGCTTACAGCACCATGTATGTCCGACGACCCTAACTGCTTGCTTTATTACCGGACGTTGGTCATAATGATGGCTATTAAGGATCAGGTTAGCGGTGTACATAATTCAAGAAGATAGTCCGAGCAAACGAATGATAAGGCTTTATATATTTTATATATAGAATTACCGATTATGAAATTCGCATTCGTATTCTTATACTATTAACCGTTGCACTAAAAGAGAAGTCACAGGTATCACTGTGAAAATTTGTCAATGTGATGTCCATCATTCCGATTATATATGATCCAGCGTTAGCTATGGGTCAGCCAATGACACACCTGCTCGATTGACCATCCTGATTAGACACAAACTTGGGAAAAAAAGTATCACAGTTAACTCTTATTCTATCGAAACTCACTGTCGGCTTAATGTCAACTTAATATGCAACATGAAGATATTACTGAGGGTATTGGCCACCTAACGCTGCCCATTGCAATGCAGTAAGTGTTAATGGTAAAAGAGAGCATAATTGGAAAAGCACATCACTCGAAGAAAATAACTCTATCGGTAAAATCTTCCAATGCAAATCATGGATTAACCTCATGATCAATCAGAGAGACCGAAGATATTATATTTTACCCGACAAAATAAAATGGCAGATCAAACGTAACTTGGCCTTAAATGCACTTAAGTCTTGTAAATTTAACCACTTTTACTAGGATGATTATTATTGTCTTTCTTTAAGAAACATCATTGAGGTGTGGATCATGTTATGGATCGATGCCAGGGAAAGCCCAATCTTCAATGTTCTTCTTTGATGATTTAGCTTTATCCTGACTCATTGAATATTATCCTCATTATCTACAGACCATTGGAACATGTGATAACCATCTAATGACAATAAGACGATGATTGAATGACATTCCGCCACAGCTTAAACAACACAGATTCGAGATAAAGAGGATTAGGCTTAGAACATACTAAATGGGGTCATTTGAGCAAATGACACAAGTTCGAAATTCAGTCAAATTTTGCAGCTTTGGTTCACATTTATGGGTTTACATTAATGCGCATATTTCGAACATGACCAACATTCATACTTTTCTGCGTGTCAATTGCATGCAGGCGTCGGTAGAAAAAAATTGTTGATGTAGCAATGCGAGATAATTCTACAGCATACGTTCCGCGATTAATTTAGTGACTAAGTCATGTTTGATTACGTTTTATTCAATAAATTGGAAGATGAATTCGGATGTGCTAGAACTTACCAAAATCCCTCTATTGTAATGCAATAAACAGCACTTATGAAGAAAGGCTATTTCTTAAATTTCTTCTATTATGTCCCTTGCAACGAGAGTGATTTATTCTCACTCATGCATATTGTTCCTATGATCCCTTATATTTGTTTAGGACAATTTATATCAGGCGCGAGTTCGATGACACGTCCTCTAAGGGTCAACTAATCTCGGTGTTTTCTGAACTGGAGCAATAGACCGACACTTTCATTCTGCGCCAGCGAAAGTGGCTATAGAGAGCAATGGTATGCATAAATGAAGATGTCATTGGAAATTTTGCGCCAATTGTCGCTGATTTAATGGTTCTTCATAGGCAATTGTCCAAAATAATGCACGCTCTAGTCATTTCTAGTGAATCAGAAAGTTAGGATATGTATAGCACTTAAAGTATGCCTTGATAAGTTGATGGTAATAAACAACATAAATCAACAGCTGCTTCCAATTCCCGTCTTAGCGCTCAATACGTTTGCTGTGTGGTTTGCGATCAATATGCGCTGATTGCGAGGAATGTCTATGAGTTTATGTTTGCATCATTTGGTAACTCTATTGAATTGATATGAAGCTGTATCTAGCAATTGTCGTGAATGGAGAGTGATTTTGATAACTTTTATTCTGCATTGAACCACATTTTGTCCTCTTGTGCGCTTAACCACACGATCGAAACATTGTTTGATAAATAAGTGAAGTTAAAGATGCTTTTTTTTTCAGCCATTTTGTGCAATTTTGGCCTTGCTTCCATTTCCGTGTAGTTGCTACGATGACTCATTTATAATCAGTAAAACTGGGAACACCAAATCATTGATGATGAATAAATAAAAGCGCACTAAATACAGTATTTCGCATTCACTACATTGATGCTGGGTCACGATTCAGCTGACAACAAAATAAGATTTTTCTTTACCAATGAATACATGTTACAATTTGGTCTAGTGTATGAAAACTTACTTGAATACACCGAGATTACCCCATACCCCACAAATCCGACACACAAACACACCCACATTCATTCGTAGAAAGCGATAATAGAACGTTATGAGTGTGTTTCACTCGGTATCAGTTGGTCATTCTAGGTCAGGGAATACTGAGATATTTGGCGGTCGGTTCGATAAACAATGAAGTTAAAATGGAATCTTCCATTCAGTCCAATGTGCACAAACATAACGTCAACCTCTACATTGTTTATTGTGTACCAATATAAGAACCAATACTGTCATTTGTTTGGTTGATCACGGGCAACACGCCACGTGGTGCATGAAATACACCTAGTGTGCAAGCGACGCAATACCAAATTTCGGAATCGCAGGTACCGGATATTTTATGAGCAATTCGCATCCCCCTGGATGCTGCTTGCGTGATTACGATGCATATCATGTTGCAAGTTATATGCCCTGTTTTGCTGAGAGCTCTTCCAAAACCAAGCGTCACGCGTAAATATATATTCCTGTCGGGTTGCATATTTCATGTAGTGATATAACTGCATATATAACAATTATAACACATCACAAGCAATTGATTCAACGCATATTCTATAACATTAGATCTTTCTCCAGCAACAAATCCAATACACGTTTAGAAAGATATCTGTTTATCAAGCATCAGTACAGCAAAGTGAGCCAACCATTAATGATCTGCAAACTAAGAAATGGTAGTCAAGGTATCAGTTAAATGAACGTGAAGTACGTAATAATCCTATCTTTTATCATATATCCTTTGAATTGCCACTATACTGCGTAAAGTGCGATAGTTGACGATATTGGATTTGACTAAGAATAAAATGCGTAGCTTATTGCTGAACTAATCCTTATCGCTGAATTAACGGTCGATGCTTCACAAAACATATTTGCAGCAAATCGACGGCCACACGCTAAGCACTCGGATGGATCAGCATTAGCGATGTAGTCATTAATCAAGCGAGAACGGCTAGGTCAATCCGGTTTTTTCTATTACCCCTATAGAAGCCCTAGACCATTCCCAATTTCATTCCGATGGCCAACTCATTTCTGAAGCCCCTGACCTGGAATGACACACATAGTCATTCCTACCGTCAAAATGGCAGGGGTCACAGCTTGCACACCACTGATAACATTCAATGTTTCTTTACGTATCTTTGATGTTGGCATCGAATTTTTTTCGACAATATCCGTTGACTGAAAGGTCTTGAAAATAATCATATCCACAAAATGAATAAAAGGAAGGTGGAATATTTCGCGGCGGACCAAATTGATTTGTTACTTGATACGTTCGTATAAATGTTCTGTTTTGGTCTAGCCAAACATAGTCAATACAGCATGTAGATTATAAGTGCTTGTCCTGGTAGCAATGCGTCGTGTTTTATTTCGATGAATCAATGAAATAAAAGTGTGTGTTCAGTAACGTTATTTCGCAATAAATTATACGCACAGCATAAAATTCTAAAATGCTATGAGGCTCAAACTCTTTCTTTTGTGCATGGAATATTACATGGTTAGATTAACAATTAATATATCCGCCGTAATGTTACTACGATATTCTTGAATGTAACAATCATGTGTGCTGCGATATTAATTACACCGACTCATCAACAGTATTGTCATTTAAAGAACCCATACATCAACCACCTTTCTTCAAACGTAATCACAGGAAAAGTAAATAGAGAATCATTATGTCAATATGGGTACACATTACTTTGGTTTTTCCTGACCAAGGAAAATAAGAAAAGTGTTTTAGTCATCATTCATGATCAATACACTATCATGTGAATACATTTACTGCTGTCAGATGGAAGTGTAAAGCATACGAGCTTTGCTCACGAAAATCACAAGAACATTGTGACTACAAGGTGATGTGTGGTATTAAGTAGGATATGATATCGTGAAAGCAGCAACAATGGGAATATAGAACGTTAGCTCACAATTTTCAGTAACACGATATACATAGCCAAAGGTCATAGAGTAAATATAAGATGTTGGCGACTGCGTCTTATTCTGCATGCAGTCCTCCAGTTATGTTGCCACTGGCTTACTTGCCAAGAACGTTATTAGACTCATTATGTCGCCAGCGAACGCATTGAGGCTCTTTAGTTTGGCAATACCTCGTTTACTGGACACATCAGCACCTGGCGACCCAAGACAGACAGACAAAAATCGACTGTTCATAAACACGTGTGATAAATGCGACGTCAAAATAAAGGATAATCTCTGCACGTTGGTGTGAGGGTAATGGCAATGTGATTTAACTACCCCACTTGCCGTAGAGCGAATGTAGCGCATTAGAAAGAAGGAATAATTACTGCCCGCTACAAACTCAAAATAACTCATTACATCATGCTATGCATTGATGCTCTTAAAACCCCTTGTACAGTTTTTCTTACGTAATTATGGGGTTTTATTCCGACTAATTGACTGTCGTTTGCAGTACCTATAGACCATTGGAATGTTTGATGGCCACGGAATGGCGATAAGACGATGATTGAATGCTAATCTACCATGCTCCGCGAGAGATTCTTGAAGCGAATAATATGAAATTCTTGCCGCATTCCTGCATACAAGTCATTGTGACGTTATTGTATTCGCATCTTCAGTATCCACGCTTTTCTGTGTGGCGGAGAAATGGTATATCATTCACCCCATGGTCAACACTGGTGTGTCATGGTATGGTAATAACAATAACAGTCAGCGATGCTTTGAAATATTACTGATTGTGACAATATTTGTATAAGGTATGTTGTCTTGCGATGCTGTTATGATGTCCAGTCATAAGTAACGAATGTACAAGTTGGGAAATTCCCTACAATCCCTTCTCAATTAAAACAATCGCTCTCATATTAGACAATAGCTTAATCGACAGATGTTAATAGGCAGGTGGTTTGACGAGTAAACTTGATTGCGACTTTTATTCAATTGAGCTGGACTCCACGGTTGCAAATATGCATACAATTATTTTACAATCCGTAGATAGATTTATAGTTTCGTCATTATAACGTGTAACAATGCAATTCAATAAGTATTGTGCTACTGATCAGTGATTTACTTTTTCTCCATTATGTAACCTTAATTTTCATATTAAGATTTCCCTTGTTCTCATAAAAGTTTAACACATTATGGTCACATACCCAAGCAAATCAAAGGAATGATACATGTACAATTATGAAACCAGATTAAAGAAGAAAAGGCTTTAACTGCCATGCATTCGACGTTTGACAAAAGGCAAACAATTGTCAATAAACATAAAGTCAATATAATAATAACAATTGCAATATCCTGTTGAAGGAATAGTCTAAATTCAGCCATATATTGATGGTAATATGGAAAATCGATTGTCTGTCTGTATTGTATACCGACGATGCCAATTCAACACTGTTCTAATATACGGTTCTGGTATGGCTATAAAGTACAATCATAAATCATGTGTCGCTAATCAGATAAAGACCAAAGACGACCATATGCTGTTAATGCCACGATTGGAGGCTACAGATGAAATAGAGCAAGCCGTTATCGTACATTTCAGTACATCAAGTTTTTTATAATGCGTCTTTAGAGCAATGAGCTGTATTCATTTAGAATGACTAAATCTCCACTTGACATGACAGTGGGTAAAAATTTTAAGCTTGGCGTTTGTGCATAATATTTGCATAACTAGGCAGTTGCAGATTTATTTTAATGATCTACCTGATGCACCATTGTAGGACATGCAATAATTCTTCTGAGGGTAATTATTCAATACGAGCCATCGATCACATCACGCTGTGCTTTATATTGGCCGCGATTTCAGCACCACGCGTTCATTGTAACCACCTAGACGGTTTCAGAGGCTGTTGCCATCCGGAAAGACGAATGACGATGTTTCGTATCGATGCCATAAACAATACACTACAAGAATTTGAGGCAGAAATAGTTCACAGAGATATTGTTCGACAACAGCACCCCAGTACACCTTAGAGCATAGCTATCTCTCGGGGGTACACTCACTATGATACTGTTTATAACATCGTTAGTTGAGTGTTTACTGAAATTTGTCGTTCTTACGATCGAACATATGCTACCTCCCTAAAATAATGTTGTCGACAAATGCTGAAATGTAATCCAGGAAAAGGTCGCGACAGATCAATGATCATGGGGGGCTAAGCTTCCATTCGCCGTACATAATTGCCAAATCTACCTGTGACATGCATATGTGTTACCCTGTAAGCTGCGGGTTAGCCTATGACACCCTTTTGATTGCCAATCCTGACATGACGCGAGGTAAGAAAATAGAGTATCACAGTTAACGCTTATTCTATTCATATACATTCTTGGTATGATAGAACCCTATTATATCAAATATAATTAACTCAAGTTGCCGATCGCAATGCAGTAAGTGTCTATTCAAAAAGGGACATATCATAGCATGTATATCAAGACCAATAGACTGACAGTATTATACAGACAAAACAAAGGACAACTAGTTAATTAATTGGTGCGAGTGTAATGGATATCTCATCATTATTCCTCAAATGCACCTATAACACTTGTAGCATGCTTTATTCCGTTACCCACTTCCTTCATATTGGTTATATATGTAAAGTCGTATAACGACATTTAGTTAACAACCATGCTGTGAATCAATACAAGGTAAGGTCCAATCTTCAATGTTCTCTTGGATAATTATTTATATATCTTGACTGATTGAGTACTATTCGAATAATAAAAATTAAGCACATTTGGGTCACATTTATGCGCATAAATAACCCGTAATCATACTTTTCACTAAACACTAGTTATCTTGTAATGGTTATACAACTGCCAACTTATCAGCTTTGTATTCGACCTTGATTTGGGTAATCAACCTTCGCGAAACCGTCTCTGTTATATTATCTATTTGAACCGAACATAATGTCACAACGCATGTTTGATTATATTATACTTATTAAATTGAAGCGATATATTGATGTGCTAGAACAGTCCCTTCACTTGCAATGCAATCGACATAACTTCCTGAAGAAGGGCTACTTATTTATATTTTTTTTTTTCATTTCTTGAAATGAGAGTGAGCAAGGTATAATCGTATTTATGCCTATAAGTGTCGCCAACGATAAAGGCCAACATCTGGTTCGTTAAACATGTGTTGGACGATTAAAGTTATTAATGATAACAGTCCGATGACAGCGACCGCGTCAACGAAGAGAGATAGGTCAATATTACAACGTCAGGTATAAGCCATAACAGGTTGCTGGGTCCCTGGTATTGTAATTTGTCTCTTAATCGTCTGAAACATTCGACTTTTAATTTCATCCCAGGGTCAACTCATCTCTGGATCCTCTCAACTGGAGCAACAGATCTACACTTCCATTTAGGACAAAAGTGGTACATGTTTTTTTATCCTCAGTTATCAGTTGTGCTTGTTCAGTTTGCTGTAACATTGCAGCCTTCACTATATCTGGTAAATCTCTGTCATGCCGAACTGATATTGATGTATCTCCACATTACTCAAATTTGTTTGCAGATGCTATGCAAACAGTGAGATAAACAATTGACCATCGGAGCCCATTTGACTTATACATCAATCAGGAGAAACCGGTCATACTAAGTAGAACACTTTGCAAGGTTCATCAAATGGACACAGCTGATAAGCTTTTGCATTTTGAAACAGCAAACGGAAATCCCCAGGGCTGTTATTTTGCACCATACAAATTGCTGAAAACACTTACAAAATAAGTGAACTAAGAATGAATGAGGAGTATCGGAGTAATAATTTGTCATTACGAGAAAAATGGTCTCGGCCATTGTCAAATCTTTCACAGTGATAACAATTGCCATTCCCCGTTCAGGCCGAGTTGGTTTGTCGGTGAATCATATTTTTATTTAGCTTCTGGCATTATTTTAACAATCAAGTCGTGATAGCAATAATTGGTACTAAAGAATACGTGAACTTGCTTATAACGTAATGTTTTTACTAAAGATCATATATTTTACTTGGAATTAGAAAAATACACTATCTTCTACCTAACCCAGCCACGTTGTCGCACACTGTGGGGTATGTTCTTAATTAATTCAAACCGCATTATTAATGTCACTTACTCTAGCAGGTGAATCGTCAGTGAGCCTCACTTACGGTAGCGCAACATAGTTACTTATTTTCTGAGAGGGGTAAAAGATGTGACCCTTTTTTGAACATGCCAAGTTCTAAATTTAAAGTTAATCAGCACTTACTAAATAGATTGAGAATGCTGATATTCCAGGCTTGCTTACCGATACGTCCATATCGGATGGAATTGATGAAGTGGCTGACGGAGTGTCATTGAAACTGACTCTAAACACGCTAACGACAATGATATTGCTGATTATAGTGCAACCAATATGTGCTCGTATGTTATATGTCAGGCCAATGTGCCAAACATATACAAGATTATTTCGCTTTGCATTGGAAATATCCCAGCTTGAAGATTGCTTGTTATTGGCTATTGTCATAAATGCAGAAGCTGGTGGCGTCTCTTGGTTTTGAACTCGCTGGACGATTGCTTCACATTGATTGATGGCATATATGCAGTCGTATTGATGTTTCTTATGATCCCTTGGGACTTTATAAAAAGATTAGTACTTTGCTCGTGGTCAATCATGTCGAATGAGTGTGGTAAGGGTCTAAGCCAGCCAGTGTATGAACTGTCGAGAAATATTGATACCTGCAGAAATAGTAAAACAATATCGGACAACCTCATGACTGTTCACGTCATGCCCCATACAATGCCCACTGCATGCTGCTAGAGTGATATGATTCTGTCTAGCTCTATATTTCACATATGGTTTGTATATATACTAAGGTGCACTCAGCCTTGACATGTAAGCAAGGCGCACATAGAAAACGCGTAGCCACAGTTTCGTTGAAAAATGACCCAGAAGACCACAACTGAGGAAGTTCGGAGGCGTATATCTCATCACGCTACATCATGTTCCGAGTGGTTACCAAACTCTAATGGACTGGCCGTCACCCCAAATGTCAATTCGTGTAATTTGGGCCCGTTCAATACGTGTTACTGAAGCGCCTGTTACGATGCAATTTTACATTATCTACCTAATCGCTAGGTTAATTTATTGCAAGCATTCTACGTTTAACAATACCGCTTGTCAAGTTACAAACCTGCCCAGCATGACTAGTGCATTGAATTTGAATTTCAGTGGTCTTCAAAGTGGCTTTTAACATCACAATTCTATTGTTGCGGGGTTGAACGAAGATGATTGTGATAGTCAGGCAGGAATGACTGTGCGTCAATTTATCTAGTATTGGTGCAGAGAAATGTAAACCATTCGGTTACAAACGCAATAACATGGTACCCGACCTTTTATAGCCGTTAATAGCCATCTCTCTAAGCCATTTATTTATTTGTATTTCTAGGTATTTCCGTTATCAGTCCAACAGCTCGGCATCTGAGCTGAGCAGATGTTTATTACCTTATGAGGCAGTGAATATGGAGAAATGTGCTCGAGCAAGTTTTTATTTTCAGCACATTGCAAACGTACAATACGTTCGAGTTTGTAACGCTTTTCTTAATGTGTCCCGAAGTAGGCGATATATGTATGACGCATTGATATACTATAGCAGTAAGTTATTAGAAAAGTTAAACCCTGTTGTAGCACATTAAAGCACCAGAAAAGCCATTGGTATTGCATCATGACTTGCAGAACATGATTATTGAAGCATGCTGTTACAGCAAGCATCCAATATCTTCAGCAATGACTATCATAAGAAAATGTGCTTTTTGGGACCCTTAACATATTAATTTTTGGTAAATCATTGAGTTAAATTTCAGAACCGTTTATCTGTTCACTTTCATTGGCGTGATAATCATAATCTCTTTTACTGAATGCAAATAAACTGGAAACGTCGACGCCAACATTATATAATCAATTATTTGACCAGTTCCATAGCATAATGTTGGACAGCCGACAGCCTCGTGGTGAGCAAAAATGGGTATGCGCGGGTTGTAATCAAGACGGCAGTGCGTCATTAGCCCAATCATCTTCGTCTATATTAATCACGATATCATATTGATGTTGCAGCCACATTGAACCTCGTAGTTATAATATGCTATGCATGTGATTGTCATTACTACTTACTGGTAGTAGTCAATATATCATGTAATCGTTTACTGGTCATGAATGATGACTAAACACCTTTCTAATTAACCTTGGCCAGGAAATGCCACAATTATATGCACCCCGATTGACAGCTGTAAATGCTTCTTAACAATGGTGGTGGATTGATGGGTTATTCAAATCATAATACCTTTGATGAGTCAGTGAGATTACCATTGCAGCAGCCATTTATATTAGATTCAGAAATATTGAAGTGACATTTCGACGACCATATCAATTATTAATCCTGCCTTGTTGTATCCCATGCACCAAAAAAGAGTTTCAGCCTCAAAGCTTTTTATAATTTGCATGTTGCCCGGATAGCAAAATAAAGCTGCTAGACACACTTTTATATCATGGATTTATCGGAACAAAAAAACGACGCACTTCAGATGCATATATTGCCTGAGTGGTGTACTGACTAAAGTTGGGTAGACTAAAGCTGAACATTTATAAAAGTTATTTGACAACAAATACATTTTGTCCGCCGAAAATATACCATCTTCCTTTTATACGTTTTGTGGATATGACTATTTGCAGGACCTATCAGTCAACAGATATTGTCGAAAAGCATTCAACGTCAACATCACAGACGCGAAACAGAAACATAGAATGATATCAGTGGTGTGCGCCTGACTCCTGCCATTTTGCCAGCAGGAATGACTCACGGACTGCAGAAATGGAGCTGGCCATCGTGATGAAATTGGGAGGGTCGAGGGCTTGAATAGGGGTAATACAATAAACTGGGTTGACCTAGCCATTCTCGCTTGACTTGTGATTAGATTGATAATGCTGATCCCATTCTGTGTGCTCAGCGTGCGGCCGTAAATTTGCTGCAAATATATCCTCTAAATAATCGACCACTGAGTTGATTCAGCGGTCGCCATCATGTCAGCTATAAACGTTGAGAAACCATCCTTTGTGAATAACCATTGTTCACATATATGTCTTTAATGCGTTTTTAAAACGTTCTGTCCATCTATTGACAGAAAAAGATGTTGCGATTTGATAGTCAAAGCAATCTTCAATCTGTAACTATATATATACAGCATCAAGTCTTAGAGATTCTTCAAAGAGGAGGCGCACGTTTTTGTTCTGTTTATGATCCCATGATGCGTTTGTCCCTTTGCAAACGCAATCGACACGTTGAATAGAGATTTTACAATATCAAGGAGCCCAGAACCCTGCTTGCTCGTCTCTTTGTGTCTGATTTGAGGTTGGAAACAAAGTTTCCACTTTAAATGATGCAGGAAGCTATGACATATGAGCATGTAGAGGCAATAAGTTGCGACATCCATTTTTTATAATTTTATAAATGTCGACGAATTAACGGGGTGTGCTGATGATAAATACCTCCAAAAAACTCATCCCTGGATTAACGAACATTGATCTATGCATGCGAAAGACCATCTTCACTTTTTGCATGTGTCATCACGCTGTTTCATATATCGCAAAAAAGATTGTAACGAACTATAGAAAGCATCAAGTGTTATCCGTAGGCCATTATTTGAAACGTAGTGATAACGCACATCAAACATTGTTGTTGCTGGATGTGGAGAATTCATCAACATTAGACCTAGTATATGCAGGGTCGAGTCGCGATTCTGTACATGAATCCAAACAAGGGATGCTAGTTCTCTGGTGCAAATGATTAACTTGGATAACAAGCAGCCAGCATTAGTAATGATGCCTTGCATGGTGATCCAGGTTAAATCACCCCCAGAATTCGTCCGTACTTTATAATGTGATTACTCTTGACCAAATAATAACTTAATTTCATTTGCCCGCTTGACAACCTGTATTTATAAAGGTTTGAGTAAGCACATGGTGATGATTACGCAAATGAATTCCGGACACCTCAATAATTTATTGTTTTACCATCAAGGCAACAATTGTCTTAAATTAAATCGCATGTAACTTTATTTGTAGTAGCTATAAATAATCCATGGCATAGACCATTTGATCAACTGCATTAATAATCATCAGACTCAGACAGATTCAACACAGATTGAGCAAATACCTTGAATTAGACGATTGTTATTCCCACCATTTGTGTGTTCACTACATATGTCTACCTATCTATGCTGGTTACAGTGGCTGGGGGAAATTTATGATGGTACCGCATTGAATCCAGCATAGGAAAAATAGGGCTGCAACGGCATGCACATTTTCAATCGCATTTTACTGCCTCAAGGACATGAACAGAACTAAACTCACATGTTTCCTATCAGCATGTACTTTTAAGTGACACATAGTGTACTGACGTTATCATTTACGTTTCTTCAGATAAAATGATTGTGGAACATTCTTCTGCACGACTGTTATTTAGGCTGGTCGTTTGGCAAGAAAATCTGAACAAAACTTTTTTTCAATCAGGTGCACACCGTAGTGCTAGTAATCATAACGTTGCATAAAATATGTTATGCCGGATAAATGTTAAATTCCGGAGATCCGCCAGTAGAATAATGTTCGATTAGAAGTTGGTAAATAAAGTTGTCTTTTAATGTGTTAAATACTTCTTCAAGAACATTAAACACACCACAGATAAAATGGTCTGCCGAGTGGTGGATTATCATATAGTCTATCAATCCCAAGTGAGCTGGCTAAATCTAGCTTATTAAATACAGTACTGTAAACACAGCAGTAATTACAACCTCTAAAAATGTCAACGACTGTAGAAGTGAATTTATAGACTAAATTATAGAGCAGACATCCCGTGCTTATTGCTTGATCACCCAATAAACACGACCTATCTACTGTTGTGATGTAAAATTCAGTGAGCAATGTGGTCATTTATGTATTATCCTTTTGGTAGTTAACAGCCAATGACAGCGCGCTTGGTGTTGTCTTGATACATAATGTGACTTGTTTATCATAACTAGCGTTCACTTAGATACTAAATGTATGAAGACATGCAATATAGCAATAGGTTATGTTTGTGAGGCATTTATTGGTAATGACAACATCATCTGTAGCCCTCCTTGAAATTGCCTCCGTGTTCTGTGTTAAGTATACTTGATATATACCTCTTCCAAGTAAATGTTTCAGTCAGACAAATGGATTTCAGTTATTCTCTTGGCTGGCTGTATCAATCAACGAATCGTGATCGTGATACAGCATCGAATCTTCATTCTAGAGTATTTGACGGCGCAGTTGACATATCTCTTCGCCAATTTTATTGTGCCCCGATTATTAATTATTGACATTAATAACCTTAAAACAGCTATTTCTATAAACGTCCTATCATATGAGTGTCGGGCTATTGATTATGTTTTTGCGAATGACATTTATTGATGGTCAGGGATGATGTTTGACTATATTTTGTCTTGTTATGCCATGTTGACCCTCATACACTAGTATTCAATGATAAATCAAACGGAATCAATGAGCAATATATTGCTTTTTGTAAGTTATTTCTTCAATTAATTGTGGAGGGGACAGCATCCTTTTAGTTTTGGACATGATATTGTCATTCAAACAACATGTATTCAAAATTACCCCCAGTTATTTAGCGTATATACGGTCAATGAGGATGTACCTTAAGCAGGGCTCCTGCCAATCCTACCAAGCAATTATGTAAATACGCCAATTGTTGGCAGCTACAGCGCCACCATCAGTACATGAAGAAACGCATGGGTTCGACTTATCCTCTACCAATAACTGTTCCCTTGTAGAACGTGAACTAACTCGTATGCAATAAGTATTCTCGCAATATGCTGATGCTCCTTTTTGATACAGTTGTCTTGTGGTGAAATACCGTGATAAATGAATAGACACTATTAATTATGTTAATGTGGTTTTTAGGCAGATGCTTACTCAGATGGCAAAAGAAAGTCGTTTCCACCTGCAGACAGTTCCCCGCCTAACAGTTTTTCGGATGATCCTAACCATTTGTATTTGTACGGTACACGCTGCCATGTCAGCAGGTCATCCTAAACGAGTACGTCTGATTGCGCTCTAGACGCAGTATATAACTTGACATACCACGGTTGGCATCAGAGGCTTGCCATATTTCATCTGTAGCCTTCCATCTTAGCATTACAGGCATATGATTCCCGTTGGTCCTCGTCTGATCTGCGTCACATGATTTATGTTTGCTAGTTGCTTAAGTTGACGCCTTAGCGATAGAGCCATTGCCAAATATAAGCACGATTATTCAAATTAAGAATTAATAATCGCTAGAACGAGATCTTTTTCCGACAATTAACCCCATATTATTGTGCTGATATTACCCAAAGAAAGCATCATTGACCGAAACGGCAACCCATTGGCTACATTGCTTAATAGTAGGTCAAAGATATCAAACTATGTAACTTATCACATTCAAAGCAAACTTTCGCAAACATTGTCTAGAAATAACAAATCGCCACATACCACCCATCCATAAAACAATAAGTCAATCGAGTATCCCCACTTGTACATTTCTACCAAAGGCACGACCGGGCACAAAACGATAGCATTACAAGAGAACATACTCGCACAAATATTGGCAGAAGCAATAATATTTCAATGCCAAGCTTATATGACTAACAACCCGCATGCAGCTAAGTGGCATTTACACAATAATCATTCATTTACAAGAACCATGTTTTTAACATACCGAGATGACCCATTGTTGATGATGGGCTGAATGACATAGTGTGGATATTGAAGATTCCAAAAAAACCAGACCCATGACTCTTATGCATGAAAATGGCATTTAAACAATAATTATTCACTTCAAATACCTCGTTTATTCTGGGCTCCCGTTGTCCTTATCTGCTTTGTTAAACGTTGCTGTCAACATCTTATCGCAAGATGGCTATCACATCTTCCAATGGTCTGAGATTTGCATAATAGACAGTATAGATTATTGATATAACAGCATAATTACGCAAGAAAACAGTACAAGGGCTTTTCAAAGAATGTTTGTAACCCAAATAATGTTATACGTTTTGTGGAGTTTACCCAAGGCAGTAATTATTACTTCGTTGTAGTGTGCTTCATTCGTTCTATGGCGATTTTTGGGCAGTTAGCAAAGATTTATTTTGCTAAGGCAAAGTGCAGAGTTTATCCCATATTTTGTCGTCGTACTTATCACACGTGTTTTTAGCAGTCGATTGTATCCAATAGGTTAATCATAATATGTTAGATATCAGTTATACAAGTGGAAATCATTCAATGTTACTTGCTGATATTCTATAGGCAAAAGGGATATTACATATCTGTCACGTTCATGCTTTTTAACGTTGCTGTCAACAATGCAAGTTACGCGGGATTTATTACAATTATAGATTATTGATTAATTATTGGGTTAAATTTCAGAACAGTGATGTTCATCCCTTCATTTTCGTTCAGCGAGGTAATGACAAACTAAAGCGCCTTAATGCATCCGCTGACCACATAATATGTCTAATAACGAGCCCGACTAGTAAGCTGGACATGCAAGCCAATGGCAACATATCTAGAGGACTGCATACAGTCGACAACATCTTATATTTACTCTGCAACGTTATCTATGTACATCATGTTACGGAAGTGGGGGTTAATCGTAATCTCTTTTACAGAATGCAAATCGTGAGTGCACCTTCTATGTTCCCATAGTTGATATTCTGGCGTAAAATACTTGTCAACGCAGTATTGTGCATATAAATCAATGGTTACATCTCTATTTGACCACTTTATCAGCGCTTTTTGATCGCCCTGCGAAAATTCCTCGTAGAGTGAAAAAACAGCTAAAATCCAACACAGCAAACACACCCGGAAACGTTAACATTTTATAAGCAATTATTAGTCTAATTCTATAGCATAATGTTGGCCAGCCGACAGCCTCGTGGTTTTGGTGCAGTTTTATTCAAGGCGGGGCTGCGTCATTATCAAAATCATCCTCGTCTTATTTGGTCACGATATCATATTGACGTTGAAGCCACATGGTACCACGCAGTAAAATATTCTTGTTATTTTCATTACCAAGGCACCTATGCTTCTATCTAAACCGGGCAGTAGTCAATATATCTCGTGATCGTTTATTTGTCACGAATGATAACTACAACACTCATTTTCTTTGGCCGGGAAATACCAAATATATATATTGTCAGCAGTAAATGCTTCTCCACAATGGTAGCTGATTGATGGGTCCTTTAAATAATAAAACCTTTGATGAGTCAGTGAGATTTACATTGCATCAGACATGATTATCACTGTCAGAAATATTGAAGTGACGTTTAGATGACTATATTTATTGTTAATCTAGCCATGTTGTATTTCATGCACTATAATTTCATCTCGTTTCGTTTCGACGACCATATTTATTGTTTATCTAGCGTCGTTGTATTCCATGCAATAAAGATACAGTTACATACAATCATAGCGGAATAAAGCTGCTAGACACACACGTTTATTTCTTGGATTCATCGAAATAGAAAATGACACATAGCAATCGAGACAGGCGCTGTAGATGCAGCTGTTCCCCAAGTTGTGTATTGGCAATGTGTAGCTATCCAAAGCTGAACATTTGTTCGAACGTATTTAATAACAAATACATTTTGTCCGCCGCACAATATACCACCTTCCTGTTATTCATTTTGTGGATAAGATGATTGCAGGACCTATCAATCAACGGATGTTGTCAAAGGAAGCATTCCACACCGACATCAAAGACACGAAACAGAAACATAGAACGTTATCAAGGGAGAGCACTCTGTGACCCATGCCATTTTGCCGACAAGAATGTCTTTGTGTGTCATTCCAGATCATGGGCTACAGAAATGAGTAGGCCATTGGGGTGAAATTGGGAATGGTCGAGGGCTTGGATAGGGGTGATAAAATAAACCAGATTGGCTTATCCGTTCTTGCTTGACTTGTGCCAGCAAATATATCTTCTGAAACATCGACCGCGGAGTTAATTCAACGATAAATATTACGTGAACAATAAGCCACGCATTTTACTCTCAGAACATCCCATAACCTCTGTCTGCCAATATTTGGATCATATAAATGCGCATTGTAATAGAGAAGTGAAAATGATAGCATTTAAGTCAGACAGCATTTACGCAGTATAGTGGCAATTAAACCGATATGAGAGTCCATATGTGAGGATTATGAAGTATATTACGTTTATAAAATTGATACCTGGACTACCAGTTGTTAATTTGCCGATCAATATTGAATAGCACACTTCCTTGTGCTGATGATAAATAGCCGTCAACGTCACATCCGCCAGAATGTGCATTGGATTTGTTACTAGAGAAAAACCTAATTTAATAGAATATGCGCTGCATTTTGGATGGCTTTGAAGGTAGACTACACAAATCCACTCTGCCTAACAAATTATTGATGTCACCAATCAGCTTGAAAAATTAGCATTGTTTTCTTCGAATTAATATGTACATCAATAATGTTTGCACCTTATATGCAATATGTTCTTATGTTATATATCTCTCCTCCCTCAAGCACAAATATTTCAAAAGGCTCAGTATTATATTTTATCCGTTTCAATGCGCTAGATATGCATTCAATTATCCATGGAATGTGATCCATGCTTGCCGTTTGGTTAATTATTTTAATGCACTGCTTATTTCATCTCATCAATATATCAGCAAACTATAGCCCAATTTTATCACATTGGTTTGCTACAGAATTCGTCGATCTGTTTTTCCCCCATCCATTTACTTGTTTAGGCCGACAAAGATTGAGCGATTTGATAGTCGAGACTTAAAGATGCTACATACATATTACAATAGATTACAGTATTGTCAGCCAGAAATAAAGCCTAATAGTTTTATTGTCATCTCGACATCGAAATGCCGCTTGGTTTTTTTTGGTTGTATCTACATTTCAAATCAATAGAATTAAAACAGATGCTTGTCATTAGTATTTGTTATGCATGTTCATATATACCAACCTCCGGCATAATTAACAACGTCTTTTTATCAAGAACCAGTACTGGGAAGTGAGCTAACCAATATTGATATGAAAACTAACAAAGGGTAGTCCGGATATAAGTGAGATCACCGCACTTACTTCATTCCAGCTACTTTTCTCAAAATGAACCGAAGGCGTAATATGCTATACTTCATAATCTTCTCTTTCATTACGTTAAATTGCTTTATACCGTGAAAATGCGTTCAGGCTTGGAAATACCATCTTCACTTTTCTTTCACAATGCGTTCACAATGTGATCAAGACATTGTCAGACAGAGATATTTGGGTGATCAAAGAATGCAATATATGGCTTTATATTGATCTAATCATTATCATTGAATTAACTCAGCAGTCGAAGCATTTAAAGATACATTTGCAGCACAATAAGCGGAAATATCAGCATACAGGACCCAGTAAGCATCATCAATGTTGCCACCAGTCATGTCACGACTAGGTCGTTACGGTTTTGCGTATTAACCCTATTTAAATCCTCGAAGATTTCCAGTTTCATCGCGGAGAAAAACTCATTTCTGAATCCTAGAATGACACACATTCCTGTCGGCAAAATGGCAGGGATCACATAGTGCGCACCTCTTATAACATTATATGTTGTTTTTCTTTTCTAAGAAGCGTTGGATGTTTATGTGGACGTTGAATGTTTTTCTCAATATGTAATGATAGCTTATGAAAATTTGGCGTTTCCAGTCCGCTTGCTGTGTAGGGGTTAGCTGCTGATTATGAAGTGGTCAAACAGAGATTTAACCATTCCAGTCATTATATTATGCATGATATGTTGACAAGTACATTGCGGCAGAACATCAACAATGTGAACACGGAACGCTCACAATTTGTACTTAGTAAGAGAGATTATGATTAGCATAGGTTCCAGTAACATGATATTCATAGTTATCTCAGCAGAGTAAATATAAGATGCTGGCGACTGCGTCTTAATCTGCATCCAAAAGGCACACTTTCTTTGATTAACATTGGTCAAGCTTAATTTTCCAGCGTGTTACTAGACATCTTATGTGGCTGGCAAACGTATTGAGGCGCTTTAGTTGGCATTCCGTTGCCAATGTCAACTAGTGAACAGCACGGATCAGAAATTCTAATCAGTGTTTCACCAATAATTAAGTATTGTTACATATCACACGTAAAGTTCACAGGAACGTTAAATAGGCATGGATTTCAAAGATATTGTGTTTGTGCCGCTAACAAAATATGATCTGGTAGCCCTATGAAGGTTCCCACCTTATTTCTTGTGATTTACCGACTGGACACTTCGGCACTTGTTTGCATGATGTACTTTTCATAAACACGTGTGATAAATACTTCATAATAAAGTATGCACATTGCCTAGGTGACGTTTGTGTGAGCGTAATTGCAATCTTATGTAACTACCCAAAACTTGCCAGAAAACAAATGTAGCGCACTGCCACGGAGTTTTTATAACTGCAAACTCAAAACACGCTTAACATCATTTCGATAACGAACATGTTATGAATCGACGCCATGAAAAGTTTATACAGTTTTCTTTCGTAATTCTGCTGCTATTTCCTGACAGATTGACTATTATCTGCATTACCTTATGACTATTGGAAGCTGCGATCACCCTCTTATGACAATAAGGCGATGATTAAATGACAATCGACAATGACTGCTATAAAACAGTATCAGATAAAGGCAGTCGCTTAGAGTGGTATAAACGAGGTCCATGAAGTGAATGATATCATTTTACTGTGTAAATGCCATTTTACAGCATACTATTCATTGGTGCGTTTGCCATGGACTCTCCAGTATCCAGGCTTTGTGTTGCGGCGGAAAGCATATCAGCTTTTGACGTACTTTTCTCTTATGATGCTATCATTATGAGAACGGTCCAGCCGTTTGCGAGGACTGTGCAAGTTGAGAAATCTGTAGTAATTTATGATACTATGGCTGGGTGCTATTTAGCGATTTTGTTGATGATGATTATTTGCTTTGAATGTGATAAGTGATATATTTTGTTATCCTTCATCTGATATTTAGCAATTTTGCTGATGTGTTGCCGTAACAGTTAATTTTGCTACCTTTTGATAATATCACCAAAAAATAGGAACATGGTGATGATAATCGCAAAATGATCTCGCTAATGCGATCATTAGTTCTAACTTATCATAATCTTGCTCATATCGGACAATGGCTTAATCACAAGGACGTCGTTTAAGCAAACAAAACACAGAATATACACAGCGTCTCAAGCAACTCAGGCCACAGATGGTATGATGAGTAAAACATTTTTGTACGTTTGTTACATTGAGCTGGACCCTAATATTGTAAATATGCATTGACCATTGACGACTCGTGTTCTGTCAAGCACATACCGTAGATCAATTTATGGTTTCCTCCTTATTACGTGCAACAATGTAACGCAAAAATGCGTCGTGTCTAGTACGGATTGATAATCAAGCAAGTAGGTCATTGGCTGACCCACAACTTACGCGGGTAAATGTGTACATGCATGTCACGTGAAAGTCGGCAATTATGTACGGCGAATCAAAGCTTGGCGCCACATGTTCATTGCCCTGTCGCGACACATTCTTGAATTACATTTCGGTTATTGACAACGCTAATAATACTAGGAGATAGCAATGTCCATTTGGAAAAACTGTTAATATTACTTTGTAGTCAACAAACGATTGCATAAACCGTATTGTATCAATACATTGTCTCACCATAGACAACTTCTTTTTAAAGTGTATTGCTATGTTTTGGTTTGACAATAAGATTTCGGACATCGCTGTCACGGAATTAAAAAGATCTCTTCATAGTTTTTTCTTGTTGGGTATTTTACATGTCATCGATACGAAACATCGTCATTTTTTTGTCCAGATAAGCAACAACATCAAATGCCGAAGACTGCAAATTGATAAAATCTGTGTTTCGTCATATATAGCCACGGCCAATGCAACAGCCCTGGGGGTCATAACAAACGTAAGGCGCTGTAAATGACGTCAGCATACGCTCGGCGTGATAAGATCAATTATTCGTAATGAAGAATGATCTATTGCTGATTACTCACAGAGGACTGGCTGATCCAGGGTATAATGGTAACGATGTCACCAATTGAGATATTTTGATTGAAGTACACTGTTTGGGCAACTATCTTCTTTGAATATATACTAAGTTTTGTGCAATATTCCTTGCATGGTTATAGCTTATCGCATTTCATACTCTACTGTATTAACAAGACCAGCGTAAGATATCTGTAAATATCATCATTTCCATGGATGATTTTTAACCAGCAGTTTGACTGCTTTTATATACATACATGAGACAATTCTACTCAGAACTAAAGGTTCGATTAAGGAGACATTTGATTAACAAAACCACACAAATATAAAATACACATGCTGAAAACATTGAACATATCGCGCATGTATCTTTACCGCTCACGCGATTTCAGATTCGAGCAACACAGTGGTGCAGGTTCGTGGAATACTCTCCAAGTTGTCGCTATCTGCTTACAGAGTCAACCTTAGAATAAACATAGCTTTACATCGCAGATTCGAACTCAAGTTATTCATTTGAAAGGACAAATTCATCGTATGACATTCAAAACGATTACAGCGATTCAGGTATATCAAGCATCCTTCACACCGACATGTTTGGTTGTAATATCTGGCAAGCGTGTCCATACCAGCGAACATGCAAGACGCATGGGATGTTTATACGATTTATTGATTGCAAGTGTTCTGTTTGAAGGCAGACATTCTTTCGTTCTAATGCTGTAGATAAAAAATATTTCTTACATATATACTTTATAGCCACACTGAAACTTTGCGTGAGATCACTGTTTAATCGGCATCATCGGTAGATAATTAGGATAAACATCCGATCATGCATATTACCTCCAAAATATGGCCGAATTGAGACTCATCCATTGGGAAAAAATTGCAATGGTAATAATATATTGACTTATGCTTACTACGCGTTGCTGTCAACATCGCAAGTTTCACTTGATTTATTACAATTATTGATTATTGGTAAATCATTGAGTTAAATTTCAGAACCGTGCTGTTCATCTGTTCAATGCGCTCGCTGACGACATAATTAGTTTAATAACGAGCCCGACAAGTAAGCTTGACATATAAGCCAATGGCAACATAACGAGAGACCTGCATGCAGTATAAGAAGCAGTCGCCAACATCTTATATTTACTCTGCAACGTTTCCTATGTTAAGGATGTGTGGGTTAATCGTAATCTCTTTTACTGAATGCAAACAAACTGGAAACGCCGACGCCAACATTATATAATCAATTATTTGACCCCTTCCATGGAATAATGTTGGACGGCTAACAATCTCTTGCTAAGAAAAATGGGTATGCGCAGTTTTAATCAAGGCGGCAGTGCGTCATAAGCACAACCATCTTCGTCATAATCACGATATCATATTGATGTTGCAGCCACATTGAACCTTCTAGTTATAATATGCTATGCATGTGATTGTCATTACCACTTACTGGTAGTAGTCAATATATCAAGTGATCCTTTATTGGTCAGAAATGATGACTAAAAACACTAATTTGCATCGACCAGGAAATACCACATTTATATGTATTGATAGGTTATTCAAATAAGAATGTCTTTGATGAGACAATCATATTCAGAAATATTGAATTGACAGTTCGACGACCATGTCAATTGTTAATTTAGCCTTGTTGTATTTCATCCACTACAAAAGCATCAAAGCTTTTTAAAAGATGTATGTTGACCGGATAATTAATAGCGAAATAAAACTCCTACACGCAAACTTTTATATCATGGATCTATTGGAACAAAAAACGACGCATAGCTATTAGTACAAGCACTTCAGATGCATATATTGCTTGATTAGTATACTGACTATAGATGGCAAGACCAAAGCTGAACATTTATACGAGAAATTATTTAACAAAAAATACATTTGTGCCGCCGAAAATATACATAGAATGATATCAGTGGTGTTCACCTGTGACCCCTGCCATTTTGCCAGCTGTGAGTCATTCCTGGTCATGGACTGCAGGAATTGAGTTGGCCATCGGGATGAAATTGGGAAAGGTCTACGGCTTGAATAGGGGTAATAAAATAAACTGGATTGACCTATTCGTTCTCGCTTGACTAGTGACTACATCGATGATGCTGATCCCATCCCGTGTGCTAGGCGTGCGGTCGTACATTTGCTGCAAATATATCCTCTAAAGCATCGACCACTGAGTTAATTCAACAATAAGGATTAGGTCAACAATAAGCCACGACTTCAGAACCGCCCAATACTTCTATCTGCAAATATTTGGATCATATCAAAACGCATTGTAATAGTGAAGTGAAGATGATATTGCAAGCATTAACAATGGAACGGGTGCGTTTTCCAATAGAGCATTATGAAGAATGTCACGTTTATCAAACTGATATCTGGACTATCATTTGCTAGTATGCTGATCAATATTGATTAGCTCATTTCCTTGTACTGACGTTTGACAATAGACGTTTTATTCCAGATCCCCCAAAACGTGTATTGGCTTTGTTGCTAGATAACGACCTAATGTAATGAAGTATGCGCTGAATTATTCAGTCGCTCGCGGTGGTTTTTGCAAGTTAGCTACCTATATTCAATCTGCCTACTATATTATTGAAGTCACCAATTAGCTTTGCCAAATTAGCATTGTTTTCCTTGGATTCATCTGCTCTGCACAAGCGTTCTGCAGCTTGCGCCCAGTGTGTAATGTGTTTTTATATTATATATCTCTTCTTCCTAAAAGTGTTTTCAAAAGTATCAGCATTATTTATCCTCCGTCTCATCGAGCTGATGTTACTTTCAATAATCCACGGTATGTGCATCAAGCGAACCTTTCGGTTTATGATTTGAATACTCCCCTTATTACTTCTCATGATTAAATCAGTACAAATGTTTGGGTCAAATTTGCATTACATTGGTCCGTTATTGACTACTTGCGCTCGCTAAATTTCATATGCTAATTGCACACGTTTATTGTGCTTATAACACATCTGAGTCCCGCACTTTTGCATAATTTGACACTTTTTCACACTTATGGAAAACTGACAAATTATCTGAACAGTGTACTTTATACAGGATTTGTGTAACTTTTTGTTTTTACCATACGCCAGTCGTATAAAAAAACGAGCTACTTTTCTGGCATGCCTGGTCGACATCATGTCAGCTCCAAACGTACAGAAAGCTCTCTTTGTGAATAACCATCGTTCACATATATGTCTTTGATGCGTTTTTTGATGAGTTCTGTCCATTCATTAACGTGTTTATGCTGACAAAGTCTGTGCGATTTGATAGTCGAGGCAATGACCGTTCTCTTTTTGTTGACATTCTTTGCATCACAGCTGACATAAAGTCTTTGATGATGATTTAGCGGCCCTTCATATGCATATGACTCACTCACTTGATGTACGACTCGTATCGCTGATAACATAAATTGACCAACGTTTGTATAACGGACCAGATATTGGCGGTATTATTGACGCAAACAATATGCATTAGTAAGAATTATCGCGTCCACCTTACGCTCACTGCAGGTAATGAAAAATAAGAATTAAGAATAAATGGCCTTCGATTACATCACAAGTGAAGGCGTTCGGTAAGTTTAAACACATCCACATCTCGCTTCCATCAATTTTTTTTTCAATGATAAGATGCTGTGTCACCGACTAATGGGTTCGATTACTTAATATCACGGAGGATATGCGACGGTTGATTATCAAAATCACGATAAAACACAATGCAGATAAGTAGGCAATCCTTATAACTATATCCACGCAACTAGTGCTGACAATCAAGTGCCCACCTCACCAAAACTGCACAAATGTAATTCGAACGTGCTGTAACACTAGACTGAGTTGAGAACTTTATATTATTTGCTTGCATGACCTTGTTAATTGCCTATTCCTATTTATCTCTTCCTGTTTTGTTACAACCGTGGCGAATGTCATTCAATCATCGTCTTAAAGTCATTAGATGGCTATCACATATTTCGATGGTCTATAGACAGTCAGGATAATATTTAATCAAACAGATTTTGAAACGATATTCAAGAGAACATTAAAGATTAGGCTTTTCCTTGTGTTGATTAACAAATTGGTTCTTACCGAAATAATGTTTTACAGAGGGAAACGGATAGGAGTAAGAGTACAATAATTACAAGTGCGTCTGAGGCATTGCGATTAGATATCCGTTACACTCGCGCTAATATATTCACGATTGGTCCTTTGGTTTGTCTGAGAAATTTATTGTACTGTCAATCTGTCTCTCGTATCTTGGGATAAATACATGATTTGCATTGGAAAACTTTACTGCGAGACTTACTCGTCGGATGATTATATTGCCCCACTATCCCCCCTTTTGCATAAACTAACTGCATTGCAATTGACAACTTTAGGTGACCTCAGTAATCACTCGATATATGGTATAAAAAGGTTCTATTAAACCGACAGTGTGTTTGAATGGCATGAGCGTTAATTGTAATACTCTATTTCCTTCCTCGTCCATCGTGTCTAGTAAGGATTGGCTAACAAGCTAGTCAGTCATTCGCTGACACATTTATGCATGTAACGGATAACATTCGACAATCATTTACGGCGAACGGAGCTTTGGCGCCATATGTTCTTTGCCTGTCGCATTCCTGGATTACGATTCAATGCAGAACGAATCTATACAGAACCAAAATCATAACGGCAGCCCGATATATAACCACAGTAATAGAACGACAAATGTAACATTTGCCGATAATTAATCAAGTCCACAAGGCCAACGTTCTCATCCTTAAAAGTTGAAAACATTGAACAAATCGCACATGTATTTGCATCAGTCAACATGATTGCAGAATTGCGTACATGGAGTACTCGCAAGTTGTCGCTCTGCTCGAACTTGGATTACGCAATAGAAATGAACGATTACAGCTGTTCAGGTATATCAAGCATCTTCCACAACCGATATGTTTGTGTGTAACATATATAGGCAAGCATGTCTATATTAGAGAGCTTGCAAGATGAATATGTCGAATAAATTAGCTAATGATTGCAATCGTTCCTGAAGGTTAATATAGGGCCATTTGCCTCGCCTGGTTTGTTAAGTTTGCATAGAGATCCAGTAAATTTGTGAAATCTTTTAATTAGACAAAAACGAGAATCTTTTACTTTCCTTCACAAAACAAGGGTCGGTTTGGATGTAAGGAGAAGGCGGTCGTTGCTTCATCTTATTATACTTCGCAAACTCAATCGTTCGAGCGAAGAAAATAAAACGCACTTACCACCACAATTATCAACAAAGAGGAAGGAATATTTCTGACAAAAGTCGTGCGTACACAGCGGCATTATTATTAATATTGGTGACCCATTTATATGTGTGTGATTCATAATGCTGCACATTGCATAAAAAGCGCCACTGATTGTCCATCTTTGTAGGCCCATGTATACTTGAGCACTTTCATGAATTTGGATCATCGTCTCCAGTTGCATACAAATTGACACTACAATGATGAATGATTTCAGTAAAACATTTAACATATTTAACAATAGATTATATAGGCATATGAAATATATGTTTATTTAAAAAATGATCAATTCTTTATGTCATATATACAAGCCTTATCCCTTGATTGTTTCTGCATTGAATTCTGCGCGCCGCAAGCTGATCATAAATAGCCATCATTACACCCAACTTCCGGTAATAAAACAGACAGAGAGAATCGTAGTACATCCATGGTGCTGTTAGCGCTGTCAGTATAAAGCCACCGTCGATGTGATTGATTGCTCGTTCTAGCGAATGGTGTTATGGTACTAGTGCAAATGCATTCGGTTCTGATGGGTTTTCGAGTAAGGATACAACAACCAAAGGTCTTTATATTTATGTGTGGCACTCATCGATCATACGCTATTTCGTGTAAAATAATCACGCTTTAAAACGTGTTCCAGGCGCTTGTAAACATCGCCATCAAAAACAATAATAATAAATGAGCGATTTCAAGAAAAAATATGAAAAAGTGTAAAACAAAAAACCCACTAAACATCAAGCAGCTGGAAGGGTTTATAATACAGCTTACGAATATCTTGTTAGATGCATTTGGGTTTTCAGGTTTTTTCGTTATATATAATGTATCGGAAGACAAAAGGTGTAACAGTGTCGAATTATGGCATCGATTATATTACAGTGATTGTTTATTCAGTACCAAAATCGTCTCAGATTCATACAAATTTAAAATGGTCGGCCGAGTGGTCGATTATCATATAGTCTATCAATCCTAAGTGAGCTGGCGAAATGAAGCTTATTAAATACAGTACTGCGAACACAGCAGTAATTACAACTTCAAAAGTGTCAACGACTCAAGAAGTGAATTTCTTGACTGAATAAAAGAGCAGACATCCCGTGCTTATTGCTTGATCATAAAATGTACACGGCCTATCTACTTTTATAATGTAAAATTCAGTGAGCACAAAATGTGGACATTTATGTATTACCCCTTTGGTTGTTAACGACCTGTGACAGCGCGGTGGGTGTTGTCTTGAATATAATGTGACTTGTTTCTCGTAACCTGCGTTCACCGTCTAAATATATGAAGGCATGCAATTTAGCAATAGTGTGTGTTTGTGAGACAATTTTTGGTAATAACAATATAATCTATTGCCCAAATCTTCATTCTTCAATATTTAACAGCGCAGTTAATATATTACGTCGCCAACTATATTGTGCCCTGATTATTAAGTATTTACAGTATTTACCTTATTTCTTTAAGCGTCCTATCATTTGAGTGTCGGGGCAAGAACATATTATGTATGTTTTTAAGGTTGACATTTGTGATAGTCATGGATGATGTTAGTCTTGGATGATGTTAGTCATGGATGATAATACCGTGTTCCACTGCTTGTACCCACACGTCGGAAGTTTTGTTTACCGAATGCTCAACGTCCTGACGTTTGCCCTCACCGTGTTCCATCGTCAGCACGAAATTTACCACACGGTGGCACACGGTATGCTCACCCGGCACTATGTGACAGCTACATTAAGCGGGGTTCCTGCCAATCGTACAAAACAGTAATGTGAATACGCCAATTGATCGCAGCTATAGCGCCACCATCCATGCATGATGAAACGGGTTCGACTCATCCTCTCCCAATACTGTTCGGTTGAAGAACGTGAACTCGCTTTTATGCAACTGTATTCTCGCAATATGCTGATATTTCTTTTTAATACAGATGTCTTGTGGTGAAGTACGGTGATAAGTGGATAAGTAGAGTTTATTATGTTAAGGTGCTTTCAATGGGCAGTTGCTTACTCTGATGGCAAAAGAATGACGCTTCCATCTGCAGACAGATCCCCGCCATATCAGTTTTTCGGATGATCCTAACCATTATCATTTGTACGCTACACATTGTCATGTCTACCGGTCATCCTAAATGAGTACGTCTGATTACGCTCAAGACGCAGTTTATAACTTGACATACCAAGGTTGGCATCAGAGGCTTGCCATATTTCATCTGTAGCCTTTCATCTTAGCATTATAGGCATCTGGTCCCCGTTGGTCCAAGTCTGATTTGCGTCACATGATTTATGATTCTGTTGATTACCATGCCGGCACTGCATATATGATAACTGTCTAATCGGAATCACCAGGAGACAATAAGTACAAACAATCGATCATGCATATTACATTCAATATATGGCAGAATTTTGACTATTCTCTTGCGGAAACATTGCAGTCATATTATTATATTGACGTTATAACATTAACTCAATTCGATTAATTTCTAGATGCCATTTGTTCGCTGACATTTGTTTGCCTTTTGTAACAATGTCGAATGTATGGCAGGTATAGCCTTGTCCACCTATATCTGGCTTCAAAAATGTACACAGGGCATGTGTCATTACTTTTGATTGTTTTGGGTAAACGACCATCATGTGTTAAACTTCCATGTGATCCAAAGTAATCTCTTGTATTCGTGAAAATCAACACTGTCTGTACAGTCCATACTGGAGAAAAAGTACATCAATGTTATATAGCGCAATACCGATGAACTGTTATCGACACAAACCAACTGGAGTTCATAGACAGTATGTACATACACTACAGTTACTTACTTGTGTGGTTTGTTTACACACTATAATGACAAAACTATTCATTTACCTACGAATGTTAAGTGTTTTACAGAACACGAGAAGAACATGGTCAAGGCATATTTCCAATCTTGGATTCCAACTAAATGTAATTTAAGTCTTTATCGATTTACTTATCAAACTACCAACCCAAATGTCTTATAGCCTGTATTGCTTGTAAGTCTGAGCATTTCCGTATGTAAGTTGTTTAAATTGACGCCTTAGCGATTAAGCCATTGTCAAATATGAGCACGATTATTCAAATGAAAAACCAATAATCACTTGGACAAGATCTTTTTCCGATTACCAGCCCCATGTTACCTGATATTATCCAACGAAAGCATGATTGAGGACAACGGCAACACATTGGCTACATTGCTAAATAGCAAGTTTGAGATATTAATCTATATCATTTATCACATTCAAAGCAAACTATCTGTGACGACCATGCTTATTTTGCTTTGCTGTCAACATCGTATGTTACGCGAGATTTATTACAATTATTGATTATTGGTATATTATTATTATCAATGCGTTCGCTGGCCACATAATATGTCTAATAACGAGCCCGACAGGTAAGCTGGACATGAAAGCCAATGGCAGCACAACTAGAGGACTGCATGCAGAATCAGACGCCATCGACAACACGGAAGTGTGGGTTAATCGTAATATCTTTTACTAAATTGTGCGCGCACTTTCTATGTTCCCATAGTTGATATTCTGGCGAATTCATCGGAAGACATTTTTACATCTCTATTTGACCACTTTACCTGCGAATACTTCTTGTATAGTGAAAAAGTAGATAAAACCCAGTACAACAAACACACCCGGAACCGTTAACATTCTATGAGCAATTTTTAGACTATGTTGGACAGCCGACAGTCTCGTGGTGTTGGTGAAATATGCGGTTTTATTGAAGGCGGGGCTGCGTCATTATCACAATCATTCTGATTGTCTGATTTGGTTATGATATCATGTTGACGATGTTCTCGTGATTTTTCATTGTGACCATTACCAAGGCGTATGCTTCATACTTAAAATGGGCAGTAGTCAGTATATCGCTTGATCGTTTATTTGTCACGAAAGATGACTAAAACACTCATTTTCTTTGGCCCGGAAATATTAAATTTATATGTACCCCGACTGTCAGCAGTAAATGCTCCCCGACATTGGTATCGGATTAATGGATTCTTTAGATTATAAAACCTTTGATGAGTCAGTGAGATTTACATTGCATCAGAAATATTGAAGTGACGTTGTGGCGACCATAAACATTGTTAATCTAGCCATGTTGTATTCCATGCACTAAAGATAGAATTTCAGCCCTAAAGCTTTTACGAAATTTATGCTCCCAGGATAATTCATAGCAGAATAAACCTGCAAGACACACACATTTATCTCTTGGATTTATCGGAATAGAGAATGATGCATAGCTACCCGGACCGGCGCTGCAGATGCGGCTATTCCCAAATTGATGTATTGGCGATGTGTAGCTAGACCAAAGCTGAACGTATTCAACAACATATACATTTTTCACGCCGCAAAATATGCCACCTTTCTTTTATTTATTTTGTGGATAAGATGATTGCAGGACCTATAAATCAACGGATATTGTCAAAGGAAGCATTCAACGACAACATCAAAGACACGAAACAGAAACGTAGAATGTTATCAGGGGAAAGCACTCTGTGACCCCTGCCATTTTGCCGGCAGGAATGACTATGTGTGTCATTCCAGGTCACGGACTGCAGAAATGAGTAGGCCAGTGGGGTGAAATTGGGAATGGTCGAGGGGTTGAATAGGGGTAATAAAATACACCGGATGACCTAGCCGTTCTCGCTTGACTTGTGCTTGCAAATATATCTTCTGAAGCATCGACCGCTGAGTTAATTCAACGATAAAGATTATGTCAACAATAAGCCACGCATTGTACTCTCAGAACATCCCATTACGTCTTTCTGCCAATATTCGGATCATATAACTGCGCATTGTTATAGAGAAATGAAGATGATATTACAAGTCTGACCGCATTTAACGCAGTATAGTGGCAATTAAACCGTCATGTGGTACGATATAAGAGGGTTATGAAGTATATCACGTTTTTCCAACTGATACATGGACTACCATTTGCTAGTTTGCCGATCAATTGTTGGTTAGCGCACTTCACTCTGCTTTACATATAACTATTGTCACTAATTATCTTGGCCAAATTAGCATTGTTTCTTAGAATTAGTCTGTACAACAATGTGTAATATGTTGTTATATATAAAATATCATTCCTCCCTCAAAGCACAAACATTTTAAATAGTCTCAGTATCATTTATCATCCGTTTCAATGTGCTGAATATGCAATCAATTGTCCATGGTATGTGTTCCATGCTCACTGTTTGGTTAATTATTCTAATGCACCCCTTATTACATCTCATCAATATATCAGCACAACTATAGCCCAATTTTATCACATTGGTCCGCTACTTAATTTATGCGCTCGCGACATTTCTTATGTTACTTGTATACAGTTCATGTACTTATAACACAAGTGAGACATGTACTTTTGCATAAATTGACACATACGAAAAGCATGTTAATGGCCAGTGCATGTCATAACGGAGTAGTGTAGCATTTATTTTGAGCATACATCGGTCATAAGAAATATTAGTTATTTACCTAGTCACAATCATGTCCGCTCCAGTCATATAAAACAACTCCGAATAACCGTCGTTCAGTTTTTGTCCCCTTCTTTTTACTTGTTTAGGCCGACCAAGATGAAGCGATTTGACAGTCGAGGAAATTTTCAATTCTTGAACAGTATCTACAGAAGGTAGTCCTGAAGATTCTAGAGAGTGCTAACGTACACTTTTTGTTCTGTTCGTTCCCATTGTGCATTTATCCTTTTGGATATGCAATCGATACGTCGGATGAAGGCTAAACAAAACCAAGGAGCCGCAGAAGCCTGCTTGCTTGGCTGATCCCCAAAAATCCACTAGAATTAGGAAGAAACTCCACATCGATTCACAGGCTGTTCAAGACTAAGGGTTAATGTGGCCCGACGCAAAATGTCCTGATGCGTTATGGAGCAAGACCACGACAAACATTATCAATGATGTGTGACCGTGATTGGGCCAGCTTTTGGTCATTAGGGAGTCATTCAGTCAATATTATGCCATGTGATATTAAACACATCACTACAATCCTCTCGCAATTCTTTAAGCCCGAAGTTTGCTATTACTTACGTAAGCTTTTGATCTACGTTTGCCATGCGAATTAACCAATGTGTTGTAATACCACCTTGCATATATTATAGCTACGACGCAAATAGTATATTACATGCATATTACACGAGGAGTCGAATGAGCAATGTGTACTGAAGGTAAACGTGTTTGCCTACATTAACTTAGATTATCCTGCATTTGTTGTAATCAAAATGGTTTGCAATAGGTTTCTGGAGGGTTTATCAAAGTGATTATAGCATCGCTAAGAGGGTTCACTCCGTGTTGCTCTGTTGACATCGCTTTCCTAATTATAACGCACTGCCATCGTTAGGTGGCGCTGCCGTGAGATAAACAAAATTATATGGAAATACTTAGCAGGCTTCATTGCGATTTGTGAGAGCGGGAAAAGTGTTTTTCCCAGAGCCTTCCCGCTGAAACAACAAGCTTTTAAATTGTCAAATTAACAAGTTCAGTATGAAATAAATATCGACTTGACAAATTGCCTGGTCTTGGGTAGGCCTGTCAAATACATTTCGTCTCTCACAGCGTCCGCGTCGTCTACTGTCATTGATCTTATATGTCCGCGCTGTAGATTGTGATATATAAGACCATCAATCACCGTCTAGAGAAAGGGAACTGGCTTGGGGTAGCCATTTACATTTGTTGGCTTGTCAGGGACTTGTGAATGTGTGTGTGCGTGTGCATCAAATAATAGTCGTTTGAAGCGACTAGGCTATGTACGATAAGCAGCGAGTGTAACGGTAAGGGAGGGTGGTCATTGGCAAGGGTCACGTCGTGCTCAGAGTATCTTGTACATCTTTTTCAGACATGGGACCGCTATTTTACGTGATCATCCGAGTCACATGTAACCGATCAGGTTGTTACACCTAGGTAGCGAACTTGTTGGTCGAAATGCGAAGCAGTTAACCATAATGCCACCGGGAACGGCCGGGACTGGTGAATATCTCGAGGAAAGAATTTATAGTTACGTTCAGCGATGAGGTGATTATGAATTAACATGAAATAATCTCCCATCATGCGATGGTACATGGACCGGAGTCAGTTAAAGATATGGAGTCATCTGATTGGTCGAATCTACGCGACGCTGTAACAAAGCAACACGCGGTGGCTCATATGTGGCGTCGTTGCAAATTTTCTCGAGAAGACACCTGAGTGAAGCCGTAAACTCTTTGAATGGATTACCAAATGTTCATGGTTGAGATATCACAGAGACACTAGTCAAAATGGTAAGCACATGCCTAACAACATGGTTCTGAAATGTAATTAAGTGGGTTACCCTTTAAATATTATCCTAATTACAATATGTGCGCCAACTAGCCAACAGATATATAGTATAAATACCACGAACATAATATGGACTAAATATAGATTCATTGATATCAAACTGTGCTTCTTATCCTAACGTCATATTGCTATTTACATACTGTTTATAGCGTCACATGACGACCCAAGATTACGGAAACGTTTTACACACACATGCTATAATTTAACATCTATTTGTTCCTTTGTTTGTGCCAACAAAATAACAAACTGATGTTAATGTTCTAGATTAGCCAGGAAGCTCATCCAGCATACTCCAATCCTTCCCCATTCCCTACGGAGTGATGATAACTGCCTCCAGAAAACCCACGGTCGAGATGACGAACATTTAATGGATCGATGCTTCAGGCAACAATCTTCACTGTTTGCGTCATCATGCTGTTTCATATTTCTGCGGATCGACCATTGAAATATAAAATAGTCATCTAATGACGATAAAACGATGATTGAATGATATTCCAAAATAGCCGTAATAAAAAAAAGATCAGATAAAGAGAATTAGACTCATTGTGTAAACGCGGTCCTGAGAGGTAATAATGTCGACTTATAAAAATATACCAACTAAGTCTAATTTTGCAGCCAATTCAAATAATAGTAATGCGTTCATATTGTACAGGACAAGTAGCGATGCTTTTATCTGGGGAGACGCTTCATGTGACGCTTGCCATGTTCAATGGGTAATGTAATGACAATATAAAAATTATTTGAAAAATTCTGATAATTGCTCGTCATCTGAGATAAGTTTTCACCTCGAGTAGCCGAGTGAATGAGTCATTGACACTTTAATAACTGATGACAATAACATGCACGGAAAGGCATCAGGTGTAATATTAGAGAAGATGATGATAATGAGGTTCCTCGCTTTATTTCTTTTATTTCTCGTTATGCGCGTAATTCAGCACATGAGTGCACAATCGATTTGTAGATAATCTACAGCTTGTTCGATACCAGCACGCGTCATTGTATCGATGATACGTTAGGAAGAATGGATTTGTAATATTGTTACTCGTCTTTGTCATTAGCGGTAAGAATTATGTTAACGGAGTATTATTATATTCAAGTACTCAATCGTGTCATACTCGGTTGTTATTAATGCCAGTATTTGTTCAAATAAACACATCTGTTCAATTACATGGCTGTCAACCGTCGTCATGTATCAATATGATGCACCAGCGTCATTATTCAACTTCTCATGCTACGAAACATTACTTTCTTCAATATCATCTCAGAGCAAGATAATTCCTTTGATACTCTGACCGAGAACGACAGAGTATCCAGCGTCTACATCAATGAGCATGGAATAGGAAAATCATACCAGTGGTGCTCACCCTTGCTATTTCGCCGAAATGAATTTTTCTCTTCCATCTATAGTCAGGGGACTTCGAATTACATTGCAAGGGCGAATTCGATTTGGAATAGTTGAAGTGAAAAATGAATTTGATTTTTCCAGTACCAAGCCGTTTCGTGTCTGTTCACATATGATGTGCTGTATCTAGTAGGTGATATAATTAAATGATTGTCCTACCTTGATGCTGACGTTTTTGCGATGGCCAAGTCATGGCGATAACTATCCGTCGTAATTAAACCTTCCAATTGCATACCGAAACATTACATTGACTATATGAATAAGGTCGAGGTTCCTATCGGATCTTGTGTCATTGACAATATTTGACCTTACGTACATATCAAACTGACCTACTGTTTTGGCTGATTGCTACTGATCCGAAGCAGAAACAAAATTCTAGGCACGAATTAGTATCTCAGTTTATCGCCAATCCAAATCATAAGTTACTATGATATAATGCAGTACACTTATATCAGGCATACCTTGTAGTTATATGTAATGTCATGATGTATTCGTTTTTTGCGTCAATATATCTCGACAGTTTGAACATAACTAAGAATATGATTATACCATGGCTATGCCCAAATGACAAAAGGTATCCTGGTTTGGAGGCATACTGCATCGATAATACATAAAAGGGATAACAGAACCTCGTATGTACATAGACTATCCTTAATTCTCAGCTACTAGTCATCAACAGACATTGAGATGATGCAAAAAATGATCAAAAATGAAATGTCATTACAGGAAACGGCTTTATGGTTTTGGATTTCGGCTGCCAATAGCAAAATATTGCTGTTTTAGTGAGCTTACTCACACACCGACCAAACCACAAGTTGTGTAAATAACCCAATGCCTTTCATCCTTGCCTTAAAGCAAGTTGTATTTAGGTGACCCATTCATATGTGTGTGATTCATGATACTGTACATCGCATTAGGAGCGCCACTGATTGTCCATCTTTGTAGGCCCATGTTCACCTGGATCATCGTCTCCAGATGCATACAAATTGACACTACCATGATGAATGTTTACAGCAACAAATTTAACATATTTCAGTGAAACGATCAATAATGTAGGCATAGAAAATAAAATGTGGATTTGAAAATGGGTAATTCTTTATGTCATATATATAAAGCCTTATCCCTTGTTTGTTTCTGCATTGAATTCTGCGCACCGCAAGCTGATCATAAATAGCCATCATTACACCCAACTTCCGGTAATAAACAGACGGATAGAATCGTAGTACATCCATGGTGCTGTTAGCGCTGTCAGTATAAAGCTACCGTCGATGTGATTGATTGCTCGTTCTAGCGGATGGTGTTATGTGCCTATTGCAAACGCCATCAAAAACAATAATAATAAATGAGCAAATTTAAGAAGAAATATGAAAAGGTAAAAACAAAGAAAACACTTAACATCAAGCAGCTTACTAATATCCTGTTAGAAGCCTTGGGGTTTCAGGTTTTTTCGTTATTTATAATACCCCTAGTATCTGAAGACAAAAAGTATAATAGCGTCATATTATGTTATCGATTCTAATACAGTGATGTCATCAATATTGTGTGTTGAGTACCAAAATCGTCTCAGGTGCACACCAAAGTTAAAATGGCCGACCGAGTGGTCGATTATCATATAGTCTATCAATCCTAAGTGAGCTGGCTAAATCTAGCTTATTAAATACAGTACTGTAATCACTGCAGTAATTACAACCTCAAAAAATGTCAGCGACTCAAGAAGTGAATTCCTAGACTTAATTATACAGGACACATCCCGTGCTTATAGCTTGATCATCAAATGTACACGGCCTATCTACTTTTGTAATTCAAAATTTAGTGAGCACACAATGCGGACATTTATGTATAATCGCCTTGGTTGCTAACGGCATATGACAGCTCGTTGGGTGTTGTCTTGAATATAATGTGACTTGTTTCTCGTAACCTGCGTTCACCGTCTAAATATATGAAGGCATGCAATTTAGCAAAATGTGTGTTTGTGAGACAATTTTTGGTAATAACAATATAATCTATTGCCCAAATCTTCATTCTTCAATATTTGACAGCGCAGTTAATATATTACGTCGCCAACTATATTGTGCCCTGATTATTAAGTATTTACAGTATTTACCTTATTTCTTTAAGCGTCCTATCATTTGAGTGTCGGGGCAAGAACATATTATGTATGTTTTTAAGGTTGACATTTGTGATAGTCATGGATGATGTTAGTCTTGGATGATGTTAGTCATGGATGATAATACCGTGTTCCACTGCTTGTACCCACACGTCGGAAGTTTTGTTTACCGAATGCTCAACGTCCTAACGTTTGCCCTCACCGTGTTCCATCGTCAGCACGAAATTTACCACACGGTGGCACACGGTAGGCTCACCCGGCACTATGTGACAGCTACATTAAGCGGGGTTCCTGCCAATCGTACAAAACAGTAATGTGAATACGCCAACTGATCGCAGCTATAGCGCCACCATCCATGCATGATGAAACGGGTTCGACTCATCCTCTCCCAATGCTGTTCGCTTGAAGAACGTGAACTCGCTTTTATGCAACCTGTATTCTCGCAATATGCTGATATTTCTTTTTAATACAGATGTCTTGTGGTGAAGTACGGTGATAAGTGGATAAGTAGAGTTTATTATGTTAAGGTGCTTTCAATGGGCAGTTGCTTACTCTGATGGCAAAAGAATGACGCTTCCATCTGCAGACAGTTCCCCGCCATATCAGTTTTTCGGATGATCCTAACCATTATCACTTGTACGCTACACATTGTCATGTCTACCGGTCATCCTAAATGAGTACATCTGATTACGCTCAAGACGCAGTTTATAACTTGACATACCAAGGTTGGCATCAGAGGCTTGCCATATTTCATCTGTAGCCTTTCATCTTAGCATTATAGGCATCTGGTCCCCGTTGGTCCAAGTCTGATTTGGGTCACATGATTTATGATTCTGTTGATTACCATGCTGGCACTGTATATATGATAACTGTCTAATCGGAATCACCAGGAGACAATAAGTACAAACAATCGATCATGCATATTACATTCAATATATGGCAGAATTTTGACTATTCTCTTGCGGAAACATTGCAGTCATATTATTATATTGACGTTATAACATTAACTCAATTCGATTAATTTCTAGGTGTCATTTGTTCGCTGACATTTGTTTGCCTTTTGTAACAATGTCGAATGTATGGCAGGTATAGCCTTGTCCACCTATATATGGCTTCAAAAATGTACACAGGGCACATGTGTCATTACTTTTGATTGCTTTGGGTAAACGACCATCATGTGTTAAACTTCCATGTGATCCAAAGTAATCTCTTGTATTCGTGAAAATCAATACTGTCTGTACAGTCCATACTGGAGAAAAAGTACATCAATGTTATATAGCGCAATACCGATGAACTGTTATCGACACCAACCAACTTGAGTTCATAGACAGTACGTACATACACTACAGTTAATTACTTGGGTGGTTTTATTACACACTATAATGACAAAACTATTCATTTACCTACGAATGTTAAGTGTTTTACAGAACACGAGAAGAACATGGTCAAGGCATATTTCCAATCTTGGATTCCAACTAAATGTAATTTAAGTCTTTATCGATTTACTTATCAAACCACCAGCCCATATGTCTTATAACCTGTATTGCTTGTAAGTCTGAGCATTTCCGTATGTAAGTTGTTTAAATTGACGCCTTAGCGATTAAGCCATTGTCAAATATGAGCACGATTATTCAAATGAAAAACCAATAATCACTTGGTTAAGATCTTTTTCTGATTACCAGCCCCATGTTACCTGATATTATCCAACGAAAGCATGATTGAGGACAACGGCAACACATTGGCTAAATTGCTAAATAGCAAGTTTGAGATATCAAACTATATCATTTATCACATTCAAAGCAAACTTTCCGTGACGACCATGCTTATTTTGCTTTGCTGTCAACATCGTATGTTACGCGAGATTTATTACAATTATTGATTATTGGTATATTATTATTATCAATGCGTTCGCTAGCCACATAATATGTCTAATAACGAGCCCGACAGGTAAGCTGGACATGAAAGCCAATGACAGCATAATTAGAGGACTGCATGCAGAATCAGACGCCATCGACAACATCTTATATTTACTCTGCAACATAATCTATGTACATCATGTTACAGAAGTGTGGGTTAATCGTAATATCTTTTACTAAATTGTGCGCGCACTTTCTATGTTCCCATAGTTGATATTCTGGCGAATTCATCGGAAGACATTTTTACATCTCTATTTGACCACTTTACCTGCGAATACTTCTTGTATAGTGAAAAAGTAGATAAAACCCAGTACAACAAACACACCCGGAAACGTTAACATTCTATAAGCAATTTTTAGACTATGTTGGACAGCCGACAGTCTCGTGGTGTTGGTGAAATGTGTGGTTTTATTGAAGGCGGGGCTGCGTCATTATCACAATCATTCTGATTACGTAGTACGATGTTCTCGTGATTTTCATTACCAAGGCACGTATGCTTCATACTTAAAATGGGCAGTAGTCAGTATATCGCTTGATCATTTATTTGTCACGAATGGTGACTAAAACACTCATTTTCTTTGGCCCGGAAATACTAAATTTATATGTACCCCGACTGTCAGCAGTAAATGCTCCCCAACATTGGTATCTGATTAATGGATTCTTTAGATGATAAAACCTTTGATGAGTCAGTGTGATTTACATTGCATCAGAAATATTGAAGTGACGTTGTGGCGACCATAAATATCGTTAATCTAGCCATGTTGTATTCCATGCACTAAAGATAGAGTTTTCTCCCCAAAGCTTTTACGAAATTTATGCTCCCAGGATAATTCATAGCAGAATAAACTTGCAAGACACACACATTTATCTCTTGGATTTATCGGAATAGAGAATGATGCATAGCTACCCGGACCGGCGCTGCAGATGCGGCTATTCCCAAATTGATGTATTGGCGATGTGTAGCTAGACCAAAGCTGAACGTATTCAACAACATATACATTTTTCACGCCGCAAAATATGCCACCTTTCTTTTATTTATTTTGTGGATAAGATGATTGCAGGACCTATAAATCAACGGATATTGTCAAAGGAAGCATTCAACGACAACATCAAAGACACGAAACAGAAACGTAGAATGTTATCAGGGGAAAGCACTCTGTGACCCCTGCCATTTTGCCGGCAGGAATGACTATGTGTGTCATTCCAGGTCACGGACTGCAGAAATGAGTAGGCCATTGGGGTGAAATTGGGAATGGTCGAGGGGTTGAATAGGGGTAATAAAATACACCGGATGGACCTAGCCGTTCTCGCTTGACTTGTGCTTGCAAATATATCTTCTGAAGCATCGACCGCTGAGTTAATTCAACGATAAAGATTATGTCAACAATAAGCCACGCATTGTACTCTCAGAACATCCCATTACGTCTTTCTGCCAATATTCGGATCATATAACTGCGCATTGTTATAGAGAAGTGAAGATGATATTACAAGTCTGACCGCATTTAACGCAGTATAGTGGCAATTAAACCGTCATGTGGTACGATATAAGAGGGTTATGAAGTATATCACGTTTTTCCAACTGATACATGGACTATCATTTGCTAGTTTGCCGATCAATTGTTGGTTAGCGCACTTCACTCTGCTTTACATATAACTATTGTCACTAATTATCTTGGCCAAATTAGCATTGTTTTCTTAGAATTAGTCTGTACAACAATGTGTAATATGTTGTTATATAAAATATCATTCCTCCCTCAAAGCACAAACATTTTAAATAGTCTCAGTATCATTTATCATCCGTTTCAATGTGCTGAATATGCAATCAATTGTCCATGGTATGTGTTCCATGCTCACTGTTTGGTTAATTATTCTAATGCACCCCTTATTACATCTCATCAATATATCAGCACAACTATAGCCCAATTTTATCACATTGGTCCGCTACTTAATTTATGCGCTCGCGCCATTTCTTATGTTACTTGTATACAGTTCATGTACTTATAACACAAGTGAGACATGTACTTTAGCATAAATTGACACATACGAAAAGCATGTTAATGGCCAGTGCATGTCATAACGGAGTAGTGTAGCATTTATTTTGAGCATACATCGGTCATAAGAAATATTAGTTATTTACCTAGTCACAATCATGTCCGCTCCAGTCATATAAAACAACTCCGAATAACCGTCGTTCAGTTTTTGTCCCCTTCTTTTACTTGTTTAGGCCGACCAAGATGAAGCGATTTGACAGTCGAGGAAATTTTCAATTCTTGAACAGTATCTACAGAAGGTAGTCCTGAAGATTCTAGAGAGTGCTAACGTACACTTTTTGTTCTGTTCGTTCCCATTGTGCATTTATCCTTTTGGATATGCAATCGATACGTCGGATGAAGGCTAAACAAAAAAACCAAGGAGCCGCAGAAGCCTGCTTGCTTGGCTGATCCCCAAAAATCCACTAGAATTAGGAAGAAACTCCACATCGATTCACAGGCTGTTCAAGACTAAGGGTTAATGTGGCCCGACGCAAAATGTCCTGATGCGTTATGGAGCAAGACCACGACAAACATTATCAATGATGTGTGACCGTGATTGGGCCAGCTTTTGGTCATTAGGGAGTCATTCAGTCAATATTATGCCATGTGATATTAAACACATCACTACAATCCTCTCGCAATTCTTTAAGCCCGAAGTTTGCTATTACTTACGTAAGCTTTTGATCTACGTTTGCCATGCGAATTAACCAATGTGTTGTAATACCACCTTGCATATATTATAGCTACGACGCAAATAGTATATTACATGCATATTACACGAGGAGTCGAATGAGCAATGTGTACTGAAGGTAAACGTGTTTGCCTACATTAACTTATCCTGCATTTGTTGTAATCAAAATGGTTTGCAATAGGTTTCTGGAGGGTTTATCAAAGTGATTATAGCATCGCTAAGAGGGTTCACTCCTTGTTGCTCTGTTGACATCGCTTTCCTAATTATAACGCACTGCCATCGTTAGGTGGCGCTGCCGTGAGATAAACAAAATTATATGGAAATACTTAGCAGGCTTCATTGCGATTTGTGAGAGCGGGAAAAGTGTTTTTCCCAGAGCCTTCCCGCTGAAACAACAAGCTTTTAAATTGTCAAATTAACAAGTACAGTATGAAATAAATATCGACTTGACAAATTGCCTGGTCTTGGGTAGGCCTGTCAAATACATTTCGTCTCTCACAGCGTCCGCGTCGTCTACTGTCATTGATCTTATATGTCCGCGCTGTAGATTGTGATATATAAGACCATCAATCACCGTCTAGAGAAAGGGAACTGGCTTGGGGTAGCCATTTACATTTGTTGGCTTGTCAGGGACTTGTGAATGTGTGTGTGCGTGTGCATCAAATAATAGTCGTTTGAAGCGACTAGGCTATGTACGATAAGCAGCGAGTGCAACGGTAAGGGAGGGTGGTCATTGGCAAGGGTCACGTCGTGCTCAGAGTATCTTGTACATCTTTTTCAGACATGGGACCGCTATTTTACGTGATCATCCGAGTCACATGTAACCGATCAGGTTGTTACACCTAGGTAGCGAACTTGTTGGTCGAAATGCGAAGCAGTTAACCACAATGCCACCGGGAACGGCCGGGACTGGTGAATATCTCGAGGAAAGAATTTATAGTTACGTTCAGCGATGAGGTGATTATGAATTAACATGAAATAATCTCCCATCATGCGATGGTACATGGACCGGAGTCAGTTAAAGATATGGAGTCATCTGATTGGTCGAATCTACGCGACGCTGTAACAAAGCAACACGCGGTGGCTCATATGTGGCGTCGTTGCAAATTTTCTCGAGAAGACACCTGAGAGAAGCCGTAAACTCTTTGAATGGATTACCAAATGTTCATGGTTGAGATATCACAGAGACACTAGTCAAAATGGTAAGCACATGCCTAACAACATGGTTCTGAAATGTAATTGAGTGGGTTACCCTTTAAATATTATCCTAATTACAATATGTGCGCCAACTAGCCAACAGATATATAGTATAAATACCACGAACATAATATGGACTAAATATATATTCATTGATATCAAACTGTGCTTCTTATCCTAACGTCATATTGCTATTTACATACTGTTTATAGCGTCACATGACGACCCAAGATTACGGAAACGTTTTACACACACATGCTATAATTTAACATCTATTTGTTCCTTTGTTTGTGCCAACAAAATAACAAACTGATGTTAATGTTCTAGATTAGCCAGGAAGCTCATCCAGCATACTCCAATCCTTCCCCATTCCCTACGGAGTGATGATAACTGCCTCCAGAAAACCCACGGTCGAGATGACGAACATTTAATGGATCGATGCTTCAGGAAACAATCTTCACTGTTTGCGTCATCATGCTGTTTCATATTTCTGCGGATCGACCATTGAAATATAAAATAGTCATCTAATGACGATAAAACGATGATTGAATGATATTCCAAAATAGCCGTAATAAAAAAAAGATCAGATAAAGAGAATTAGACTCATTGTGTAAACGCGGTCCTGAGAGGTAATAATGTCGACTTATAAAAATATACCAACTAAGTCTAATTTTGCAGCCAATTCAAATAATAGTAATGCGTTCATATTGTACAGGACAAGTAGCGATGCTTTTATCTGGGGAGACGCTTCATGTGACGCTTGCCATGTTCAATGGGTAATGTAATGACAATATAAAAATTATTTGAAAAATTCTGATAATTGCTCGTCATCTGAGATAAGTTTTCACCTCGAGTAGCCGAGTGAATGAGTCATTGACACTTTAATAACTGATAACAATAACATGCACGGAAAGGCATCAGGTGTAATATTAGAGAAGATGATGATAATGAGGTTCCTCGCTTTATTTCTTTTATGTCTCGTTATGCGCGTAATTCAGCACATGAGTGCACAATCGATTATGTAGATAATCTACAGCTTGTTCGATACCAGCACGCGTCATGGTATTGATGATTCGTAAAAAAGAATGGATCTGTAATATTATTACTCGTCTTTGTCATTAGCGGTAAGAATTATGTGAACGGAGTATTATTATATTCAAGTACTCAATCGTGTCATACTCGGTTGTTATTAATGCCAGTATTTGTTCAAATAAACACATCTGTTCAAATTACATGGCTGTCAACCGTCGTCATGTATCAATTATGATGCACCAGCGTCATTATTCAACTTCTCATGCTACGAAACATTACTTTCTTCAATATCATCTCAGAGCAAGATAATTCCTTTGATACTCTGACCGAGAACGACAGAGTATCCAGCATCTACATCAATGAGCATGGAATAGGAAATCATACCAGTGGTGCTCACCCTTGCTATTTCGCAGAAATGAATTTTTCTCTTCCATCTATAGTCAGGGGGACTTCGAATTGCATTGCAAGGGCGAATTCGATTTGGATAGTTTAAGTGAAAAATGAATTTGATTTTTCCAGTACCAAGCCGTTTCCTGTCTGTTCACATATGATGCGCTGTATCTAGTAGGTGATATAATTCAATGATTGTCCTACCTCGATGCTGATGTTTTTGCGATGGCCAAGTCATCGCGATAACTATCCGTCGTAATTAAACCTTCAAATTGCATACCGAAACATTACATTGACTATATGAATAAGGTCGAGGTTCCTATCGGATCTTGTGTCATTGACAATATTTGACCTTACGTACATATCAAACTGACCTACTGTTTTGGCTGATTGCTACTGATCCGAAGCAGAAACAAAATTCTAGGCACGAATTAGTATCTCAGTTTATCGCCAATCCAAATCATAAGTTACTATGATATAATGCAGTACACTTATATCAGGCATACCTTGTAGTTATATTTAATGTCATGATGTATTCGTTTTTTGCGTCAATATATCTCGACAGTTTGAACATAACTAAGAATATGATTATACCATGGCTATGCCCAGATGACAAAAGGTATCCTGGTTTGGAGGTATACTGCATCGATAATACATAAAAGGGGTAACAGAACCTCGTATGTACATAGACTACCCTTAATTCTCAGCTACTAGTCATCAACAGACATTGAGATGATGCAAACAATGATCAAAAATGAAATGTCATTACAGGAAACGGCTTTATGGTTTTGGATTTCGGCTGCCAATAGCAAAATATAGCTGTTTTAGTGAGCTTACTCACACACGACCAAACCACAAGTTGTGTAAATAACCCAATGCCTTTCATCCTTGCCTTAAAGCAAGTTGTATTTAGGTGACCCATTCATATGTGTGTGATTCATGATACTGTACATTACATTAGGAGCGCCACTGATTGTCCATCTTTGTAGGCCCATGTTCACCTGGATCATCGTCTCCAGATGCATACAAATTGACACTACCATGATGAATGTTTACAGCAACACATTTAACATATTTCAGTGAAACGATCAATAATGTAGGCATGAAAAATAAAATGTGGATTTGAAAATGGGTAATTCTTTATGTCATATATATAAAGCCTTATCCCTTGTTTGTTTCTGCATTGAATTCTGCGCACCGCAAGCTGATCATAAATAGCCATCATTACACCCAACTTCCGGTAATAAAACAGACGGATAGAATCGTAGTACATCCATGGTGCTGTTAGCGCTGTCAGTATAAAGCTAACCGTCGATGTGATTGATTGCTCGTTCTAGCGGATGGTGTTATGTGCCTATTGAAAACGCCATCAAAAACAATAATAATAAATGAGCAAATTTAAGAAGAAATATGAAAAGGTGAAAACAAAGAAAACACTTAACATCAAGCAGCTTGCTAATATCCTGTAAGAAGCCTTGGGGTTTCAGGTTTTTTCGTTATTTATAATACCCCTAGTATCTGAAGACAAAAAGTATAATAGCGTCATATTATGTTATCGATTCTAATACAGTGATGTCATCAATATTGTGTGTTGAGTACCAAAATCGTCTCATGTGCACACCAAAGTTATAGCTTGATCATCAAATGTACACGGCCTATCTACTTTTGTAATTCAAAATTTAGTGAGCACACAATGCGGACATTTATGTATTATCGCCTTGGTTGCTAACGGCCTATGACAGCTCGTTGGGTGTTGTCTTGAATATAATGTGACTTGTTTCTCATAACACGCGTTCACTTAGAGACTAAATATATGAAGACATGCAATATAGCAAGTGTCTGTGTGTGCGACAATTATCGGTAATGACACCATCATCTTTCGCCCTCCTTGAAATTGCCTCCGCGTTCTGTGTTAGGTATACTTGATATAAACCTATTCTAAGTATATCTTTCAGTCAGACAAATTCATTTCAGCTATTCTTTGGGCTGGTCGTATCAATCACCGAATCATGAGCTTGATACATCATCGAACCTTCATTCGAGAATATTTCACAGCGCAGATAATATATTACATCGCCAACTATATTGTGCTCCGATTATTAATTATTCACAGTATTTACCTTAAAATAGCTATTATTATCAATGTCCTGTAATTCGAGTATGCGGGCCAGAACATATTGCTTATGTTTATAAGGTTGACATTTGTGATGGGCATGGATAATGTTTGACTATATTTGTGTCTTGTTATGCTTTGTGGACCATCATACACTAGTAAGCATCGATGAACTAATAGGAATCAATCAGCAATATATTGCATTTTGGGCATGATATTGTCATTCAAACAATATGTATACAAAATTACCCACAGTTATTCAGTGTAGATAAGGTCAATGAGGTTGTACCTTAAACGGCGCTCTTGCCAATTGTACCAAACAATAATGTGAATACGCCAACTGATGGCAGCTACAGCGCCAACATCCGTACATGAAGAAACGCATGGGTTCGAATCATCCTCAGCCAATACTGTTCGCTCGGAGAACGTGAATTCGCTCTTATGCAATATGTATTCTCGCAAATGCTGATGTTCCTTTTTAATACAGTTGCCTTGTGGTGAAATACCGTAATAAGTGGTTTCAATTAGGCAGGTGCGTACTCCGATGGCACAAGAAAGACGCTTCCACTTGCCGACAGTTCCCCACCATATAATTTTTTTTCGTATGATTCTACCCATTTTTATTTGTACGTACGCACCGTCATGTCTACAGGTCATCCTGAATTAGTACATCTGATTGCCCTAAAGACGCACTACATAACTTGACGCACCAAGGTTGGCGTCAGAGCTTGCCATATTTCATCTGTAGCCTTCAATCTTATCATTAGCGGCTTACGGTCACCGTTGGTCAACGTCTAATCTGCGTCATATGATGTATGATTCAGTTCATAACCATACCGGAACTGTATACAAGATAACTGTCTAATCGGCAACACCAAATGACGATAAGGACGAACAATCGATTATGCAGACTACATTTAATATATGGCTTAATTTAGACTATTCTCTTGCAGAAACATTGCAATCGTATTATTATATTGACGTTATAACATTAACTCAATTCAATGAATTTCTAGGTGTCATTTGTTCGCTGGCATTTGTTTGCCTTTTCTAACAATGTTTAATTTATTGAAGATATAGCCTTGTCTACCCCTATCTGGCTTCAATAATGTACACAGGGCACCTGTGTCATTACTTTTGATTGTTTTGGGTAAAAGACCATCATGTGTTAAACTTCATGTGATCCAAAGTAATCTTGAATATTCGTGGAAATCAACATTGCCGGTACAGTACATAATGAAGAAAAAGTAAATCAATATTATATAGCAGAATACCGACAAACTGTTATCGACACCAACCCACTGTAGTTGATAGACAGCACGTACATACACTACAATAACGTTTTTGCATTGCTTTATTACACGTTATAATGACAAAGCTGTTCATTTGCCTATGAATTTTAAGTGTTTTACAGAGCACGAGAAGTACATGGTCTATGCATATTTTCAACTAAATATTATTTAAGTCTTTATCGATTTACTTATCTAACCACCAGCATAAATTTCTTTTAGCCTTGCTTGTAAGTCTGAGCATTTTCGTATGTTTTTGCTTAAATTGACGTCATAGCCATTAAGCCATTGTCAAATATAAGCACGATTATTCAAATGAAGAACCAATAATCGCTTGGACGAGATCTTTTTCCGATTATCAATCCCATATTACCTGATATTATCCCAAAAAAGCATGATTGATGGCAACGGCAACCCATTGGCTTCATTCCTAAATAGCAAGTTTTAGATATCAAACTAAATCATTTATAACATTCAAATCAACCTATCTGTGACGTCCATGATCATTTAACCTTGAACAAATAGATTATTGATTATTGGTAAATTATTGAGTTAAATTTCAGATCCGTGCTATTCATCTGTTCACTTTCGTTCGGCGAGGTAATGACACACTAAAGAGCCTCAATGCCTTCGCTGACCACCTAATATGTCTAATTACAAGCCCGGCAAGTAAGCTGGACATGTAAGCCATTGGCAGCATAACTAGAGGACTGCATACAGAATAAAACGCAGTCGCAAATATCTTATATTTACTCTGCAACGTTACCTATGTACATCATGATACGGAAGTGTGGGTTAATCGTAATATCTTTTACTGGATGCGAATTGTGCGCGCACTTTCTATGTTCCCATAGTTGATAATCTGGCGTAAATACTTGTCAAAGCCGTATTATTCACAGAAAATCATTTTTACATCTCTATTTGACCACTTTATCAGCGTTTTTTGATCTTTCTGCGTATATTTCTTATATAGTGAAAAATCAGCTAAAACCGAACACAACAAACACACCCGGAAACGTTAACATTCTATTAGCAATTATTAGACTAGTTCCATATCATAATGTTGGACAGCCGACAGTCTCGTGGTTTTGGTGAGATGTGCGGTTTTATTCAAGGCGGGGCTTATCACAATCATCCTCTTCTGATTTGGTCACGATATCATGTTGACGTTGAAGCCATATGGTATCTCGCAGTACGATATTCTTGTGATTTTCATTACCAAGGCACGTATGCTTCATACTTTAAACGGGCAGTAGTCAGAATATAGCTTGATAGGATTATTTGTCACGAATGATGACTAAAGTACTCATTTTCTTCTGCCCGGAAAAACAAAATTTATATGTTCCCCGATAGTCAGCTGTAAATGCTTCTCCACAATGGTAGCTGATTGATGGGTTCTTTAAATGAAAAAAACCTTTGATGAGTCAGTGAGATTACATTGCATCAGGCATAATTATCACATTCAGAAATATTTAAGTGACGTTTAGATGATTATATTTATTGTTAATGTGGTATTCCATGCACTATAGTAACAGCCTCAAATATTTTAAGAAATGTATGCTGCCAGGATAATTCATAGCAGAATAAAGCTGCTAGACACACACGTTTATTTCTTGGATAAATTGGTACTGAAAATGACCCATAGCTACCAGGACAGGCGCTGCAGATGCAGCTATTCCCTAAGTGGTGTATTGACAATGTGTAGATATAACATAGCTAAACGTATTTAACAACGAATACATTTTTTACACCGCAAAATATAACACCTTTCATTTATTCATTTTGTGGATAAGATGATTGCACAACCTATCAATCAACGAATATTGTCAAAGGAAGCATTCAACGCCATCATCAAAGACACGAAACAGAAACGTAGTATGTTATCGGGGGAGAGCACTCTGTGACCCCTGCCATTTTGCCGGCAGGAATGACTCTGTGTGTCATTCCAGGTCACGGGCTGCAGAAATGAGTAGGCCATTGGGACGAAATCGGGAATGGTCGAGGGCTTGATTAGGGGTAATAAAATAAACCGGATTGACCTGTCCGTTCTCGCTTGACTTGTGCTTGCAAATATATTTTCAGAAGCATCGACCGCTGAGTTAATTCAACAATAAAGATTACGTCAACAATAAGCCATGCATGTCACTCTTAGACCATCCCATTACCTCTATCTGCCAATATTTGGATCATATAAATGCGCATTGTAATAGAGAAGTGAAGATGATATTGCAAGTCTGACCGCATTCAACGCAGTATAGTGGCAATTAAACCGCCATGTGGTCCGATATGAGAGGATCATGAAGTATATCACGTTTATCCAACTGATGCCTTGACTACCATTTGTTATTTTGCCGATCAATGTTTGGTTAGCACACTTCCCTATGCAGATGATAAATAGCCGTCAACTTCGCATCCTAAAATATATGTATTGGATTTATTGCTAGAGAAAGACCTCATGACATGAATGCGCTGCATTAATCAGTCGTTTGCGATGGTTTTGCAGGTAAGCTACACAAATTCCCCTTTGTCTAACAAATAATTGATGTCACCAATTAGCTTTGCCAAATTAGCACTGTTTTCTTTGAATTAATCTGTGCAACAATAATGCTCTGCTGCTTGCACTTAATGTGTAATATGTTCTTATATTATATATCTCTCCTCCTTCCAAGCACAAATATTTAAAATAGTCTCAGTATTATTTATTAGCCGTTTCAATGCGCTAAATATGCATTCAATTATCCATGGTATGTGTTCCATGCTCACCGTTTGGTTAATTATTCTAATGCACCCCTTATTACATTTCATCAATATAATAGCAAAACTATAGCCCAATTTTATCACATTGGTCCGCTACTGAATTCCTGCGCTCGCGATATTTCATATGTTAATTGTAAACAGTTCATGTACTTATAACACAAGTGAGTCATACACTTTTGCATAAATTGACACAAATGGAAAGCTTGCAAATCCTCAGTGTATTTCATAACGGAGTAGTGTGGCATTTAGTTTTCTGTCATTAGAATTATTAGTTATTATCCTGGCATGCCTGGTCGTCATCATGTCAGCTCCAGTCGTAAAGAAATCACTCTTTGTGAATAGCCGTCGTTCTGTTTTTCCCCCATCCATTTACTTATTTGGGCCTACAAATATGGTGCAATTTGATAGTCGGGGAATTTTTCAATTCTTGAACAGTATCAAAAGCAGAAAGTTCTGAGGATTCTACAGTGGTCTAGCGCACATTTTTGTTCTGTTTGTTCCCATTCTGCATTTATCCTTTAGGATATGCAATCGATACGTCGGTTAAAGACTAAACAAAACCAAGGAGCCGTAGAAACCAGCTAGCTTGTCTGATTCGAATAAAAACATTTCCATTGTGTTGCATGTGTTAAAGATATATCAGCATGCAGAAGCTAAGGATTGCGACAAGAATGTGCTGCTAATTTTTTGATATTAACACAATATGGGCAGAAACAAGCAATCCCCGTAAAATCCACGTGAATAAGGATAAAAAACCCACATCGATTCATAGGCCGTTAAAAACTAAGGGTCAATGTGGCCTGATGCAAAATGTCCTGATGCTTTATAATGGAACAAGACAATGACAAACATTATGAATCGCGTGTAACCGTGATTGGCGTCAGCTTTTGGTCATGAGGGAGTCATTCAATCAATATTATGCCATGTGATATTAAACATCACTACATTCTTCTCCGCAATTCTTTAAGCCCGAAGTTAGATATTACTTACGTAATCTTTTGATCTGCGTTTGCCATGCGAATTAACTATTGTGTTGCAATATGTTATAGCTATGACGCAAATTGTATATTGCATGCATAATACACGATGAGACGAATGAGCAATGTGTACTGACGGTAAATTTGTTCGCCTACATAACTTAGATTATCCAGTGTTTGTATTAATCAAAATGGGTTGTTAACTGATATAGGTTTCTGGAGGGTTAATCAAAGATTTTATAGCTTCACTAAGAGGGTTCACTCCGTGTTGCTCTTTTGAGTTCGCGTTCCTAATTATAATAAACAGCCATCGTTATGTGACGCTGCCGTGAAATAAACAAATGTATATGGAAATACTTGGCAGACGTGATTGCGATAAGTGAGAGCCTTTCCGCTGCCAAAACACATCGCACAACAAGCTTATAAATAGTACAATTAGCAAGTACAGTATGAAATAAATGTCAGCTTGACAAATTGCCTGGTCTTGAGTTGACATTTTGCCTCTCACGGCGTCCGCGCCGTCTACTGTCATCGATCTATCATGTCTTCACTGTAGTTTGTGATATGAGACCATCAATGACCGTCAAGAGCGAGGGAAGTGGCTTGGGGTAGCCGTTTACATTTGTTGGCTTGTCAGGGACGGGTGCATGTGTGCGTGTGCATCCGGTTTTAGTCGTTTGTAGCAACTAGGCCTTGTGCGACTAGCAGTGTGTAACTCTGAGCAAAGGGTGGTCATTGCCAGGGGCCAGGTCGTGCTCAGGGGATCTTTTAAAACTCTTTTCAGACATGGGACCGCTATTTTACGTGATCATATGTAACCAATCAGGTTGATACACCTTGGGATCGAACTTGAGGGTCGAAAGGCGACGCAGTTAACCACTATGCCACAGGGACCTGCTAGGACTGGTGACGGTCTCGATGAAAGAATTTATGGCTACATTTAGTTTTGTGGTGAGTATGGATTTAAATAATATACACTCCCGTCAGGTGATGCAACCTTGAACTCAGCACAAGCACATGAGTCGGCGTCAGTTAAAGATATGGAGTCATCTGATTGGTCGAATCCACGCTACGCTCTAACAAAGAAACACGCGGTGGCTCGTAGGTGGCGTCTTTGCATATTTTCTCGGGAAGACGCCTGAGTGAAGCTGTAAACTCTTTCGGTTGATAGCCAAATGACCTCTCTTGTCGTAAAGTAGATTGAATGAAGAGGGCAGCATTTTTCATGTTGGGCATAATTAATTTTATTTCTGATTACTCTTTTCATTAAATATAACAGTACAGAAGAACTGATTTATGGAATCACATCACAGGTCACAAGTATATAGGAAGAAACGCATATATGGTCTAACTTACCATCTACTTAATCCTACATGATAGTCAACAATATTGTTTTCTTGCAAGTTTTTGTTTAGAAATACGTTAATAACCAACTGTGATGACAAACTACTTACACCGTGATAGACAAGACAGGAACTGTCACCCTAAGTGTGGCTGAACTTATCATTTATCAATAGTTATTTACACACATAATTTGCGAAATACACCTACCAATTACCTTAAAATCATTAATGCAAATAGTAGAACAAACTGACACATCTGCTGCAAATGTCAGCGAGCTTGTATGTAAATATAGACTGTGGGCAAAGAGGGCTAACATCTTGATGACTCATTATCAAAATGCTAGGCATGGGGAATAGAAGTAATTCAATTCGCAAATCTATCGTAAAATAATTGATATAAAGTACATAGCTGACCTTTTCATGTATTTCACAAGGACAAGTCTCTAATTCCGAACGTTTCTTAAAGGACGAGGTGCCGGTTTCTGTTAATATAGCGCCATCAGACAGACGGTAGCTTATCTGCAACGTTACATATGTTTGTTTAGGTATAGATGACATTTATGTACCTCTTCTACAGAAGGTTAAAGACAAAACAGATAGTTTGTTGATACACTGCTTCAATAGATCCTTACAAGATGGTGTTTTTATAGATAGCTTAAAGATGGCTTTTATTATACTTGTATTAAAAACGCTAGCAACAGGTCTTGTCCTAGAATATAGACTGAATATAGATTCATTGATATCAAACTGTGCTTCTTATCCTAACGTCATATTGCTATTTACATACTGTTCATAACGTCACATGACGACCCAAGATTGCGGCAAGGTTTTATACGCACATGCTATAATTTGACATTTGTTCGTTCCCTTGTCTGTGCCAACATAATGACAATCTTGTGTTAATGTTCTAGAATAGCCAGGGAGCTCATCCAGCACACTTCAACCCTTCCCCATTCCCTACGGAGTGACGATAAATGACTCAAGGAAACGCACCATCGAGATAACGTGCATTTAATGGATCGATTAATCAGGATATAATCTTCACTGTTTGCTGACGTCATCACGCTGTTTCATATCTCCGCTGATCGACCGTTAAAATATAAAATAGTCATCTAACGACGGTAAAACGATGATTGAATAATATTCTAAAGTGGCCTTAATAAAAAAATCAGATAAAGAGGATTAGACTCATTGCGTTATAAACGCGGTCCTGAGAGCTAATAATGTGTGGTTATGAAAATACCAAATAAATCTAATGTTGCAGCCCAGTTAAATGATAGTTATGCGTACACATTGTACAGGACAAGTAGCGATGCTTTTACCGGAGACGCTTCATGTTTCGCTTGTCATGTTCAATGCGTTTATGGTAATGGCGATATGGGAAAAACATTGAATACATTCTGATAATCGCTCGTCATCTGCGAAAATATGTCACCTCAGGTAACCGAGTTGATGAGTCCCTGACACTTTCTTAACTGATGACATAACATGCATTGTACAGACATCAGGTGGGATATTAGAGAAGATGCGATAATGAGGTTCCTCGCTTTAATTCTTTTGCGTCTCGTCTTGCGCGTAATTCAGTGCATGAGCGCATATTCGATTATGTAGATAATCTAGAGCTTGTTCGATCCCAGTTCGCGTCATTGTATTGAAGATACTTTAAGAAGAATGGACGTGTAATATCATTACTCGTCTTCGTCATTAGCGGTGAGAGTTATGTGAACGGAGTATTTTTATATTCGAGTACTTTCTTGTGTCGGACTCGGTTGTTATTGATGCCAGTATTTGTTCATTTAAACGCATCTGTTCAATTGCACATCTGTCAGTCGACCAGCATTTATCAATTTGATGCACTAGCGTCATTATTCACCTCCTGATGCCACGAAACATTACTTTCTTCAATATCATCTCAGAGCCAGATAATTCCTGGATTCCCTGACCGAGAACGACAGAGTATCCAGCGTCTACATCAATGAGCATGGAATAAGAACATCATATCAGTGGTGCACACCCTTGCTATTTCGCCGAAATGGACGTCTTTCTTCCAACTATAGTCAGGGGACTCCGAAATGCATAGCAAGGATGAATTCGAACATCATATCAGTGGTGCACACCCTTGCTATTTCGCCGAAATGGACGTCTTTCTTCCAACTATAGTCAGGGGACTCCGAAATGCATAGCAAGGATGAATTCGATTCGGAGTAGGGGAAGTGAAAAATTGATTTTATTTTGCCGGTACAAATCCTGCAGGGTGACGATCAAAAGATAGGGATTATAGCTGGAATCATGACGAGTGTTTGTTATCATCTGAGAAGCGCGATCTTAGTCGTAAATGATTTTTCGCTTTGCAAGTTCAAAGAAAAGCATAATAGACTTATAAACGTCATTAGCTGGATAATCGTACCGCAGGGAATGGCGAGCACGAGGTAAATCACGTTTAGCGCGGACCAATACATCATTTTGGCAACTGTTTCACCGGTCTCAAGGAAACAGTTGACACATAACTCAAATTCATTATTGCATGCGTTTGCGTGTGCAGGTAATTGTTGAATTACAGCCCATGCATTCATTCATACGAGTGGGTGAATAGCAGGTAATGGCGCGTAGGATGAGTGCATGTAAAAAATGCAATATATAACAGGTAAAACATGTGGAATGACTTCTTGCATTGGGTATTTTCGATGAAAAGTGACATAATTCCAAATACCTCGGGCAAATTGGGTGGAAACGTTAAATTCTAGCACATATTGCTTGCACGATATTGCACAATTACAGAGTTCGTTGAATAGCACCCAGGTAAAGCTATTTCTGTCAGCCGCGTGGCATTTATGCAGAATCTGTCACAAACAACTGATATTGACGTGTCCGTAGGACGTTCATAATTACCTCGATTCACGGTCTACATGATAGGTGCCTATTACCTGCAGATACTGAACTCTGCATGTTAGCCAACAGGCCGCTTGCTCCCCAACGAATTGACAATTTGTTAATTTACTCTCTATCATGCAGGCTAAAGTATATCCTTTAGAAATAATCGCTCCCATGATATATTTACACCTAACGCTTGCACTCACATCAAACAGCTGAGCTCAAAATATTCTGCGCACAGTTGCAATGATTCAGATCTCAAATGTTGAGACTAACAGAAAATAATTTACGATGCAATGATCAACCTACTCGGTCAGAACCGGGACAGGCTATTATTATGACCGACAAAGATAAGACAGTGGGATAAATTATTTCGAACCAGAAGTGTTACCGGCACTACTTATGGTGTTGCAAAATTTAAGCACCGAGGATTTCAGTCCGCACTTACACAAAGCCGAAGCTTATCAGCTTTGTCCTGTCAATGGCCTTCGCTTACGGAGTGACATCGTTGTGATACAAACTGCGGTATGTCCTGATCGATGTAAAGGCAAACAAGCTCGGGTGGATAAAAGCCAATTTCACAGCTTGCAACGCATAGCATAACATTAGCCAACATATTTTGGTAATTTAGAAATCCCTCTATGTCAGATTGGCATGATTAACTAGATATTGTTACGGCTGCAATGTTACAACAAATTAAACGCGAAATTGATACGCCTCTGGCAGCAATGTATATTACAGTATTCATTCGCTTTCGGGCATACAATCTTGCCTCGTCCTGCTGATGTGGATTACCTGTCAGGTTGAATCACAGCAGGTTCGTGCGGCTAATTCAACAGGATATGTGTCAATGCTATGCTAATGCTGCTCTTGCTGATCAATGCCACCACTCAATGCTTTCAGTGCTTGTCACGAACAACAATGGAGCATCCTATCAATATACGCATAAGACATAAAATTGGGTAATTCTATTGTTTCTGTAAGGCTCTATGCTTTTTACAATTTACAACCCTCACCTGATCTTTGCTGTGAATGACACAAGCACATAGTTATTCAGATGTCATAAGGGGGTTCGCAAATAAATGTGCAATCGAAATATTCACATGGAAACTTTGATGGATAGTGGCGATGCAATTATTATGTTGGCTGTGTGATGTATCTGTGCTGTGCAGCTACTCTGGGAATATGTTTAGTAAATTGCATAGAGTTCATTTACACGAAAAGATGACATTCACCTACAACACCTGACGTTGTCAGATGTTGTCAGTATGGCATAAGTGGTAATGTTTGCACTAGGTATCATCTGTTTCATTATATTGTCATCAAATCGAGCTGAAATGTTTGCGATTTGTCTGTAAATCGAGTTAATACGATAGCACAATAAGATTGAGCAAATACCTTGCGTGAGTAGCTTTTTGTTCCGGCGATAAAGAGTGTGCACTGATTAGAATGAATAAATAGTCTGTTTTTCACAATTGCACATGCCCACGTTAATGTATTTTCTTCAAAACTGGGAAATGAAATCCTACATAATCCGCCCTACTTTAGTACATGCGCTAGAACAAAGACGTTTTAACATTGTATGGCATAGGTTAATCAACGTTTGATGGTACCCCTTTAAGTCCAGTATAGTCTTAATCGCATCTGACTGCAAGAAGTATATGAATGGAACTTAGAGCACGTTTCTTATCACCATGTAATTTCATCTGATTTAGAGTGCATTTACGTAATCATTTACATACGTTGGTTGTCAAAGAGACCAAAGGCAATAAGTTATTAGATAGGTATAAGATATATTATTCACAGAATTGGAAAATGTTTTGTCTGAATTTTGATTGAGAGTTGATAATGAAAATTCAGTTGGTCTCTGGCAACAACTGTTCATGATATTGACACACCTCACTAGCACCAAATGTGGTTAGCAATATTAACCTAGCATTGGCCAAACATGTTCACGGTGGTTCACCTATTAGCTTCCATAATGACACTTTGAAAAAATAAATGTAGTTGTAGGCAAAACATTTTGCCAATCATGACGCGAACATAATGTAGAGACCCATTAAACTGAGAAGTACCTTCGCCTCTGGAAGCAATCACATATTACAACGGGAATTGTGCATGCGCTGTAGAGCTTTCAATCTTGCCCTTAGACGTTCGTATAAATTGTCTGCCAAGTCAAATCCATTCAGCGGCTCATAAAGTTAATGCAAAACGACTTCAGCCGTTTCAGAAAAATAGGATTGTAGAGCTCCCGGCTATGCGACAATTATTTGCGGTTTGTATGGGAAGTCTGATGAAGAACGTTGTTTTCCTTTGAACGTTAATTTGGGACTTATTTGGCATTAGAATCGGTTCCATATGTAGTAGAGAGATTAGGATATTGGATAACAAAACAGTTATATCGATAGACAACAACTAAAACAACTCAAGGGAACCTTACATCATTTTATCACGATGGCCACGTTTTACAGGGTCCACGGATTAAACAAATGCATGTGTGCTCGAGCTGAAACCCTCACTGGTGTGAAATGGGCTATTCTTCTGAAAAGGGTTGGTTAATTGAAACCCATCAAGAGAACAGTCATTATACATTTTAGATAAGTTAAATTTGGTGACTTCCCCATCTATTGAAAGCGCGTTAATGCTTCCATGAAAAATGATGTTTATTGGAGAATAAATACTTATTGAGTTGTTTACTTGTCTGTAGCAATCTTATAGACGGAATTAAATCACTACGTAAAATATGCAACCCGACAGAAATAAATATTTACGTGTGACGCTTTATTAGGGAGAGGTCGTAGCAAAACATGATATGTACCTGTAACAGAATAGAACAAAACTTGCATGAGAGTCATCGTAATCACGCAAGCTACATAAAAGGGCGAACGCGAGTTCTTCATATAATACCGGTTACCCAAGTAAAGCAATCAATCCCATAACTTGAAACTTGCGTCGCTTGCACACTAGGGTGTGTTTCATGCAACACGTTATCCGTGTTCTACCGATTAGATGACAGATAACAGTATTGGTTTCCATAATAAACAATGTAGCTGTTGGCGTTATCTTTGTATTCATTGGACTGAACGGAAAATTCCATCTCCACTTCACTAGCTACAGCATCTTAACGTTTGTTATTAAACTGACCGCCAAATTCCTCTGAGGATTCCCTGACCTAGAATCACCAGCGGTCACATAAACTTCATAGTAGCTACAACAGCCGCCGAGCGGAGCGCACTGATAACATTCTACCATCCCTTTCTGTGAATGAATGTGATTGGGTTGGCGTGTCGGATTTGTGGGCCTGGGGTAATCTTGGGGTGCTGAAGTATTTTTCTACACTCTAGACAAACATTGTAATATGCATTCAGTGGTGATGAAAAGTAACATTTGTTGTCAGCTGAATGGTGACACAGCATGAATGTAATTTAATGACATATACATAAGTGGTGTACACCACGACCATAACTCGGATCAAAAATAGGCGCCATCTAGTGACCTCAAAACAAATATTACTAGTGCATTTTAACTTTCACTGGTCCTTGAACTGCATGTTATATATAATGCGTGACATAAGACAAGAGAGTACGCTTACAACACAATCTTCACTTCTCAATTGTAATGCGCATTCTAGGTAATTGATGACGCAGCATTAACTTTGCGGGCGGCCTTTCACCACCATCTTTTAATGTCATAATTAAGTGTATGACTCAGTATAGAAATCCTAGTGATAACAAAAGATAGTCGTGGTTCTCATATATGATGTGGGTCTTATTTATGAATATTGCGTGAAACATTGTTTACACTGGGTTTACAAAACTAGGCATCGTAATTCCTTTGAATGACACTAGATCCGTTTTGTTATATGTGCAAAATATCACAACAGCCACAACCGTGTGTAAAATGTTGGTATGCATATTGTGGTTCATTGACACAAAGCAACATGCGCCACACAGATGGCAGAGGAGTGGGCCCGAGACATCTACACATCTAGCCTATATTAGGGTATTGAAATTAAAGAGGCCTCAATGTGACGTTTTGCGACAGAAGAGGATTAAATTAGCATAAAGTAGTCGATTGTCATTATAATAAAATATGCGGGGCATTGCAAAAATGATAATCATCCCCAGATGCACAAGTGTTCACCATGGCTAAATCATGGCGACAATTATCCGTCCAAAGTAAACGCCATGAAAAGCGGCATATGAAATATAGACACAATCAAAGAAATTTGTGATAGAGGTGGATATCGTCATTCAATGTTTTGCACAGAAAATGCGATTTGGTATCAATTTGCACGGTGCTAAATGGATGCGAAAACATTAATTTCGAGCCATGGACACTTTTATCCTCAAATATCTATCGCTTAGAGCTCCATGAGTATGGGCCACACCGGCCTTAACCTGTGTTTGATGATTCAATACACATTCGAAGTAGAATGTAATGACTTCATTGTAGCAACATTTTCAATGACAAACATTTCACTAACATTTGGAAGCAACTTGAGCTCCGCGGTTTACCACGTGTTAATCGTATGATTCACGCTAAATGCTCAATATCAGAAAATGAGCTTGATGCATTCCGTAACCCAACTGCAACTGATCCTCGCAAGATATAAAACACATTTCCCAACAATTGTTTTCCAAAATAGTATAGTTATGTAAGAGCTTTGATGCAAATACGATAATACACTTACGTTTGCTTGCCCCTTCCCGACCAAAACATATTGAAATGTAATGTGATGGGCAAACATATGTTATGGTATTATAGTTTCATAAATGTCAGAATACCATGAACGAACATTAAATAGCTATCTCTCAAAAGAGACAATATGCGCTGATGTTAAGGAAGATCAGGAGGTATTGAAGAACATTATATGGCAAAATAAATATTGCATTTTTGTCAATTATTTAAAATGTTTTTATCCATGCTTCATCCGTATCCTTTTGAAACAACTCTGACGGTATTTTGTGCCAGTTGCGTGTTATGTTTAATAATGATATTGAGGATAGTCCAACAGAATGATCGAAATTCATGTTGTGTAAAGCTCCGCACCAATTTCAACCATCAACTTCATCGTATTGCCAAACTTAGATAGACAACCACGAATTAAACGAGTTCTTATAATATCGCATTGGTAGCTTCATAACTAAATATGGCAACGCATAAAACATGATCAGTGATATCCATTATGTCACTTGGTTGGACTGTGCCGCTCGATCCTTGCAAAACCAATTTCATTTTTATCTTCCCCTGTTCAAAGCAATTCCCATTTTCATGTTAAGGACGTACTAAAAGCTGAATCCTCTGACCTGGAAGGGCAGAGAGACACGTTAACTTAAGTAGTAAGGGTCAGAGAGTGCCCACCACTGATAACACTTTCCCTTTTATTTTTGGCAAAGTAGTAAGGGTCAGAGAGTGCCCACCACTGATAACACTTTCCCTTTTCATTTCTCAGTAATGATATTCATTGATGGATAGGATGGATGGTTTTTGACAATATCCCTTTATTGATAGGTTCTTCAAATCGTCGATATATCGAGGTGTAATGAGAGTGTTTCTGAGGCAGTAGACAACAGGTAATCAATGCATGAGGAAATGATACCAATTTGATACTAAAGTTAAGCTATGGTCTTGCCAATCATATTCAGAAAATATTAATGCAGTGCTTTCATCTACTATATGCCGCGCATATTACTTTGCTGGCCCATTAAAGACTTGGATGTGTAAATCAATTATACAATATATAACTGCTGAATCGACATTCGTAAATTGACCAGCATGACATACATGCAATATACTGATATCATCCTACCTTTGTGGTATCATTATTGTGGTTACATTTCGTTTTGTGTTTCTTCGCTTATTAATAACTCTGGAATTATCCGGGTAAGATGCCATTCAATCATCGTCATTAGATGACATTTAAATCTTCCACTGGTGTGATGGCAATAACAGTAACAGTCAATGACTTCAGACATGAAGCATCATAATCACACAAGAAAACGTCGTTGAACGGCCTTCTATGCCATTGATCCATTACATTTTTGCAGCCTTAATTACGTTGTGCATTGACTTTTATAAATGCAGTGAATATCTCTCCGGGAGAGAGGGGAGGGGAGGGGTAAGGTTGAGGGAGAGGCGTTTGCGCGGCACACGAGTGGTATGGCGCTTTTGGGGCAACGATATTAGATTGTCATAACTGATGCACTAACGTTCAGAAAGTTTGTTCTTTGTTCTGTAGATAAAAGTGAAATATGTGTTAAGCAACGTGATCTGGAACGCTGTTCATCTTTAGTCGATGTGGGATAAAGATGCAAACTATCTAAAGACAAATGATCATAGAGAGATATGCTTCATCACTCGATTATAAAATTGAATTGTAACCACTGGCTTGAATAAGTTTCCTTACAATCAGTGTCGGCACACCTGCTTCATAACGCAATTTGACGCGTTTGGAACGGAGAGGAACCGCTACTGAGAGACCATAACATGTACCTCTTTTAGGCTCACATATGGAATCGTGTTGGTGTCAAATTGCAATCCTAGAGTAATCACACCACAAGGCAGAGACAGATTCATGACCTATTACCCTACCTAGATAAAATGTGTTCACCATGGCCACATGTTAGTGATAATGATTCGTCAAAATCAAACGCCCTTAATCATGTGAAAGAACATACACATTACAAACAGTGAATATGTGAATGAGATGAAAATCTCGATTATTTGTCACTCAGTGTTTTGCAGAGAAAGACGAGTGTGTTAAACGGGAAGTTATAACACGGTGTTGTTGAAATGGTTGAAAATCTCTCATTTAAGGCAATGGGAACATATGTTTCAAGTATTTCGTATAGTCATCAATGATCTGAAAATCTATCAATGAGAGTTCCATGGGTTCGGGCCGCATAAGTCTTAGCTTGGCTCATACGGGCATTACACCAAAATGTGCAATTGCATGATGATTACCTTGATATAACGGTTACAACAAAGCACATTGACCTGATTCTTTCTAACTTATTATGAGACTGGTGCATGTTTTAAACTTATGATTGGCGCTCTCATTGTATAACGCTCAACATCTGAATATGTAGTTAAAGTATGTCATATTGGGATATCACCGACAATAATACATATATTTAACACATCTGCAAATAATCTGTAAATACTCCTAAATGAATGACTAACATAATGTCATCGTTATTCGTCGTGATCTGGACAATATCAACAACCTAGACATATATATCCAGAAGCTGAACGCAAGAAATGATATGGTTTGATTGTGTGTGAAACAGTATGGGATGGAGCCTCATAAATAGCAAGAGCTTGCAAATAGCTGCCATTTTAGAACGTATTTATATCGAAGGCGAGAATTAGTGGCAGATAAGTTGCTTATGATTGTGATCTAACGATATAATTGAGGCACATGTTTGTAAGCTGTAGGTAAAGGTATATTTTACCAAATATTTGGACCAGCATTACACGAAATCTGAGCATTAATATTGAGTAAATCACTGTGATTATTCTTTACAATATCTAATCATTAAAAAACTGTGTCGTACACTTAATTACGGCATGAATCTGTGCATGTAAGCAACCTCGGTGACGCATAATTAAAGACATATATCAGTGTCAGATGAAATGCATCTGTTTGATAATGTTACCAGTGCATCTCAGACGTCAAATGGTGACGAAGATGGCTCATTGAAGTGAGCTGAGAAAATATCTCAACCTTGATAGAGATCATTGTGAATTTTATACCGAAGGAAATGCTTAGCAGTAAAGCTAAATGCCATCAACGATTGCAATGGCGCTATAAGCAACTAACTATCCCAGTTTTGAAATATAGTTCAACATTATGCCGGTATCTGGGTCTTTATGAATGATTCCTAATAGGTACACTAAGCATTTCAAAGTAAGAATAGCATGTCAGATCAAGGCCGCGTACTTTTATCTATTTCATTAACAAAAATACATGATTTAAGTACTCGGAATCAACAACAAAGTAGACGGTATTTTGTGCAAGTAGTATATTGTCTAGAGATAGCGATCCATTTCCATCATATACAAACACGAATAAAACAAAGCTTTTTGCAATTGGAATGTTTTTTGATTTAATCACTCGATACCAATTACATGTCTGAATGACAGAATGGCGTAAGATTTGCCATAAGATATTATGACAGCAAAATGACATCTGAATAACCAATTTTACCACATGTCAGCGCACACCAAACAACCAGCCTCCTCCATTTTATCACTTATCCAGAATGGGCAGATTCATTTCTGCAAAGCCGATTATATTTTTTCTTACTCCTTTTCAGGTCCATTCACAATTCCATATAAACAACCCACTCATTTGGCCTGGAATGGCAAGAAGAAACTTCAATTTCGGCAAAATGGCAGCACACTTCGATGGTAGCATTTCCCCTAGCCATTCTCAGTAATGACTCCCCTTAATATAGAGGCTGGTTGCTTTTGGACAATATCCGCTGATGGATAGGTTCCGCAAATCGTCGTCCCATAGGCAAGTCAAGATAAAAATTAATACCATGCTTTGCTCTGCCCAATCATAAATAATCACTACTTTTCAATTCATTATGGTGCAGTTCATTATGTGTTATCTGGTTTACCAATGGCCTATGCAGCATACGCTTTCCGTCAATATCCTATCGTCTGGATCTTTTGACTGCAGCTCATCATTCACAATTTATAGGCTATCATTGATATCGACGTTGGCCACCCACTTTAATAATATTCCTAGGTTATGTAAAGCTAACATGCAATGTTTAAATACAATAAAAAGAAGAGCGTGTGTATACCTCTATCTGTATTAACAGTTGAACCATCCCTGTCTACTTTTGTTAATCATTGCTGTTCTGCAATAAGGTAACACAGTGTGCGAAGGGTATAATCCATCTCAGTCGACATTATATGGTCAAGGTACTCACCCAATAAGCAAAACGGACAGAGCGTGTAAAATCATGTCTGTGGCCACAAACGACTGTCAACAAATAGATATAGAGTGATTAAGCAGCAAACATTGCCCAAAATCATTAAGATAATAAAAAATATAGATGTTACCATATCTGTGACCTATGACAGTGCTAGTGAACTTGCTATATTTGTCTAGATCTGGCATTTATCCGAAAAATCAGCGACGGTGCATTCAACGAGAGAAGCTTGCTTAAGAGTTTTGATCCCAAACCAATGATTCCATCGTTCTCTAGGGCTCGTCGATGATGCATAAGTACTCTTGTGCAATTTCTATAGGTGCATAGCCTCAGGCTAAACTACCAAAAAAAACATCAATTTGAGTGAATAAAACGCGGTGACGACGACGTAGATATTTAATGATTTTTATCTGCGGATGCATAAGCAACTTACCTTCGTTCGGGTGATGATCATTTGTGCTTCTATGAGACCCTAAACAAAACATTTAACACACGCATGTCAGTTGTTTAGATATTTTGTACATATAACATAGCAACTCTACTGTCATTCAAATGAATTTACGACGCATAGGGTTATAACCAATATTTCAAGGAATATTTCTGAATAAGACCCTGATCATATATGAGAATCACGACTATCCCTTACTATCACTAGGTCTTCAATACCGAGTCATACACTTAATTATGACTGTAATAGATAATGGTAAAGCAAAGTCCATACCGTGTCATCAATTACCTGCGTCAGTTTGTTACCACTACATATCATACTTCAAAGATTGATAAAGCTCTTTGTAGTGACCGGATATAGCTGACCCTTTGACGGGCTCATTGTATCTTGCAACAAACGTCATACCAAGGCGCATGCTATACAACAAATGATCAAATGCAACGAATGGAAGGGAAATACTGTGGTTTTAATTCCGCTGCACACAAGATTTATTTGTTGCAGGCACTACATATAATCAAAATGTACTTGCATAAATTGCATGAATTAAAATACCGATTGTCCGTAGTATAAGATCTTAGTCAAGATAAGGTTTACACTAATTCAACTCAAGCGATGCCAGGGCATATTATATTAATTACAGTGCGGTTCAACACGGCTCTTAGCATCGCAAAAGTTGTCGTAGTGGGGATAAACGGAGTGGGCTAATGTTAAACCAATGAAACTGGTCGAATTATTGATACCACTCCCCGATGACGAGAATTTGACTGCACCCCGTCACGGAATATACCGTCCATCTTTTGTACTTATTATTACTTGAGGATCTGAAATGAGTAGATGTTTGATAATTAATTAGATGATAAATATGCTCTCTGTCAAATTGCCTAATGCCTTTATCGAAAAAGTTATATCTGAGAAAATCGCACGTTCAACTAAACTTGCACTGTAGTCAAACGCATTATATCCTGTAATGCTTTGCTTTATGAATAACAAAGCAGCCAATATGATCGTTATATCTGAAAGACTAATGCATGGTTCGCTATTACCTCGCAAATAAATATAGTAATTATGGCAGTCTGAGAACCGCACTGATTAGTTGATTTCAAAGTTTGGGTCTGAATATATACGCACCGTAACTTATTCCCTGCCATGGTGTCAAAACATAAAAGCATTTATAGCCCGACGAATGTCGATTCCAACATTTCCTGTCGAGCAAAGTAAACCTGGCGTGGCGCAGCTGCGATTTTCATCACATGACTTTAAAAGATCTTTTCCTTGGATATCGCTTGATTTCGTTGCTATGGGAAGCCGTTCACTATATTTGAATTTGAGCTTTGGACTTACTTTCGCACAATTGTTTTCGTTTAGCTCGCACTTCGTGCATTCGCTATAAGCGCATTGCAATGATGAAGTGAATATTGTGTTGTAAGCGTATTTTCTTGTCTTATAAAACGTAGTCTATATAACATGCAAGTTATCCTTAAAGAGCACCAATAGTATTTGTTTGGAAGTCACTATATGGCGCCTTTGTGTGATCCGAGTAATGGTCGTTGTGTCCACTTTATGACATTACTTGATGTTTTAATGGGGATGAATACGACAGATAGTGATCGATCATAGAGCGTTTTAAGCTACTCAATGTAAAACACTACATAGCTGTCATTTCGAGTGTGAATGACTGGTCTCTAGCTTTACGATGATATCTTGTATCATTGTGTATCATCTGTGGTGAATTACCACGAGGATTTGTACAGTGAGGATCATAAATTATATATATGACATATCAGCGCAATCAAGATTTATAGCAAATTGTTTGCTTAATAGGTCATGCTATTGTTTTGCGGCTTGTAGGCAGTAAGCATTAAACGTTTTTGACATGAAGTCGTCATGGTGGTGAAACGTTTCGTTGTGGGGCCGCGTAGAGTGATATCTGTTTACAACTAAATAAAATGCGAACCCGAGACAAGGAGACGTTCCGGATAGAAGTCAGTTTAGTTTTATTCATCGTAGCAGATAGACCCTCAATTGATAGCTTGGATTACCCCTGCATCTTGTTGAAGGGGGAAAGTGAAACCCTTTTTCAGGGGTAAACATAAGTTGCATTCATGCGAATTTAATGATTCTTACAGACTTACAAATATTTCCAAAGATATGAACAGTGTGTTACATGCTCCTTGCATATATGTGTTGCAACACCTGGGTTATATATGACAGTCCTGTAAAGTGAAAAGTCTCTTCTGCCTGACTACTTGAAGTATAGAACTGCGATGTATATATATATTTATATGTATATATATATATATAGCCATATATATATATATATATATATATATATATATATATATATCGCTATATATATATAAATATATAATTATATAGTCTGATATATATATATATATCAGTTATTTGAATATATATATATATGGGTCTATATATATATGTTATAAATATGTGTTTATTCCTGCCTGCTGACATATATATAAGGCATTTATAGCCCGATATAATATCGATTCCAATCTATATCCCTGTCGAGCATATATATCGTGTGATAGCCGCGAATGCATTCATTTCATGGTGGACCGTTCGTGAATTTACCGTTTGAATTTTTCAATTTGTTGTCCAATGTCAATAATTTACGTTTAAATGGCAAAAAACTATTAAGTTCTACATCAGATTTCCCAGACCATTAATTAGCGCAAATAGTTGTCGCATTGCCGGGAGCTGTACGATCCTTTTTTTCTGAAACGGCCAAAGTCGTTTTGCATTAATTTTATGAGCCACTGAGATGATTTGACTTGGTAGACAATTTATACAAACGGCTAAGGGCAAGATTGAAACCTCTTCAGTGCATGCATACTTCCCATCGTTATGTGTGATTCCAGAGGCGCAGGTACTACTCAGTGTAATGGCTCTCAATATTGTGGTCGCGTTATGATAGGCTAAATGTTGTATCTAAAACTACATTCATATTTTCAAAGTGTCATTATGGCAGCTAATGGGTGAACTATCGTGAATATGCTTGGCCAATGCAATGTTGATGGACTGTTCACTAACCTGGTTTGACCTGTGGATAAGTTAATTATCTGCGCGGAAAAGTGCATTTACTTAATTGTGCGAACCACATTTGTGTGCATAGCGAGGTATGTCAATATCATGGACAGTGGTTGCCGGAGACTAAATGACTTTTCGTTATCAACACACAAAATTCAGACAAAGCATTATCAAATACTATAAATGGTATATCTTATACCTATCTTATATCGTATAGCCTTAGGTTTGTATGCGAACCAACGCATGTAAATGATTACGTAAGTGCACTCTGAATCAGTTTAAATTACATGTTGATAAAGAACGTACAGTTAGTTCCATTCATATACTTCTTGCAGCCAGTTGATTATCCACAGCCATCAAATGTAAACACGTCTATGTTCTATCGCATGTACTAGAGTAGAGCGTATTTTGTAGGATTTTATTTTCCCATCTTGAACACATCACGTGGGCATGTGCAATAGTGAAAACAGACAATTTATTAATTCTAAGCAGTGACACACTTAATGACCGGAACAAAAATCAACTTATTCAAGCTTTCTGCTCAATCTTAATGAGCAGTCTTATTGACTCGATTTACAGACAAATCGCATTGTTATTAACTCGATTTGCTGACAATACCATGACAGAGATGGTACCTAGTGCAAACATCATACTGACAACATCTGATTACGTCAGGTGTTGAAGGTGAATATCTTCTTTTCGTTTGAATGAACTCAATTTACCAAACATATTACCAGAGTAGCTGCTCTGCAGTGATGCATCAAACAGTCAACATAATAATTGCATCACCTCTGTTCACCACGGTTGCCATGTTCGCGTATGTTCGCGAACCCCCTTATGACATCTGAATAACTATGTGCTTGCGCCATGGAAAGAGGGTCCTACCCTTAGGTGCGATGATAGGATTGTACGAACAGAAAATAAGGAAAATGCAACATCAAGCGCTTTAAGGCAAGGTTAAAAACATCGGGTAATGTACACAGCATATGTAATTCGATTTCGTTTAAATGCACATTTGGCCGATATTGCAAACCGTTTAGTGAACACACAATCATTGCATGCTGTGTCATTTGCTGGTATTCCAAAGATAATGGACATCAGCATATTTTAAACTATTTGAGTTTTTCTAGACCAAATGTCAAAAACGTGCAGGAACACATTATTGTTGATGATCATGTATGGTTTAAGTGGATGCTGAGTTAGACCATTTACGCGTTTCTTCCTCAATATACTTGTGAGATGTGACGCTAATTACTTCTTAGTTTTTACAGGTATCCTTTACTCTAGTGTATGATATGCCTTATAGTGGTCCTATCAAATTCTGCAAAGCTATCATTTGTTTGGGGAGTATAAATTACAGTTTTATTTTATGATGCCCAGGGCACGGATTAATGGCTGTGCCTATTACAGGGAAATGTTTGGCTGACATGTTATTAGGAACGAAACCATCACACGACCTAACGCCATTCCGCCTGTCAAGGTTTTGCAAACTGTCGTTAGCAAGATTATAAGCGTTTGTTATATGTTTCTGTTTTTGTCTTCATTTTGTGTTTTGTCCTTGTCATAGGGAACTACGTTATATTGTTTTATATTAAATTTATATATTAATGCGTGATCAAGGTTGTTATAAATAATACAGCTACACACAAAAATACGAATAAGGGCTAAACCTCAGATATTTTGTGTGCATACCTAATGACAGCTAATTGAGAGACATGGCCATGCGAACAAGTCCACATTCTTGGTATCAATAAGGATATCTTTGTAATAATTAAGCTCACATTGCGCTTGCTATTTCAGTCATTGGCTCGTTAAGTAGAACAAGTCGGTGCTCTTCGTAATTGGTGCACCGCGTTCACACTTACGAGCATCTCCGAGATCACCATTTTATCTATCAAACCTTAATACATTAAACTGTTATAAATTGCTGAACGTCTTGTCAAAGGACTGCAGCATGAATGTAGGCTGAACACACGAGACCAGCCCTATATGTAGCCAGAGTAAGCTCGGCAGGTATGCAGTCAGAGTAATTTTTTTTTTAACTTCGGAACATTCTTCTTGTTTAAGACACTAATAATGTTCATGATGCACTACGTTGTTAAGGTACATATTACTACCCTGGATTTCTTGTATTTAACAAGCTTCACTGGACAAGATGACGACGCTATGACGCGATCTATTATGCTAGATAAAATAAAACGCATAATTAGATATGTCATTGCTTTGAATCCAAATTACTCTAGGCCAGTTTTACATACTTTGCAATGAAGTAAGGGATCTCACATTCGTTATGTTTTAAGTTTATATGATTTGCTTATTTGAAGGTAAAAAATGCAGACATTTATTTTTTAAACGTCCTATTCCATGTTGTGATTTGCCTAAATGGGATCCATCATTATCAAAACATGTTTTAAAATTTCTCTTTGGGCAATAAATTCTGTTGAAGTAAACCATGAATCAGTTGTTATTTGAGATGAGCTATCGATCACACCAACAAGAGGTCTATTCTAACAACGCTGACACCAACATGCTTTTTATATACAGATCATTCGCTTTTAATGTCCAGTTATCGTACCTTATATATGCCTTTGCTGTTATGATTGACGGCTTAGGCCAGGCTCCCCCTGTGGAGTAGAACCATGTGTCATAATGTGGCGGTCTAAAGTCATAACGGTTTAAAGTGATAATGTTGACCTCCGCCAGGTCACGTGACGAGTGTTCTTTGATGTTGCCGAACCCTTTGAAGTTAAGAAATAGTTGCTGGGGGTCAGTCTAATTTAGCATGTATGTTAATGTTCTGGGGCCAAATGGAAGGCCATTTCAGTTTAAGTCACATTATATGTAATCTCCTGTGTAATGTTAATCGTATGTTTATATGTAAATGTCTTGGCCAACTGAAAGGCCATTTAAGTTTAAGGTGAATTGCCTTACATATAGCTTAGTGAATTCATGATGAATTAATGAGGCGTCTGCCCATTTGGTCGCACGCCAAGCGAAATGGTATATAAAGACCTCAAGAACTGAGGACAGGATTCATTCGGAATTCGGAAATCCAGAGAGACCAACCAGCTGCGTTGTCGTTATTCATTACCAACGATCTCTCTGGTGCGGAGTCTAGCAGTAGTGTGAAGTCTAATTCAGGGACTACACTCTGTGAAAATGAACGCGCAAAATGTCTTTGTGCTAGTGCATATCCAATCTAGGGTATGTTCATAGCATAAAGTGGTGACCCCGACGTGATTGCTGAAAATGAAAGGACCGATCATCCGCTGCCCACAGACCAGGAAGGACCCAAGGACGCGTGACAAGCCACAGGCACACGGACAAAATGGACACCGCTCAGATATTGTTGTGGTAGGCAAAAGCTACTATTCCTGTTTTATCATGAGCGCCATGTTAACTGGGATTTTATTGTAAGACGTAAGATGAGGAGACATTGTTGTGGTAGGCAAAAGTTATTATTCCTGTTATATCGTAAGCGCCATGTTAACTGGGTATTGTTGAAAGACGTAAGACGAGGTTGTAGATGAAGTAAGGTTAGCGCAGGCTAGAGTTTTTTTTCTCTCTCGGAGTAAACGTGGCGAGTACAGATACAATGATAGGCGAGCACAAATGTAAAACCAGATCCACTAGGTGCGGTGACAACAATCAACGTTTTCTCTAGGCATATCTTTGTAAATTACGCGTGGGCGTGGCTAACTATCTGCTGGCCAACCAGGTGCCCGAACGAGCGTCAATCAATTAACATACCATGCGGCGTCACCTACGCCAGCTAGCTGTTTGAACACGAGTACCAATTAGCGTTCCCGGCGGCATTCGAGTTCCCCACTGTTTGTATTTGTGAGAATATGGTCCGTGTCCATCCAGTTGTATCGTGTACTTGCGTCCATTCGCTCCTTTGTTTGTATAAGTGGTTTAATGGTATTGGCACCCACTGTGTAATTGAGCTCCACCTAATGGCAATTTTGTGCTGTATTCACCCACCCCATTGTGTTTCACTTAAAAATAACATGAGCATTTAACTCAGGGATTTGTGTAGTCACACCACCTAACACTCAGTGACACACATCCGTTAGCCCCTTAATTGAACAAGATACTGGGAAAGCCCCATTGTCACAGAAACCGACCCGCTATTTGAGATGTCACAAAACGGCCCCATTCATCATACCCCTGCCCCTGGCTCTAGTTCAACTCATAATCAAACAATTCCCGAAGTTCATGAAGACAACCAACCCGATCATGGGCCTCCTAACCCAGCCCAGAATCCTCCCCATGACCGCAGGCCTCTTAGCCCTATCCCGGATTCCCGGTACCGGCCGCCTGGAAGGTACGATGAAGAAGACGAGACAGACGAGGAGGATTTGAAGATAGCCCGTGTACTTGGTTCCCTGTTTAGCGATCGCGCCCGCATTGAGCAATTAATAAGGAAAGTGGGCAACTGCGATGGTGCAGACCCCGAGAAAACCCTGAAGTGGCTACGCACAGTGAGCGCCACGGACTGCCCCCTAAAATTGGCAAAAGCCACCGCTGAAGGGCCCCTTTTAGACCATATTAAAAAGTGTGAAGGAAGATGGCCTGCCGTGAAAAGGGACATTGCTGTCACCTTTATTTCTGCCGGATTTGAGCAGCATCAGCGTGATGCCTTGCGCGCTTTTACCCAGAGGCCTGGTGAACCCATCACCACTTACAATTACGAGTTCTTGGCGCTAGTAAAGGAGGGGTATCCGGCCTTGCCTGACGACCAGTCCGACCTTGTTCGGCTGTACCTATCCAACTTAGCCAACCGTGGCATGGCAGAAGAATTGGTACTGGGTGGTCGCATCCACACCCTCGAATCGGCTATGAAATTAGCTCTGCAACGGGCAAAGGTGGGTGAGCTGCTTATCCCAAAATCTGCGCCGAGGGGGCGCACGGCGGAGGTGTCTGGCCTCTCCGCACCCGAGGTTACCGCCATCACAAAGGCATTGGAGGCCATGACCGTGTTGACTAGTGATATAGCAAAAAGCCATAAGGAATTGCAGTGTGAGGTCGCTGCCATGAATGCCCCACGCCCTAAGCCAGCCCCCAGGGCACAGACTCTCCCTGTTCAGCGCCGTAAAGCAACCCGAGATGATAGGTGCTACCGCTGTTTCGAATATGGGCACTTAGCCGCCGACTGCAGGCAAACACTGCCAAAGAAGCAAAACGAACCTCTCCAACCCCAAGCCGTGATTAAGTGCGACCGCTGCAGGCGCACTGACCACCAGACCCAAAACTGTCACGCAGGTCCACCCAATCGGCCCTGCTATTGTGGAGGACGTCATTGGACTTACGACTGTCCCGAGAATCGCCCGATATCTGTCCAAGCACCTGTCAATCAGAACCCGGGGAAACTAATGGCCGCCACAGGTAATGCCACCGAACGCGGTGGTTGCTCCTGTGGCGTACAAGGAGGAAGCGGACGCCCTAGGGTCCGCCTTGATATATCCGGTGTCCCAACTACTGCCTTGATTGACACTGGATCCACACATACAATTGTCACGCGCGCTATTTATGAAAGACTTCCCAAACTAACCCCACTCCACCAGGCGCCCACTATCACTTCCATCACAGATCACGAGCTCCCCATCCAAGGGGCGTGCACGATTAAACTAGCTGGCAAGATAACCAAAGTGTTAATCTGTGAGTCGCTGGGAGTAGAAGTACTCTTGGGAGCTAATTTCATGAAGGGAACTATTCTAGATCTAGACCAAGATATTCTCGTCATAGGAGATAAGAAATACAACGTGATTACCGAACTGGAGACTAGGTTTTGTCCTTTGATGGCCACAGGAATATTACCTACTGCCCCGAATGGGACTATCCGCCAAGTGTTGAAAGCTTACGAGGATGTTTTTAGCCCCAAAACTACCCCCCAGTTCGAGTTGCTCAGTCACTGCCACCAGTGGTGATTGACACAGGAGACCAGGATCCAATTCGGCAGAAGGGATACCGGTTGCCCTTCGCAAAACGTCAGCAAACTGAACAATGTATTGATGAGATGCTGCGGGATGGAGTAATCCGTCCCTCCGACTCCCCATGGGCTTCGCCCATCACCCTTGTACCAAAGCGAGACGGCACTACACGCTTCTGCGTCGACTACCGGAAATTGAACTCTGTCACCAGGAAGGACAGTCACCCCCCCCCTCCCCAATATCCAGGACGTGTTTGATGAATTACGGGGAGCAACAATTTTCTCAACGCTTGATTTAAGGTCAGGTTATTGGCAGGTTCCCATGGATGAAGATTCCATCTCTAAGACTGCATTTACCTGTCACCTGGGTCTTTTTGAATTTGTGCGCATGCCCTTTGGTTTGACAAATGCCCCCGCTATTTTTCAGCGGACCATGAATAAAATTCTCTCTGGTCTGACAGGAAAAATCTGCATGGTGTACATTGACGATATAGTGGTTTATTCTCGGGATGAAAGCGAGCATGTGCATCACCTTGAACAGGTGTTTCAAAGATTGCGCAGCGCTGGCCTTCAGCTTAAGCCATCCAAGTGTCATTTCAGCCTCACCCAGATTGTGTTATTGGGTTTTCGAGTGTCGGGTGAGCGAATTCAACCCTTGAGTGATCGAGTTAAAGCAATTTCTGAGATGCCCGCTCCTACTTCCGTCACCGGGGTGAGAAGTTTCCTCGGTATGGGCAGGTTATTACAGGCAGTGCATTAAGAACTATGCTCAGTTGGCAGCCCCTTTGACTAACTTGCAGAAGAAGGGCGAACCATTTCGCTGGGGACCTGAGGAGGCGCGAGCCTTCTGTAAGCTCAAACGAGCCCTAACCACAGCCCCCATCTTAGCTCACCCAGACCCTAGGCGACCATATCAGCTGTATACAGACGCTAGCAATGAGGCTGTCGGTGCCGTGCTGACCCAGAATGATGGAGGTATCAACAGGCCTGTAGCTTATCTTTCACACAAGCTCAGTGGACCACAGCTGAGATGGCCAACCATTGAAAAGGAGGCTTATGGGATTGTTTATGGGCTGAAGAAGTTCCATCCTTACCTCTGGGGTTCAGAGTTCACCATCTACACAGATCACAAGCCTCTCAAGTCCCTGTTTAAATCAGAGATAAAGAACACCAAGCTCCAGCGATGGGCAATTCAAATTGCTGAGTATGGCGCCCCTATACAACACATACCTGGTAAGAAAAATGTCCATGCTGATGCTTTATCTCGGATTGCCGCTACCACAGATGTTGTGTCTCAAATTGCCGCTATCACCCCCATCCCTGCCTTCATTCCACCCATGGATGCACCCGATGACTGGCGTACTGACCACATTGACCCCAAGGAGTTAGCTCAACAACAGCGAGAAGAGTTTCTAGAAGAGATGCAGGAGGCTGCCAGTGACACTGATGAGACACGTTACATCATTGAAGGAGGATTGCTCTTCACCACTGCTAAACCCTCTCCCACTTCCCCGCTGTACTTGCGTTTGTTGTTGCCCCACGCCTATCGCCAGAAAGTGATTGATCGATGCCATGAAGATACAGGTCATGCGGCCTTCGCTAAAACCCTAGGCCGGATCCAGGAGTCATATGTGTGGCCTGCCATGCGCCGCCATGTTCGAGATTACCTGGCCTCATGCGCACGCTGCCGCACACTCACCCCACCACAGCAGCGGAAATCCCCGAGGGCAGATGCCAGTACCCCCTACAGCTTTCCATACCTGGGGTATTGACTTGGTGGGACCTTTTCCACGTGACCAGCGAGGGCGACAATACCTGCTCACCGCTGTGGATCATCTCACAGGATGGGCGGAAGTCGTGCCCATCGCCTCAAAGAAAGCTTTAACAGTACAAGAAGCTTTTATGGGACCACATTGTTGCGAGATATGGGGTACCCGCCATCATTATCACCGATAATGGAGGAGAATTCGTCAACGAACCCTTCCGGAAATGGATGGAGGAGTTTGGCGTTGAGCACCGCAGGACCAGTCCCTACCACCCGCAGAGCAACGGCATGACAGAGAGGTTCAACGGAACCATACAGAGGATCCTATTGCGACTAACAGGCGGAGAAGAAAGGAAGTGGTCCACATATCTTGGCCAGGCGCTTTATGGGTACAGAATTTCCCAGGGCCCGGGTGGTCTGTCGCCCTATCAGGCTGTTTACGGCAAGAGACCAAGACTACCCCGCACTAACCAAAACAGCCTAGAGGAAGGAGATAGAATAGCAGCCATCCGCTTAGCCGAAACGCTATTTAAAGAAGCCAGAGTTAAGCAGAAGCAGAAGTACGCTACAGAAGATGCCGGCAGAGATAACAAGCTGCCATGTGGCTCTTTTGTCAGCTTACGGGTTCTTAATCCTCACAAAGGTCAAGCGAGGTACCAGCCAGGGTATCAGGTTATCCGCAACTACAAGGGAGGACTCACCCTCTTGGATCTTGAGACCGGCAGACAAATCCGCGCAAATCAACGCAATGTCAGGCTCATCCCGCAGCCAAAGTCTTATGATGAGATTGACCCTCCATCCGCACGGAGGAAAGTTGAAGACACCGCTCTTCCCCCCGCACATGCACGGCCAATTCGACCCGATTTCCGCCAACCTCTAATCACCCACATTAAAACGCCTGCCACCGCCGCCGCAGTGAGCCCTAGAAATCAGGCCAACGAGGCCTTCAACCCTCCATGTCCACGCACACCCGACTGCGTCCAACAGTTTGTTAACAAAGGATGGGAATAATGGTTAAGTCTTGTTCGCCGCGCCTTCTCACCTGCGCACACATAAGAGCCAACTACCCAGGGTACTCAAAGCTAACCACTGCCATAATAAGGCTACCGTAACATACCCAACTCTCCAACCTATTAAGATTTTCCCGTTCTAATCATCCCACCCCCACCTGGCACAGGTGATTAACAATACATATGATGATCTACGTATTACCCAAACTCATTTATTATATTCGGTCAACCCTCCTTAAATCTAATCACATGTTTATAATGCTAGACAGAAATACGCCGCAAAAAACCAAAAACCATGTTTGTTCTGTTTATTGATTACTGGGGTCAGTATTGTGTTTTTTAACTGGCATGATAGGGTTCTGCAAGTGATTTGTTTATCCTATAGATTGTTCGCCTCAAGACACTCTCAGGAAAGAGTTATTTAGTTCAAAAACTAGTAACTCGGATTAGCCACAGGTCCATGTTATGCATCAGGGAACTAATCCTAAACAAGATCGGTGCCCTGGTCTTAAGGAGGCCAGTTAGGTAGATCCACCAATGGCCTAGAACAGGACTTGTTAATGTATGACCTGTGTTAAGTATATAATGCAGAAATTATTAGTGGAGTGATTTTATTGTAATTTGATGCTAGGTAACTTTCTTTTGTAGAATAGGTATTGTTTAAGATTAGTATTAATGTAGCAACTTAGATATGAAGGAATAGTAAACAGGCAAACAAACTCAAAACCCAACAATGTCGAGCGTTCCTAGTCCTCCAGCCAGCCCGCCTCTGGATGCATCACTCCCATGGTCCTGAGATCCGACAGCTTGCCAGACGAGAGGTGTGGGAGCAGTTGCCGTCACCCGTGCAGTAAGACTGAGCTGACATCCAGGCCTCCACCCATGATGTCCACGTGCCGCTGCCACGTCCCAACACAGTCTCCGTGGGTCCATGATCTCACGCCAGCCTGTGGCCTCGGTCCATCCTGCACCACCAGAGTGTGGCCGTCACCAGACAATCTAATACCTTCCCTGCTTCTCCATGCCATTGCTGTGTGACACCGCCGCCGCTGCTAGTCACCCTGCCGCACGGCCTGTGACTGGACTCTGAAGCACCGGGTCGAACGTCGGAAGGACAGGACGAGAAACTTGATGTGCGATCACGTGTTGCCGCCCAGAATTCCCGACAACCACACTAGTACCTACTGAACCTACGATTGTGCCTGACGTGCCCTGTGGTTTATCCAGCATGCCATGAAGGTGAACTTATTTGCCACCTATGCCATGCATATGGCCGCGAACTAATGACACTTTCCGGATATGCGTGCTACCTCCCAGTGCACTTACGTGTATGCTATACCTGTGCCCACCACCCCAGAACTTGAGGACTAATTCTGAATGGATAACGATGGAGTAACGTGAGTAAATGGAATGCAGTTATGAACTTTACGGATAACATTGGCCCATGCCACGCTATCTCACTAAACCCAATGGTGATTGACACTAGCCGCTTCCAAGGATTCTTGCCCCCACACCAAGGGCTGTTACCGCATCAATGGAAGATGGATGCCCCTTGCCGCCCGTCCCGCATTGCAGAAGATCGTGTGTCCGACATGTAATATGGACTAAAGACTCATTATGCGTGGATGAACATTTCTCATATATATATATATATATATTTTAATGTATCCGAGTCTCATTGTACGTAGTTAATGTGTTTACTCCATTTACGTTTGATTGCATATATTTCCTTTATGTATGTATGTATGTGCGTTGATGCAATATGACTTAATCGCTTGATTGTGAAGAATGTACTGGCGTTGTAATGTGTATATCCGTAGAACATAGTTCCAATATATGTTATATAGAAAATTAGGGACCTGTATTAAGTTTTTCAATTTTGTTGAATTGCCAAAAACTTAGAAAGAGAGGGAGGTAATGTTATGATTGACGGCTTAGGCCAGGCTCCCCCTGTGGAGTAGAACCATGTGTCATAATGTGGCGGTCTAAAGTCATAACGGTTTAAAGTGATAATGTTGACCTCCGCCAGGTCACGCGACGAGTGTTCTTTGATGTTGCCGAACCCTTTGAAGTTAAGAAATAGTTGCTGGGGGTCAGTCTAATTTATGCATGTATGTTAATGTTCTGGGGCCAAATGGAAGGCCATTTCAGTTTAAGTCACATTATATGTAATCTCCTGTGTAATGTTAATCGTATGTTTATATGTAAATGTCTTGGCCAACTGAAAGGCCATTTAAGTTTAAGGTGAATTGCCTTACATATAGCTTAGTGAATTCATGATGAATTAATGAGGCGTCTGCCCATTTGGTCGCACGCCAAGCGAAATGGTATATAAAGACCTCAAGAACTGAGGACAGGATTCATTCGGAATTCGGAAATCCAGAGAGACCAACCAGCTGCGTTGTCGTTATCCATTACCAACGATCTCTCTGGTGCGGAGTCTAGCAGTAGTGTGAAGTCTAATTCAGGGACTACACTCTGTGAAAATGAACGCGCAAAATGTCTTTGTGCTAGTGCATATCCAATCTAGGGTATGTTCATAGCATTTGCAAATTGCGGTTTGTTTTTCAGACGTAACTAACGAATTGGCAATGATAACAGGTTCAAGCATAGCATTATTGTAGTCAAACACATACCATGTTACAAACTTGAATATACATCATGTTTTCAAGCACTCACTTATTGCTTCCATACTAGATGCAGTTATATCGATGGCCAACTAATCTTATTTCGGACCCTATCAAGATCTAAAATCCTGGTGGTCCATTTCATTCAGAAACGGGACAAATCCAATCTCATTTTATCAGGCAACTGATTGCTGGAATATATTGCGGCATATTGTCAGAGCGAGAAATTTACTCTATCTTGTTTTGATATCTCGTGATAAAATTCATAAAATAAGTGGCTTTGACAATACAAAGTCTATATTGACGGATTCATGTCGCAGATTGATTTTGTTATGCTGTCATTGCTGATGGAAGACCTAGCCCCTAGTTTTGAATTGACTAGGTGCAAGTAAACAGGTGACATCAATTTATAACGATATAAACATTACATTTTTCTTAATGTACGCACCAACCAAGAATTGTCAAGTGTATGAGCACAATTGTAATCAAGAGATGAGAATATTTTTACGGGAAGTAAGCATATGCCAAGACAATGCATTAAGGCCCTATCTATATCAACATCACTACACTTATCACGTCTTTAATAGCCTTCTGACCGGAATTGAAACTTGGTTGGAAAGATTTAACCTTTCAAGTTCGTATAATATTTTACCCTCATTACATACTTTTAGCACATTTTCCTTGCATTTCATCTTGGGATGGGATGAGAGAGAAGCGTGACCGTGTGACAACCAACATTCTATATATATGCTATAATTGCTTATTAAAGTTGTGTCCTGCATATATATTTACAGCTAACCAGTGAGAACAGCGAGTACCATTCACTTGATTACAAAGCTGACGAGTGATAGCGCCCTTAAACACAGCTCGGAAATGATGTATGAGTGCTTAACCTGGAAAATCATCTGAATAACACGCACGTTATCAACTGATCGACCAGGGAGAGTTTGTATGGTGATTAAGTTACACAAAATAACCTGGTAAATACATTAAGATGACAGTAGAATTAGTTACAAGAATGGCAGTATGTAATATTAATCTCTCTCTTGTGAGACATTGGCACGATACTCACCTTATTCTTGCAGCACCCAAAATATATAGCACTTCACTAAAATAAGGTAGTGTTACGATAAATTGCGTGGCCGAGTTTCAGACTCCTCTTCTATAACCAAAGGGACATTAGACATTCACCAAGCATAACGTTTATTGTTTCGCTTATTTACATATATTTGACCGCAACATAATCATAAGGTTCAACATCTGTTTGATATTCAATAAACGTACTCTTGAGAATAAACGAGATGGCAGATAGCAACTTCCACCCAGCACTTAGCCACGGGCGTGTTTATGATAGTTTGAAACTCTTTATAAAGGCACACGCTTGGATGCTATGTAGACAGGTTCATGATCTGAATATAATTGATTCACCTCACTACCTGCATTGCTACTATATACCGACGTACAACATCGTTAGCTTAACTTCAGAGTTTAACGCTTGTCTACCATTAGTCACATCATAATGCTCATATAGCCATTGAAGATTTTTTACCATGCAATTATTTAATTCAAATGAAAAAAAAAATAAGATACAAATTAAAATTAATGTGACCCAAACCCATACAAGTTTTATTCAGTAATATTTGAGAGACAGTGACGATCAGAAACAAATATTGTAACAGAAATGCCCATGGCACGCTCATTAGTTCACCACATACTTTACATAGTGTAATTTTGAACTGCACGCATATTTTAACTATTGAAATCGATTATCTGTTGGCTAAATTAGATGCTGTCTGTGGTTCTTTGTAAGTCATTTATGTGGTCACTTGTCCTCGGATTGCAGATGTAGAATTTGATTTAGCACAGCTTTCACGATATTGTATTTCTTCAACTAACTAGACAATATCAAATAAATACATTCTCATTGTTGACTGAATTAATGCACCACTAAATCCTAAATGATTGATTGACATTTGATTGTTCGTTTTATATTCTGATGAGGAATTGTGCGCTTGTGCAATGAGAGAAATACATGAGTAGATAATGATGCGACTGATTTTAGAAAGAAAGAATAATTAACTCACAAAACATACATTCAAAACCAATCAACAGCTGTAAAGCATCGTTTGTGAATGAACAAGAAACGGTTCATTATATCAATGGGTAGAGTGAGAAACTCTTATCGCCCTACTTTTTATTATCTCCATTAAAGACCCTTCTTCAAATAAGCGACATACCAATTTCTGGACCCCTTGACCTGCAATGACAGACTGACACCACGATGTCTTAAAAAAGGCAATAGCCAAAGAGTGCATATCATAGATAGCATTCTCTTGCGCATAATTGTTACTACTATTACAGTCTTCAATAAGGGCGTTACATGATATAGGACAATATCCGTTGATGGGACGGTTCCGCGAAAAATCTGAAATCGATGTTCAAAGTTCGTCATGCCAATCATTACCGAAGCATCATTTATATACACTTTATATTTTGGGTGCTGTGCCAGGCCACTAAACGTCGTTTTATATCCTGGTAAATCGATTGAAATACCTGAGGCTTAAAGATGTGCTTCTAGACGGCCAAAAGTATCAAATAGCACAAGAGAATGGACTAGGTTCTTAATACCCAGACATCTTCTGCTAACTCAGTTTATGTTGATTAGTTCACTGGGTGTTCTACATGGGATACTCTGATAACTTAGTTGACTCAGAAAAGAACTTGATCGATTTGATAATTAAACCTTTCATGCAATATGTTGACCTTCGTTGCATTACGACATTCTAGTTTTATGTTCTGTGGTCGATTCATAGTATGACCTCTTGCTGTATAATTCCCTGGCAGCAGCTCATTTTGTCATTGCTTCTTCTTCTGGCTCTTCGGTCAATAGCACTTTGGTCACGATGCATTGATTTTTATTGATGTAGTTGCTTTATGCGTTTTGATAACATGCCGTAGGCACTGATTTGTCGTCCATTTGTTTGTTGAGTGCATTGTATGTAATTGGATTCTGTCGTATTTTGCTCATCGTGCTATGCCAAATTGTCACCTTTACAATTATTTTGCATCATTTTGTCATGAATTTGTTTTATTTTTGTCACTGAGAATTCGATGCCATTTTAACTGGTGCCAGTTGCTTGTCACCGCAGCTTTAATCTGCATTTATAGGGGAATGATTATCCTTTAACTAGTCCAGTAGTTAACAATGGTCCGCCAACATATTTGGATGCGATAATCTTCATTGTTGCCAAATAAGTCAGGGCTTATATGATGATTTGCACAACCCAAAAGCCAAATATTGTCCACTATTCATTCCTAGGAAATGGAACGCGACAATAGAATGATATTAGTTGTGTTCATTACGTGGCCCATATTACCGCCAATGAACTACCATCTATTTGTCAAGAGAGTAAAGGTATGGTAAATAAAATCACGTAGAGCAAATGCAACGCCGAGGTTTGACACGAGTTTGAACATCATATGGATAGTTTATGTTTATCATCAAACTTTAAAGTAGGTGTCTGTCGCTGCAGACAACGTCTCATTCGCATTCAATATTAATAAAATGTCAATCTGGTATTTAAGTGTAGTCATGACCACACAATGTTGTATTTTCATGTGGAATGCGGGGTTGGGCAACTATGCTCTAATGTCTATTCCAACAAATTAGGGAAATCGGCGAGCTTTAAAGAAATGCACGCCTCAGTGGATATAGTTTTTAATGTGTTAGGCAATATGATTGTGTTTAATTGCTCGGTACTAAGATATATCTCAGCCCGTTAACCTAGCTTCAGTTATTCCCGAGAGACCAAGTAAATACTGCTCTGAATGTTCCTTGAGTACAGAATAAAACATGATCGATATACATAAGTCGACCTCAAGCATAATTCAAGCGTAATGCCGATATTCTTCTATCGTTATGTTATATTTATTTCTAGGCGCTTGGCTCACACAATTTAGCATTATTCTGCCTGATTTTAACCCTGGCAGTGTTCTATTCCATCACATTATTATCTTCTGGATCTTGGTTCAATGGCACATAGATCATGACCCAGATGTCCGATTCTTATTGACAATAAACCTTGATTGATCATTTCAAGATCTTCATGTTCTATCCCAAACGGCCTTCCGGGTTGACAACTCTAATGCATTTTTGTCAATTATTTCATTTAAAATGTTTCAATACATGCTTTATTCGTATCGTTTTACACAACTTTGACGGTAATGTGTGCAATGTTCAATAACTGCTCAATTCGTTTCCTAAAATATTGCGGATAGTCCATCAGAATGATCGCAGTTTCTTATAATTATTTGACAATTTCTTCGTCTTGTACATGTTGTCTACAGCTCCGCCCCAATTTCAACCATCAACTACATCGTATTGACAAACTTTGATAGACAACCACGAATTAAACTAGCTATTATAATATCGCATTGATAGCTACATAGCTAAATATGGCAACACACTAAACATGGTCAGTGAAATCCATTGTATCAATTGGTCGGACTCTGCCGCTCGGTTCTTGCACAAACCAATTTCATTGTTTCTTCCCCTGTTCAAAGCTATTCCCATTTTCATGTCAAAGGCGTACTCAAATCTAAATCCTCTGACCTGGAATGGCAGAGAGACACGTTAGTTTTGGTAAAGTAGTGAGGGTCAGAGAGTGCCCACCACTGATAACACTTTCCTTTTTCATTTCTCAGTAATGATATTCATTAATGAATTGGATGGATTGTTTTTGACAATATCTCTTTATAGATAGGTTCTTAAATCGTCGTATCCAAGAAACGCCGAGGTGAAATGAGGGTTTTTGTGAGGCAATAGACAATAAGTAATCAATGCATTTAATGAGGAAATGATACCAATCAGGTATTAATGTTAAGCTTAGGTCTGGCTAATCATTTTCAGCCATTATTTATGCAGTGCTTGTAGATTACTTGTATAGAATTAAGATTAGCGTTGAATTATACTTATTGTCCAACCTCTGAGGATTTGTTCATTTTTAGAGTCATCTCTAAGAACTTCGACGATTACTATAACGTAACACCATAATATGTGTTAGCTTACCATACATGTCGATATGGTTCGGAAGGGAATGGTCTTTGCATGAATGTTGAAGTTTTAGGAATTCATACGGACATTATTGTGCCAAGAAGTGTGGCAAAATATAATTTGCTATATAGCCATATTTGATTTTTTTTTGCTTTTTTCCAGTGTTATGCACATCAGTCCGTTGTAAATAGATTATTCTGACTCTTCCTATAAATCGAAACACAATTTGATCGATATACAAACGTCCACCATAACAGCAATACATGCAATATGCTGGTATTCTCCTGTCTCTGTGTCATCATAATCTAATTTTCTGTTCATGTTGTTTTATTCGGCTTTATGATGACATGGGCAGAATGTGATTCAGTCGATATGTCATCGTCTGGATCTTGAGACAAAAGCACATCAGTTACAATTTAAAGGCTGGCATTAATGTAGAATTTGGTTGCAATTCGACAATATCCCGAGTTGGAAATATTCTGCAATCGCATTATACAATATATGACACAGACAACCCCTCTAATTGGGTTAATATCATGCTATCGAAGTTTAAATTATTGTTCCATAAAAAACCCAATTCGGCTATGATTGATAGAAATCGAATACATTCAGTCATGAGAGCTAAATTTAGAATAAATTATCATAATAAAAATCCAGCGGGCAACAAACGCAATGCGCTAATATGAAGTAGAATCCATAGAACATTGAAAATAACAGATTAGACGAAGTTTACACACCAGTCTGGCTATTGGTCGCATTGCATATATTGATATGTTAATAAATGAGAATAATCCGTAGTCCAATTAGAATGAGCGACCATTCGAGCTCTATCGGCGTTCTTGGCAACATCTGAGGTCTTTCTGCAGCACGCTTTCTTAGTTTTTACGGGAAGTGAACCGTAAAACACAAATATGGCACATTATAGACGCTACCAGACATGCGTAGACAGCTGGCAACGGGCGACACTACAACTTTACTTTTTATATTCGTTTTTAAACCTTTGAAAACGTATCAGTTTTTATAAGATGTGTCTATGGTTTTTTATCCGCGCAAATGGGTGTTTAACTGCTGAAATATACATGATACATGATACGTATTGCCGAGGAATGGACCCGAGATGAATTGGATGAGAATCTGTCATTAAGGGAAACTTGTACTTCTGTTTCAGGTATTTCGTAAAGTCATCAATGATCTGAAAACCTATTTATGCTATCGGAACGTTTGTTGATTTAATCATTCGATACCAACTGCATGTCTGAATGACAGAATTACGCCCGATTTGCCATAGGATATATTGAAATCCAAATGACATAGGAATAACCAAACGTACCATATGTTAACCCACACAAAACAACCAGCCTCATCCATTTTATCACTTGTCAAGAATGTGCGGATTCATTTCTGCAAAGCCAATTATATTTCCCCCCCCCCCTTATTCAGGTCCATTACCAATTTCATATTAACAACTAACTCATTTCTGGATCCCCTGACCTGGAATGTCGGGCAGAAACTTCAATTTCGGAAGAATGGCAGGAGTCACAAAGTGCACATCGCTGGTAGCATTCCCTCTCTTTATTCTCAGTAATGACCCTCATTAATATAGAGGCTAGATGCTTTTGCACAATAACCGCTGATTGATAGGTTCTGAAAATCATCATCCCATAGGCAAGTCATGATGAATTGTGACTGATATATTTCACAGATTAATTAATCACTACATTTTACGTATTCACTTCTGTGGTGTTCTTCAATGCCACGTGCCGTCTTTTTCCATTCAAGTTAATCTACAGAATAGCTGAGGTGTGACGAAATATGCGTCTAAATAGAATAAAGCCTCAATGTACGATGTGACGATATGTGATTCGTCTTTTTCCATTAACCCAGTGTTTTTTTTATGTTCATTTCTCTGCAACGACAAATCCTTGGTATTATTACCTTTATGTGAATTGATATATGGGAGCATAATTTCTTTATATATAACAAGGTAACATAGTCATTTCCTTGATGCTGACAACACAAGCGGTATGTCCGGCGGATGGGTGTTGTTGACGTCATTGGACAATCATTATTTTGATGTAACGCACATAAGGAAGCGAGGATCATTGTGAAGCATTTCGGGTTTCTGGCCGCTATGGACATTAGGAAATGGGTTGACATTGCATTAATTTTTGGATAATAGTTTCCGTGTGAAAATGGAGATCATTTCTAATCATTCGGATTAAGCTATATTTTCAACCGAGGGCTTAATTTGCAGAGCTGGTACTGTTAAATGATATGCGCATTTGCTGGGAAACTCATAATAACTAGATATGATACCGCCAAAATTATATTTTTAAACAAACGCAGAGTAAATATATATTTGAACGGGTAGTAAACCAGTACACAATGTCCAGTTTAAACTATCCATTAGTTCACGAAACTGAGAAACCAGCAATTAATTATTTTGAATGCGCCAACAATAACCACTTTTGTGTGATTGTAATGGTTAAAATAAGTATATTGTTGTTATATTTGTTGAATAAAATCAAATACGAAATTTCTTAATGCAACCATTTTGTATGCATCTACATTGTGCCCGTGAAGCAAAATAAAAAGATAAAATCATTAGTAGATATTTCCACGATGCAAGCAGGTAATAAAATCAAGTTGGAATTTCATTCGCATTGGTTAAGCTTGTTTTATAAAATGTAGCATCGCCATAATAACTACTACATTAATTGACAGGCTGCTGGTTCATCACAGACTTGCATCTCCTTTTGCATAACCATGGACTATAAAACAAACAAAGTGGACCATATAACATGTCTGGTGCTGCAAACACTGTCAATTTTAAGCTCCTGGCGATGTGCTTTTTAGCTAATGCCCGATATCGCTCCACTCCCAGGAGACAGATCGCCCGTTGGTTTGGTGGTTACGGTGCCTTAAACGAGGGTATTAATACTAATGTAGTCCATTTCGGTACACATCCATCATATTATGCGACAACACCGTTGTGAAAATCGACATTTAGAAATTTAATCAAGAATATAGTCGCGTTAACTGAATGCCATCATGGTTTGGTTGCTGGCGTGTAATGTTATCAGCAAAAACACAATTCACACGTTGTTGCCCAATAATAACACGTCATTGAGTTTTAGCGCACAATCCAATTTATTTGATTGACCGTCATTAGTACACAGACAAATATGTTCACCGGTGAATATAAACATATCATTTTCACCACATAGTCATCTTGATGAGTATTATACAGCAGTATTGAGACGTTTAAACAGCTATAATATTTGTTCAGCTGCCCGCCAATACATAGATATAATGGTTTGATCATCAGTGATGGAGGCTGAGTAAACGGCCTGTTTTCGAAAGCCGGTTGAATGACAACAAAATGTAGGGATATTTGCAATAAGTAGACATTGATAACTTCGTCAGGCTGTATAGAAGTATCAAAGTAATCCTAGAAATAAAACGCATCGAAGAGCCTATTTCAAACGACCGATTAATGCTTATGAGTGTGGTCTGTAGTTGAAATGATATCTGGCCTATTATGTTGTAGTTAACACTTTTATATGTGGGTACGCTTATCATACATTTACATATGAGCTTCCGTTTCATATATGATCCTCTATATCCCTATAATTGGTTTGATATCACAGTATGTAATTGCCAGATTCAATTTTGTCGCTGCCATATTTATGCAACGTTTAGACAGTGTCAATGATTGGTCGACACGGTCTACAATCAACTATATTTCGTCACTTCCTTGACTGATTCCCTTCATTCATATAGGCCAGTAGGTTCTTTCTGTGCCCCATCATCATGATACAATGTTGAGTCCATGCAATGCATAGCATTAATCTATCAAAAACGTGGTTACACCAATTAGTAATAAACATACTTCACGAGCAAGTGTAAACTCTTGCACGTACGCATTATTGCAGAACATTAAGAACGAGTGCTTGCTTCCATTAGCTTTTGTTATGGTTTAAAATGGATGAGTAAGTCGGACCAATGAGTTTCTTCCTATTAGGAAGCTAACACATTGTGATCACCATATCGTGCAATAATGACAGTGGCGCTGCTTTATCGAAAAAACCTCCCACGTAAAGCAGTTATATATATGGTAACATAGGAGAGATATCAAACGTATATGAAACAGACACAAAACTAGTTTGCCAATAACCAATTGCACATATTTCACTCAAACAAACAGAAGATGGAATAGCAACCTATCCCAATACAATAGGTTGTCCGTTTCACATTGTATACCAGCAAACTGCTCTGCATTGCCTTTGGAAAGTAGATATATATGGCCCAGTTATGCCGTGGATGCAAAGTATAAGCGACAGCTGATTACAAAATACTGTTATTCATGCCGTTATCTCACCGCTGATAAATTTGGTCAACCTGGGAAGCCGTTCTGGAGTGAGCATGACGGCCTTTAAATTATCAATCAAGGTTCATTGTCAATAAACATAGGACATCTAGATCAATGACGGGATCTAAGTTAGGATCCATGTGTTATTGAATCAAGATCCAGACGATAATAATGTGATATACAAAGACACTGCCAGGATTAAATTAAGGCAGAATAATGCAAAATTATGAGAGCCAACCGCCTGAGATTGATCACATGAAGATAGAAAAATATCGGCATTTCGCTTGAATTTTTCTCTCGGTCGAATTATGTATATCGATCATGTTTTATTCTAAATTCAAGAAACATTCAGAGCAATATTAAGTTGATTTATTGGGACGAAATAAACCTGGGTTATCGGTAGGAGATGTTTCACTATATCGTGCAATTGAACACAATCACACACATTGAACACTATATCCATTGAGGCGTGCATTACTTTAAAGCTCACCGATTTCACTGATTTGTTGGACCAAGCAAACGAGCACAGCAGCCCAGCACTGCATTCCTCGTAAAAATACAACACTGAGTGGTCAAGACTACGTTTGGCTATACCAAATGTAAACTTGAATATCAGAATGGTATTTGCATATCATTGAATCATATTAAATATTATCTGCAGCGAACAACAAATATGAGAGCATACATAATCGATCCAGATCGTGTATATTGTCGGTCAAATCGCGGAATTGCATTTTCTTCACTTGATTTTATCTCCAATGTGGGCGCGCTTCATTCAATTTCATTTTACCATCCTATCTTAATTCCATTATTATCTTGACAAATAGAAGGTAGTTCCTCGGTGGTGATATCGGTCATACAATGAACACTGCTGATAACATTCTATTCTCTCATTCCATTTCCTAAGCATTAATTCGGACAATATTTGGCTTCTTGGTTGTGCAAATAATATAAGCCCAGATTTGTTTGGCAGCAAAGTAGATTATCGCATCCTAATATGTTGGCGTACCATTGTTAATCACCGGACAAGCAAAAATGTTAACCAATGCCCTATAAATGCAGATTAAAGCAGGGGTCGCAAGCAGCTGAGACCGATTAAATGGATATCAACCTCCCAGTGAAAAACAATCAAAACATTCAGTAAGAAATGATACAATATACTGTCAAGGTGACATACATATCATGCTAGATTGGCATTGGCGCGAAGAATATATTTAACAGGAATAACACAATACGGAGGGGACAAACTGCATACAATGCACTCATCGAACAAATAAACAACAAATCAGCACGTAATGCAATGGATATATTTATTATGCGATTGCACACAGTGAGTTTGATGCCAAACCTACAGGAGATCATAATATGAATCGACCTAAGAGCATAAAACAAGAATGTCTTAATGCAAAGAAGATCAACATATTGCATGAGAGGTTTAATGGGTGGACAAGTAAATCGATCATGCTCTTTTCTGAGTCAACTAAGAAATCAGAGTGGAACATCCAGTGAACTGATAAACACAAACTGAGTTAGCACTCATGCGAAGTCATGATCATGAGGTGAGATAAATGAGCGTGCCATGGGCATTTCTGTTAAAGAATCTGTTTCTGATCGTCACATTCTCTCAAATATTACTTAATGACAGTTGTATGGATCACATTAATTTTAATATGTACACTTGAATTGAATAATTGCATGGTAAAAAGATATCAATGGCAATATGAGCATTATGATGTGGCTGTGGACAAGCAATAAGCGCTGAATTTATTCCACGGTGTACAACATCGGTATATAGGAGCAACGCATGTCGTGATGAAGTCCATGACACAATAAATCTAGCCAATCTATTCACTTATCAATGCACACCATTTAAACAAGTACCGCAATACTTATATAAGTTCTATTTTTATTTTTCCCCAGAGTTTGTCATCGATGAAATAAGCAGTTAACGGTATGCAGTGCTGCGATATGTATTTAGGTCCAGTACCAGGCTGTTCTAATCATTATGTATCGCGTTATAGCGTAGTCATCTGGTTTAGTAAAGCTTGTTAGTCCAGAATAGTAATTTGTACCTTAGCAACCATATTTCATCATTAACAGTATTATTGGCTTTAAAAATAAGAATATTCCGAAAAACATCAACAGACTCAGACTGTATTCCTGCCGAACATACTTGGGCTACAAATAGGGTTAGACTCGTACTGTGTGTTCAGCCTACATTCATGCTGCAGTCCTTTGACATGACGTTCAGTAATTTATAACAGCGGAATGTATTAAGGATATGACAGATGAAAAGATGATCTCTGGCATGCTCGTTAGTGTGAACTCGGAGCACCAAGTACGAAGAGCACCGACTTGTTTGACTTAACAAGCGCATGGCCTGGATAGTATGTGCAATGTTAGCTAAATCGCAAAAATATCCTTATTGATACCCAGAATGCGGACTTGTTCGCATGGCCCTGTCTTTCAATATGATATCGTTAGATACACACAAAATGTCCGTTATAATGACATTTGAATGCAGTTTTAGATAAAACATTTTACCAGTCATGGCGCGAGTTTAGAAAGCCATTGCACTGAGAAGTACATCCGCCTCTGGAAGCAATCACACATTACGGCGGGAATTGCGCATGCTCTATAGAGCTTTCAATCTTGCCCTTAGCCGTTTGTATTAATTGTCTGCCAAGTCAAATCATTTCAGCGGCTCATAAAAGTAATGAAAAACGACTTTTCTCAATGAGGGATCGTGGAACACTTGGCCCGTTTTTCTGGGAAATCTGATGTAGAACTTAAGGGTTTTTCCATTAGAAAGTTAATGTGTGACTTATTTGACATTAGAATCGGTATGTATATTTCGGTATGTATATTTCAAGATCGGACTGTTCCTATTATATTGAAAGCGCGTGAATGCTCATCGTCCATGAGATAATGATGTTTATTTGGAGAAGAAATGCCTTAACCTAGACATGTTGTTTACTTGTTGTGGGAGAGGACGCAGCAAAACATGGTATATAACTCCTGTAACAGAATAAATCAAAACGAATACTTGCATGAGAGTCTTCGTAATCACACAAGCTACATAAAAGGGCGATTGCGAATTCTCCATATAATACCCGTTACCCAAATAACGCAATCAATCATATGAGTTGGAAACTGTGTCACTTGCTCACTAGGTGTGTTTCATGCACCACATGGTGCGTTGTCCGTGATCTACCAATAAGATGACAGATGACAGTATTGGTACCAGTGTAAACAGTGTAGATGTTGGCGTTACCTTTGTATTCATTGGACTGAATGGAAGATTCAATTTTCACTTCACTAGCTACGGCATCTTAGAGTTCGTTATTAAACCGACCGCCAAATTCCTCTGAGGATTCCCTGACCTAGAATCACCAGCGGTCACATAAACTTCATAGTAGCTACAAGAGCCGCCGAGCGGAGCGCACTGATAACATTCTATCATCCCTTTCTGTGAATGAATGTGATTGTGTTTGTGTGTCGGATTTGGGGGCCTGTGGTAATCATGGGGCTCTCAAATATTTATCTATACTCTAGACAAACATTGTAACATGCATTCAGCGGTCATGAAAAGTAACATTTTTGTCAGCTCATTCGTGACGAAGCATGAACGTTGTGCACGCGATAAATACGTGGAATCCACATGGACAATACGTGGAATAACTGGTGTAATACACATAGAAACTTCGCGTAAAAGGCAATTTGAAACCACGTGGATATAGACACGTGGAAAAGACGTGTGCCCTTCCACCTAAATTCAACGATACCAAATTTCTGTATTCAGGTGGTTTTTACTTCCTCTTTAGTCAACTTAGTAATGCTACAATACAATCATTTTGTTTTTTAATAGATTCGACAAGATCAATGAATCAAGTTCATTTATTTCTCAGAAATATCCAACTATTAGTGCTACATGATCACAAATAACGATATTAAACATCTTTTTGAAACATTACGAGTAAATGTCAACATACAAAGGCAAAGAATTAGTGGAAAAAGACAGGTTTGTTCATAAACACATTAAACCAGACACTACATGCACGAGCATCATGAATCTACACAGATATGACATGATTTACTTTCACCCTAATAAAATGCAAATAATAAAATGTACACTGAAATGCACAACCGAATTTTTGTTACCTAATTTTGGCGATAATTTTTAAGTGACACTAGTATGACCAAACTCGCAAATTTTTCTGTGTGACGTCACCTAATTGACATAAAGCAGTCAAATTCGTCTGGGTAAATGTCTTTCATCAGTAAACCACTAAACGAAAGTGAGTGAATACCTCGGCAACCAGTTATGACATCTCAGTTATACTAGTGTCTAAATGTCACAAAATCATCTTCAAAATTAGATGACAACACAAATTTGAATTTTGCATGTCAGTGACATGCAAAATGAACTAGCCAAATCTATTAAAAATCTAAATGTGTGAGTATATTAAGAAAAATTACAATGGGCAAACTTTTTCTCTTGGGTGCATTCCTTAGTCGATTGGCTAGTAAGACATTAACAGCAGCCTCGGTGAAACCATGACTCTTCACTACACTATCGGCACAGTACAAAGAGGACAATTTAAGCTATCTAATTTCATACATCGTACATCTGACTTTCATTCCTTATTGTGTACATTAAATCCAAATACTATCATGGACTTCCAAGTAATTAGCCAATGGGGAACCTACCAACAATTAGTTTGCAGAGGGCCATTTTCTCAGAGCTGGCTTTGTCACTTCTTGACCCTTTCATGTTAAGCTTGCACTGAAGGAAGTTAGTGATAAATCTTCAAGCAATATGTCTGAATGAATACAATTAGTGCATGAAAATATTGCCAATGCGGACAAAATGCATATGTGAAAGTTGTTTGGATCATTTATGTACACATCATATACATCTACAGAGTGAGAGAGAATCTCACCTGCTTGTCAAATTGTTCCCCATACCCCGGACACTGTTACCACCAATTTTCCTACACTTCTGAAACTGGCACAAAAATGTGACATATACCCAATGTGTTTGAATTAACTGGCTAATTTAAATTGTTGGTTCAGAGTATTCTTTTGCATATACAAATGATTATTTATGCAAAAATAAACTAGTCAGAATCACCCAGTATTAGCAAAGTAAATGACCACAAAACCACAAGGATCATTCAAAAGCATGTTAGTTGAATCGGGTGTAACAGTCATTCCAGACAATACATTATATGATAATATGGAGGCATTTTTGGGGAAAATATTTCATTGCTGTTGACACCCAATATTCCTTAACAAAACTGCAATTTTACATACCCACTAATTCTTTCTCTGGTTGTCCATCAACTGCTCATTGAAATGTTGAAGTTCCTCAGTGCTGTTCATCTGCATTGCTTCAGGAAGCTGTTTGCCACTATCGGCCAGCTCTCTCCTCTCCTGTCTGTTCAGTATATTCCTGATTTGAGGAGATGTATGCAGCGCTTCTGAAAACCTGTGCACACACAAATGACGTAGTTTTCAATAACTATGCTGCTGACTGCAAACTTGTAAATAATACCAAAAAGATACTTTTTTCCTTTCACAATAGCAGAATTAAAGTAAATATTAAAAGAGTAAAATATACACAAAAGTGCTCTTATGTTAAAGGAAAACCATCATTACTCAACCGACGAATGCCAGAATGAGTGACAGAGGGGCCATGACTGTCGGGCTGAGTGACAGATGAGCGATGACGACTGTGTGAAATGGATTGACAGGTGAACGATGACTGTGAGATGGACTGACAGATGAACGATGACTGTGAGATGGAGGGACAGATGAACGATGGCGTGTGTATAAGATGGTTGTTGTGTAATAAGGAGCAAGCCTCCCAATACGCACGAGGCGTGCCTACAGCCATTCCGCTGCAACGGCTGGCACTTTGTTGAGAGCGTTAACAGAGGTTTCAAGCACCAATGAGCATAAAATTATCAACTATGAACAAATAATATACGGCAAGCAGTTTTTGCGCAACCACTTGAGTAAACTTATTTTCATTAAAAGAATTACTTTTAAACCGACTCACTTGTAAACTTAAAAACTGTCAAAAATATAGCAATTGAATTCTCACAACTGCAGCAAATCGAGTGATACGAACAAATTAGTTTCGTATTTGCTTTACTGCTCTGAATCAAATCTTTCTAGTTCAGTATGACGCATAAAATCTCGTCTTCAATAATAATAATTTATACCGTATTACCGTGTATTTTTCGATATTGATCATAATTATGCAAAATAAATTGGTACGAAAATGAAGCGAGGAAAGCGGTTTGTCAAGAACTCGATGAGGCTTATGAAAGCGCTCTCAACCCCTGGCCGGGTATCCACCACGGACCAGCAGGTCAGGGGTTCGAGCCCCGCCTACGTATGGAGAGTATCTCACCTGAATTTCGACTCATTATTCCAGGAGACCCCAGTCGCAATAGTAACCAAGCAGTTGAAAGCCACAAACCATCATCATCCCCAGAGCCTATCGATCGATAGCACCAAAAGTTATGAAACCCACTATACCTTGTCATACCTAGATCATGCCTAGCTGGGGCTGTCAGGTTAACATATGCCATTATTTCTGGTATAAACTGAAATAAAGGATATATAAATAATAATTTACCAATGGGTTCTAAAATTATCCGTCATTTCATCATGTTTTTGACACATCTATTCCGCGTGATTAATACTCGTTGAATCCACGTAGATATCACGTGAAAGTTCGTGGATCCACTTCACCAAAATACACATGATGTCCACGTGGATTCCACGTGTTGTGCCCACTGGGTATATACCATTATATGTACCATTCTGCATTGTCACATCAAACCCGAAAGTGTTTGTTTACTGTTGTTTTAACACTTAATAATTGGATTAACCATCAGCATAAAGCAAATATACACATGAAGTTACGAATGGATCACCCAATGAGGAACTAATCTCGAGCATGTACCACATCTCGGTAGTAAGTAAACCTCGTTATGTAAAACTGTTTTGCATTCACAAAAAAATGTTCAATAATATGCTACGATTAAAGGGGAGCCCTGAATATTGTTCCGGTCAAGTAACGGGGATATATATATATATATATATATATATATATATAGATAGATATATATATAGAGATATATATATATATATAGATATATAGAGATATAGATAGAGAGAGATATAGAGAGATATAGAGAGAGAGATATCTCTCTAGAGAGATAGAGAGAGATCTATAGATCTAGAGAGAGAGAGAGAGAGAGAGAGAGAGAGAGAGAGAGATCTCCTCTCTCTATAGACAGATAGAGAGAGAGAGAGATAGAGATCTCTAGAGATAGAGATATATATAGAGCTAAGAGAGATATATCTATACAGATCTCATCTATATATAGAGATACAGAGATAGATATCAGATATATATAGAGATATATATATAGAGATATAGAATAGATAGATAGAGAGATACTCAGATATATAGAACAGAGAGAGAGAGAGATCTCTCTATATATAGAGATCTCATCTCTCTACAGATATATATCTATAGAAATATTCTTATCTATACACACACACTCTCTATATATATATCTCTCTATCTCTTCTATATCTATATCTCTCTCTATCTATATATCTATATCTATATCTATATATATATCTATATATATATCTCTATATATATATATATATATATATCTCTATATATATATATATATATATAAACATTATACATATTTAACTCAAGAATCACAACGACGATTCGCGTTCACAGTCCATCTCAGTTCTGTACATGTCAAGTCAGGTAATCAGACAAAAGAGACACTGGCGTTTGCAATATTGATCATGGCCAAAATGTGCAAATCATTGGCGTCAATTAAATGGAACGATCGATATTTTGACGCAGACCCTTTCTTTCTCATAGGACTGTCATGACATGTTAACTGTGAATAACCCATCGTCTGGCAACACAAAGGCGCTTATGAGCATGTGACACAGTGTGCGTACGTTTGAAAATATTGTAAGTCGGCTAAATTATGAAGTTAGGTAACGTATCATCACATAAAACCATACATGATCTATTTAATACATAACATAGAGAAAAGTTAACGACAAAGATTTATAAGCCCTGCTCCAACGTCGTAAATATTATCGAAAATATTAATTCCTGATCCCCATAGGCGAATGTATTTGATGTAAATATCAGTGAAGACATTCAAATTCATACGATTTGTTTTGCTCTGTTTTTGCTCGCATGTTGACTCGTCTAGATATGTTTCCTTAGAAACATTATTTGCGTTTTCTTTCAGTACGACATAAGGCTATGTAATGATTTTTTTCTTTATCCCGAAATATGCACACCTGATGAGCCAAGTTTAGATCAGCTGGTGTCTAATGCTACAAGCAACTAATTCCATGCAGCTGCTATTATTTTAATATATGAGCATACCAACACGACAGTTTTTGCAACGTCATCGTTAGCCACTGCATTAGTAAATGTAAAGAATAATCAGAATCTCAGATCTACAGTTTGTATTGAAAATGAGTAACTGACGTCATCAAAGGTAGCATTTGAGAAACAGCTAATCCATATGTCTGCAACTGATTATACACAATCTGAAGTAGTGTTTTACTTTCCCTTCAAGAAGGTCCACGGGGTCGTCCAAGCTATCAAAGTGAGGGTTTCTCTCCTAAGATAAATGTATGTAAACAGACCACTATTCGCGAACGTAACCCTATATGTAGTTTTAGTGTTGAACAGAGTTCACTCCACGCTGCGTTTCATAACCATTGCACCAACATGACTTCATGACGAAAACGCACAACAACAGCATGACCTACTGAACGAACAATTAGCTATAAATCTTGTGCGAGCTGATATATAATAAAATATAATTCATGATATTCTATGGACTAACACATTCATATTATGATAAATAGTAAAATATACTCTTCATGTCTAAAACACCTGATATTTCTTTTAAACAAACCTGACATCAGCGAGGTCAACGTGAAAGCATGTCGGTGATCCTCAAATAAAAGAGTTTCTAGCTACGCTAAAAGGGGCTCACTCCAAGTAAAAATAAAGCATGGAACTGTTGGTTGATCCAACGTCTTTGGGATTGCCAAATAGCGGCATATGTTGAAAAAATGGAGACACCATACTGCTCGAGGCTTGGATTTCTTTCCATCTTATTTTTAGTACCCAACTTGTCTCGATTCCATCCGATCAGCCGATTCATAAATGGAATCTCTGGCTTCGAATCACAGAAAACCATGCATTCAACTAGGGTCAAAGCGTGCATAATACTACTAATAATATATTTACCCAGTCCTTTCCGTACAATGGTGGTCAGTGGTGTAGACGTTGAATGCTCCATTGCAATATATCTTTTGACTGATACGTCTTTTCAATCATCGTGGTAATTCACCAAAGACTAGATATACAGCATTATTTATCATACAAGATATCATCGTAAAACTAGTGCCCAGTCAATCACACTGGAAATGACAGCTATGTAGTGTTTTCATTGAGGTTGCTTAAAACACTCTATTATCGATCACTATATGTTGTATTTGGCCCCATTAAAATATCTAGTAATGTCTCGTAAAGTGGACACAACGACCATTACTCGGATCAAAAATAGGCGCCATCTAGTGACATCAAAACAAATATTACTAGTGCTCTCTAAGGATAAATTTCACTGGGCCTTGGACTGCATGTTATATATACTGCATTACATAGGACACGAGAGTACGCTTACAACACAATCTTCACGTCTCAGTTATAATGCGCTTATATATAATGCACGAAGTGCTAGCTAAAAGAAATCAATCATGCGAACATAATTCCGAAATTCAATTTCAAATATAGGGAACAGCTTCCATTAGCAGCAAAAACAAGCGATATCCAAGGAAAACGTCTTTTAAGTCAGGTGACGAAACTCGCAATTGCGACACGCCAGGTTTACTTTCCTCGACAGGGAATGTTGCAATCAACATTCGTTGGGCTATGGATGCCCTTATGATTTGTCAAAAACCCAATGAACAAACGAGGTTATTTTATTTGGAAATTTCCAAAGTCATCATATCAAAATTATATGACTGGCATTGCTGGTCATTGTTCAGTCATCTCATTAACCACAATGGAAACTTCGTATTTTCACCGACATATCCAACATCTGAGGAATTCTCATCTGGCGCCCTACAACCAAAAATGAGATCAGCAAATTATTTAAACAATTATTAACAGCGGCATTGAAATTGGGCGAGTTGAAACTTATTGATTGGTGTACACATTTAGAAGAAATCATCATTAAAAGTTTCAAACCATGAAAGACATTCGCGTATATTTTTTTACGTTCACCCATATCGCTACTAAAACCAATCCTAGCAGTCACGTTTACGCCCTTTGATATTGTGCGCTATTACAATGCTAGTGATTATCTCAACTTTTCGATATTTTATTCTATTCAGATCAATACGCAACTTAGGCAATGAGCATATCATATCGTACCGATATGCTATAAAAGGTCGTGCAAAGTCCATCAAACATCACGTGCACGTTACAAGACATCCAACAGAAATGGCTTGGTTGCCTCGCAACGCCAAAACGTAAGTTTATTGGTTAGTATGTCGTCTCTAAATTTCACCAAAAGGAATTAAAAATTACAAATCAAAAATTACTAATTGGCCACTGCGGCACACGTCAATCTAAGATGCATAGTATTATACGTACACCTCACGGACTGCTGACAAAAATATGTTACCAATTTGACGACAACACACACCAAACCTCTGTACATTAACTTTCAAGTTATAATAACTGCCTCCAAAAACTCTAGAAAAGAAAAACCATCTCCTGGTTATAGTATATTTTATAGATTGATTCACAAGAATGTCACAGAGTGGGCTTGTGTTAAAACGCGATAATATATATTGTCTGATTGATTTACTATCCCCATTGTCTATTGACTGCTGTAAGGTTTCATATTCATTAAATACGAAATGACAGGAATCGAATGACATTCTTAAATGATTGCAATAACAGTTTGCACTTAAAGTTTTCCGAACATTCTGATGAGCCTAAGACAGCTGCCAAGAAAATATCTTATGCCAATATGATGCAACGATGTAATATTTCAGTACCTACGGCTCACAAGCATTTCCATCTAATTTCTGGATTCCTTGACTTGCAATGACAGCCGGATACGTTTATTTCGCACAAACGGCAAATGCCATGGCGAGCATACCAGTGACAACATCATATATTCTCTCTGTTATGATAGACACTGATATAGAGAGCAGGAGCTTATCGACAATATTAGTTATTGAGTCGGTTCTACTGATCATGATGTAAAGCCATTGACTCTACTTCTGCTGCAATCTGCTTATTATCGAGCATGGGATATCCAGTCGGAATGCCCACTGCCGTTTTGAAAACATACGTTAAACGGTTGCTATTCGTGTTGACAATTTATCTAGTTGCTGAGGTATCATTAGTCGAAAAATATTTAAACATCCGTTTATGTATGCTTAATTGCACTATAATTGTGCATTGTGAGACACTGACACCAGGCAGGGAATAAGTTATGATAAGTTCACATTCAGACCCAAACTTATTAAAAGATGCTTTAATATCAACAGATCAGGGTGGTTCTAAGATTATTACAATAATTTCGAGGTACTAGCGAATCCTACATAAGTGTTTCAGATGCACAATGATCATAATGTCTGTCATGCTGCACATGAAGCAAGGCATTGCAGAATATAATACGTTTGACTACATTGCAATTCTAGTTTAACGTGCAATTTTTTCAGATATTACATTTTCGAAACAGTCATTTAGCTACTCGACAGAGCGTATGTTTATCATCTCATTAATCATCAGACATCTCCTCATTTCTCGAGGAACATTCTGTAGCGGGATGCAAAAGAATTTTCGTCATTGGGGAGTGATATCAATAATTCATGGCGACCAATTGTATTGGTTTAACATTAACACAATCCGTTTATGCCCGCTACGATAAGGTTCACGATGCTAAGAGCCGTGTTAAATTGCACTGAAATTCGTAACCAATGCTCTGACAGTGTATGATTTGAAAAGGTGTAAACCTCATCATGACTTACATAATACTAAGTACAATCGGTATTTTAATCCATGCAATAGTTGCAAGTACTCAACTTCTTGAGCCTTAGCATGCAACAAATAAATGTTGTCTGCCGCAAACTTAAACACCACAGCATTGTCCTTCCATTTGTTGCTTGTATGATGGGTCGCAGAACCCACCCATCACAAGATTGTGTCAAGAAGTATCCAACGTCTACACCAATGAGGATCATTAATGATGGAGAATGTTATCAGTGCTGTGCACTCCATGGACCTAGCCATATTGGCGAAATATAAGTGTCTCTCTGTTATTCCAGGTCATGGGCTTCCATGGCAAGTTGGCCTGTAGCATGATATTGGTAGTGACTTTGAACAAGGAAAGAGAAAAAATGTAATTTATTTTGCAGTCCGCTGACCATTTCCTGTGCATTAGTTTGTGAAGCAACTGTCTTTTATTTGGGAATAAAACCAATGGCAGATATTTAGTAGGTATTGATGGATTAATTAAACAAACGATATTACAAGATAACGTGTAATTTGTGATTGTCTAACCAAAGTTGGGAAATACGATACTGCTAATTCTTGAATTGGCGAGCAAATTGTCAAATTAATTCAATGCATTTGATCAGTTGTTGTAGAGCTTCCGCCTTAGTATGACGCTTATTACAAAACAATGAGCCCTGTAAAAGGGTCAGCTACTCTATCAGATCACTACAAGTAGTGGTAACATTCTGCGGTAGGTTATCGATGACGCGGTTATGACTTTCCGGATGGCCCTTTACCACGAAATATTAAGAGGTGGATATCGTGATCAAATCTTTTGTACAGAAAATGCGAACATAAACAGTCTTTGCAGAGTGTTAAAATGGATGCGAAAATTCTCATTTAGTGCCATGGACTCTTTTAACCTGGGCATTTTGTATTCTTGTTCATGAATGTCTAACATCTATCGATTATGGGTCAAATAGGCCTTAACTTGTGTTTGAAGATTCATTACACACTCGCAGTAGAATGTAATGACTTCATTGCAGCAACATTTTCAATGACAAACATTTCACTAGAATTTACAAGCAGCATAGGCCCCGCAGCTTACCATGTGTTGATCGTATGATTCACGTTTAATGCTCAATATCAGAATATGAGCTTAATGCTTACAGTGATGCTTCTTTATTATATCGAAAGGTCCCCGACATTAACAAATCTGATTAACACATCTGCAACTGATTCTCGCATTAATCGAGATATAAAACACAGTTCCCAATAATTGTTTACCAAAATAGTTTACTTATGAAAGAGATATGATGCAAATATGGTAACTAGACCTGCGTTAGCGTAGCCCCTCCCCGTCCGAACCATATTGACATATATTGTAGTTGGCATAGCATATATGATGGTATTGTTGTTTCATACTTGTCAGGATTTTTAGAGGTGGTTCTGAAGATCGAGATGTTGAACAACATCACTATTTGCTATTGTTGGCTACGGAGCCTTGACTTTGAGACACTTACTCATTAAAGCATGTCATTTTTTCGCATATACCGGTTGGGTAACAAGTAATATAAAGCGTGATGTATTCGCCTTTATGGGGCTTCCACTGAGATAGATGCGCGAGGCTTTATTGTCACTTGAGGTATTAAATAATAGCCCACCGAATGCTCCATACCAACGATCATGTTGGTGTTTAGTTAGGTCTCATCCGATAAAGGACCAGAGCATGGGCCATTACATTTCCTTGTTTTATTACATGATCAGCATTTTCAAAGAACGCAGATACGCAGTACTTATATTCTTACCAAATAACAGAATATTGATATCTGCAAGTTTTATTATATTTCTGATGACCACGGTAATATTCATCTGTGTCCGACATCGACTAAAGAAGGACGGCGTATAAATACACGACATTGAGTCCTGATAATTACATAGTATAAATAAGACAGCATAATTAAACTTTTGTTTAGGGTCTCATAGAAGCAGGTATAATCATCACCCGAAGGAAGTTAAGTTGCTTTTACATCCACAGGTATAAATCATTTAATATCAACTTTATCGTCATTGCGTTTTTTCACTCATTTGTCCATTTCTTTCGAAATCGAACGGCAGCCTAAAGCTATGCACCAAATTCTATTGCATTGGAAAGGCTAAAAACTACTTGCGGTAATAAGATGAGCTCTAGAGAAGGATGGAATAATCCGAATTGGATCAAAACTCTTAAGCAAGCTATTAAATATTAACTATTTACCCGTCGAGTATCCTGATTTTCGGAGCCAGAATGTCAGAAAGTTAGACAAATAAAGCAATTCACAAGCAGTATCATTATTTAGAACGCCTGGTGCACTGGGTTAACATAAGAAGATAAACATAGGTAAAGAGGAATCACATATCGTCACATCGTACAGTGAGGCTTCATTCCATTAAGACGCATATTTCGTCATACCTCAGCTATTTTGTTTATTGCACAGCACCACGGAAGTGACGGAAGTGATTCTATACCTAAAACTACTTGACTTATGTGACGATGATTTGCAGAACCTATCCATCAGCGGATATTGTGTTCAAAAGCATCCAGCGTCTATATTAATGAGGGTCATTACTGAAAAGGGGAATGCTGCTAGCGATAGGCACTTTGTAACTCCTGCCATTCTGCCGAAATTGCAGTTTCTGCTTGCCATTTTAGATCAGGGGATTCAGAAATTAGTGGGTTGTTAGTTTGGATTTGGGTATGGCACTGAATAGGTGTAAGAAAAAATATAATTGGATTTGCAGAAATGAAATCGCACATTTGGGACATGTGATACAATGGTTGAGGCTGTTTTTTGTGTGCGTTGACATGCAGTACGTTTGGTTATTAAGATGTCATTTGGCTGTCAATATATCCTACGGTAAATCGTACGTCATTCGAACATGTATTTGGTATCGAATGATTAAAAATACAAACATTACGAGCATTAAGTGTCGTTTTATTTGCGTTTGTATATGATGTAATGGATCGAAATCTCTAGACAGACATGAACTTGATATACAGGCACAACATACTGTCAAGTTTGCTTTTGAACAAGTATTTAATAGTGGAAAGCAATTATTTTCATACAATATTCGATAAAAGCCCGCGGCCTCGATCTGACATGTTATTCATACCTTGAAATGCATCGTGTATCTTTAGGAATCATTCATACAGACCCAGATACCGGTGTACTAATCTCAATTTAGCTCCAAATGTGGGATAGTTAGTTGCTTACAGTGCAATGACAATCGTTGATGGTATTTATCAGTGACACATGGAAAGCAGTGCTTTACTGCTGAGCATTCTCGTCGACATGAAATTCAGCACTGGTCACAATGACCTCAATCAAGGTTAAGTTATTTTCTCAGGTCACTACAATGAGCCTATTCGTCACCACTTGACGTCTGAGATATGCTGGTTACATTGTTGATTTGATGCATTTGATTTCACACTGAGATATGCCTTTGATTATACGTCACTGACGTTGCTGACATTCACAGATTCATGCCATAATTAAGTGTACGACACGGTTCTGTAGTGATTACATTTGATTCACTAAAGATTGCTGTTTCGGATTTCGTGTTGTGATGGTCTAAATCGCGTGTGAAATGTAGGTTAACAACAATGTGTATCGTAATATATCTGAATTACTCTCAAAGTTTTTATTAAGCCAATGAAAATTGCACTAGAGAACCTCGTTACAACATATAAGTATCTTTATGAATGCATAGGGGTACCTACTACTCACAAAACATTCTCCAAGCGTGTCATAGAGACATCAAACCCCTTGGGTCATCCTATTTTATTTTAATTGATGATGTAGAAAATATATATAGAACGCCTGAGACTCATTTATTTGCTTACTAGACACGTATCATGTAAGCAAATAGAATTAGCAAAACGTTGCAATTTATGGTTATTCTATCAAGATGCACATGTTTTAATGATTCCAATATGTTACCGACAATTATCCGCCATTATCGCACGCCTTTAAAGCGTCAACTCAAATAAGAAAACAAGACAGACAATTTTGTATGCATAAGGAAAATAGAATTAAGCGTGAACGGGAAAATTTTTAAAGGTCGCGACGCGGTGCCTCAATTATATCGTTAGATCACGAGCATAAGCAAATCAAATTAACTCATTTGCAATTTATTCTCGCCTTCGCTATAAATACGTTCCTAATGGGCAGCTATTTGCCAGCTCATGAACCAAAATAAAACAAGAGCTCCTGCTGTTTAGAGGGCTCCATTCTATACTGTTTCAGACACAATCAAAACCATATCACACAATGATGTAATTCTGTGTGAAACATAGACCACCTAATCTATTGGGAAAGAATTCTATGATATAATGTAATGTTTGCTGAACGAGTTGTATACTAATATTGTTATTCTTGGATCAGAATTACTTATTTTGATAGTTACATATTTTGATATAAATATAATATATATATATATATATATATATATATATATATATATATATATATATATATAGAGATATATATATATATATATATATATATATATATATATATATATATATATATGATATATAGATATACATATATATATATATATATATATATATATAGATATATATATATATATATATATATATATATATATAGAATATATAGAGGTAGATATATATATATATATAATATATATATATATATATATATAGATATATATATATATAGATATATATAGATAGATATATATAGATATATATATATATATATAGATAGATATATATATATATATATAGATATATATATATAGATATATATATATATATATATATATATATATATATATATATATATATATATATATATATATATATATATATATATATATATATATATATATACTCTCTCTATATATATATATATCCTATATATATATATATATCTCTATATATCTCTATCTCTCTCTATATAGGTATCTCTCTCTCTCTCTATCTCACATATCTCTTAACCCAGCATCAATGAATACGCTTTAAAAGGCACTTTGCTCGAGCATTTCGTACGATACCAGACGTGTTCTGGTTAGTTCATTGCAAATATCCCATATGTGATAATCTCAATTCGCCTACACAGATGACAACAAACTCTTGAACATGTAATTATGAGAGGCAGGCCAGGGAATTGAGGTATCAAGCATTTTTAGGGTTTCGTCTATGATACCAGAAAAAGTAGAATGTTAAATGAATAGATCAAAAACGCTTATAGCGCCAAATTTAAATTTGATACCATTAAATGATGTCCACGTTGTTCCTATTGTCCAGATCACGACGGTTAACGGTGATTTCAAAATATTTCAGTCATCCATCGAGTTATTTGCAGGTGGGTTAATTATGTATATTATTGGCGGTGATCCTCCGACATATTCCGATGTTGAGCGTTTTACAATGAGAGCGCAAATCATAAGTATAAAATATGGCACGCTGCTGGGCTCATAATAAGTAAGAAACTATCGGGTCAATATGCTTTGTTGTTGCGGTTATAGCAATGCAATCATGCAATTGCACTTGGAGGTGTAATGGCTCATGGGAGACACGCCAAGACAAATGTGGCCCGTATGCATGCAACTCTCACTGATAGTTTCAGAAGCATTGCCCTAAATGAGCGATTCTCATCCATTTCAACACCGTGTTATGACTAAGCCTATTGAAACGTTCCTGTTTAAGCATACTCGTCTTTTTCTGTAAAAGCCTGAAAGACAAATAATCAAGATTTTCATCACATTCAAATAGTCATTGGTTTAAATGTGTTTGTTCTTTCATATGCTTCAGGGCGTTTAATTATGACGGGTTATCAGAGCCACCATGTGGTCATAGTGAACAATTATTATCTGGGTCGGATAATCATCTATCGCAAAGTTCTGCAGATTTTGTACTGAAAATCTACCACTTAATTGGTAATTTGCGATAAATTGTCGAGCTGGGTAAAAGGCCAGATGAATCCCCGACGTTTTCATAGCCCAATGTGGCTGATTTATGCATGTTACAAATTTCAATTAATTACGAATAGTGTATATTTCAATAGCTAAAATACCATTTACGTTGATAAAATACAAAAGACATACATTATTAAAAACTAATACGTTTTCAAAGGTTTATTATCGCCCATTGTCAGCATTGTATGTCTGATAGCATCTCTCATGTGCCATATATGTTTAACAATTCACATCCCATCAAACTAAGCAATCGCGCTAAATAAAGGCCTCAGATATAGCCAAGAACGCATAGGGGTTCAGATGGTCCCTCAGTCTAATTGGACTGCGGATTATGTTCATTGAAGGTGATATTAAGATACGCAATACGACTTGGAGGTGACCGTTGCACAGCAATAGCCAAACTTGTGTGTTAACTGTCAATTTAATTCATGTAGTCTGTTATTTTCAATGTGCTATGGATGTTACTTCTTATTAGCGCATTGTGTTTGTTGCCTGTAGGATTTTTGCTAAGACAATTTATTCAAAATTCATCTTTCAAAACTTTGAATGTATTCGATTTCTATCAATCACAGCCGAATTTGGTTTGTGTATAACAATAATTTTAACCCCGATAACAGTTGCCAATTAGTCTGTGTCATATATTGTATGATGCGATTTCGAGACATTGTTGAATTGCATCCAAATTCTACATCAATGACAGCCTTTAAATGGTAACTGATGTGCTATGGTCTCAAGATCCAGACAAGACGACAAGAGATTGAATGAATCACATACTGCCCGGGTCATCATAAAGCCGAATAAAACAACATGAATAGAACATAAGATTATGATCAAATTTTGTTTCGAGCTCCAGAACGAGCAGGAACAATCTATTTACAACGCCTTTGTAACTGGTTTGCATAACACTGGAATATAACAAAAGACAAATTTGGCTATATAGCAAGTTATATGTTTCCATACTTTCTAACAGAAAGAAGAGTTTACACATTTAGAAACAACGAGCAGAGGCATATCATAGCAGGCCATATTGACTATGACTATGAGACCAAGCCTTTATGTTAATATCATTGAATGCTGGAAATACATATTGTCTGATTTGACATAAAACACTTGCATTTCACATCGGGTATGAGGATTGTGAGAACCTTTTAACGCCCAACGTTTTTGATACTAAGATACCACATCACATGTATAAAATACTGTCTAGCAGTTGAATTTTAAGATATTCAATTATGATAAATAACTTTAAAAATATTAGCTGACAAAGATTCCGTACGTTTTTAATGTTATCTTCTTAATACCATTCATGGATTTCAATTATCCATCGCTTGGATTTTAATGGGTACTGGCTTGTGTTCGGTAGGCCTTTTACACTTCTGAAGAAGAATTAAATGATTACATTGCAATAACGATCACAGTGATAAACGTTCGAGATAAATACTAACTTGGTGTGGCCATGTCTTGTGGCGTGATAACTCTAGGATTACAATTTCACACCTAAAAGAGGTACTTATCATGGTCGCTCAGAAGCATTTCCTCCTCATAATGTGTCAGACGACATTTACCATTATAATGCATCTCTGTTCCAAACGTGTCAAATTGTGTAATGAAGCTAATTCCCCGACGGTGATTGTAAGGAACATTTTCATGTCACGCGGTGTTATTCAACATTATAATCGATTTATGAACACGAGTCGTATGGTGCATTTTGGGCAGTAGATTACCGATACTACTGCAAAGTTTATTATTTGTTTTGTCTTTGAAAGTGAAATGTGTGTTTATCTGTTGTCGATAGGGAAAAAGAGGAATTCGTCAAAGTGTCCTGAAAGTATATTACAATATGATTTGTACTGGTGGTATATAATGGCACAATCAGATTTTCTGTATTATGGCATACATACTACTTAAATGTAACCTTGGAATAGGTGTGTATTTTAAGTGAGATAGCAAATATCGTCTAAAAATTTAATTTCTCTTTTGATGACCCTTCACCAAACACATAATGTATGACATAGATATATTTGTTTCTCTAACTGAATACCTCAAGTGACAATGCAGCTTATCCCAATCATCTCCGCCAAGGCGCAATCATGCGGAAAGGTCGCATGATATTCCACTCATCATACTTATATCACAAAATATAACACAGCGTGATAACACAAACCAAATTGAAAGGCTATCGCTTCCATCGAACTATTAACTGTTTGTTGAGCCACTTACATAGTGCATTGACTTTGATGAAGGCAGTGTTTACCATTCCCTGGGGGCGAGGGTTGGGAGCGGAGCATGGACCAAGAGATGAATTACGCAGAAATAATATAATACCAGAACTCTCGCACCAGCTTGCTTTGAGTTTAGCTTGAAATTAAAAACAACCCGAGTGTCACAGACGGAAGAACTCAGCCACGAGCTGAGATCAAAAGTTGTATTCACTCCCCCGAGCGTCGACGACAGAACTCACGACGTCTCGGTGATCAAACCCTTTAATAGAGGCCACGCCCTTTTCATCACGTGAACTTAGTAACAGCCCACACAAATCAGTCAGTGAATACGGATAACCCCCCAAACACCATCAAGGCTTGTTGATGAACTTTAGGCTTCACGAGAGGTTAAATAACGAATCAAACAGCTATATAGTTATAATGAACAATAGTGCCTAAAACAACATTCATATAAAAGCAACATAATAGCACCTACAAACAAGCAAACATATATAAGATCATACTCCTACATGCACCGTAAAGCATTGAGCACTGACACCACCAAAACCGGTTTTATCATCGGCGAAGAAGTCCATTATTCGACCAGAGCAGGTTTTTGTACTCATGAATCTGACCTCACTCAGCCAAAACCAGTTTAACAACTTTTACTGCGTCACACCGAGACTGCATTGACTTGTGTGGATTAAGATCAGACTAATAATACCTCACTTCACCAAGTAAGAATAACGATAGCAGCTTATGTATTTTGCTGATCAGCTTTGTCTCATTTGAGCAGAAGCGTCATTGAGTCACAGCGTTTTAGCAGAATGCAACATGAGATGCCAAGCATTCTTTACACCTGCATTTATTCCTCATTGGAACATTTGAATATTTACAGGGCAACAAGCGAAACCACAAGAGACGATCATTCTGATGAAATAACGCAATATTATGACACAAATTTAGCGGTTATTGAACATAACTCATAATTATGGACTGAACATGGGCAGCGTTCCAGAACAGATAAACACCGTCATAGTTGTTTAAAAAGTGCATAGTATGAATATTCCAAAGCCCAATGGATAGCGCCATACCAACGTTTTTAAAAATCCCCGGAGCGATATTCACAAAAAAAAATCAATGCATAGCATAATTAATAGGTCTCTTTAGAGATAGCTATTCAATGTTTTTTCATGGCTTCAATTTTACATGCGATTTTTATAGGAATGAATCTAGTATCCTTTAAGAATCATACGCACATATCAAAATACTGACGCATTACTTCACTAAGTTTTGCAGTTTAAGTTCAATGATGGGATAATTAATGGCTTATAGTGCCTTTACAAATTTTAATGCTAGTGTGCAAATGTCAATGACAAATGTCAAGCGGCGTAGCCAATTCTTACGTGGTTGATAAGTGCTTTCCTGGCAATCAGTGCCTCTTAAGCCGTTTTCTCATTTCTCATTCACCTTTCAGTCTTCATCGCAAATATCATCCATCAGCGACTAAATGTTCTTATTTTTTTGATAATCTTATTCTTATTATCCCTCAAGTTTTCTTTCACTCTCTTTAGAAATATGTTTTGCCATAGGTCTCTTTAGAGATAGCTATTCAATGTTTTTTTCATGGCTTCAATTTTACATGCTATTTTTATAGGAATAACATAATACCATTCACACTTTAGTTTTCATAGATCATGCCCATCTAACATGCATATTTTGCGCGAAAGATATTTTTACCTACATTTTACAACCCATGATCACAATTCATGTGAATGACTTCTATGTCATACATGCATAATATCAACAGTCACCCACAAGTATTTAATAAACTGCAATGTAACTTTCTTGGTACTTTTTAACTGTGAATTGATCCATGAGAGCATAATTTCCCTCGGCGAATGAATGATGCTGACAACACAAGCGGCATGTAGGGCGGATGGGAGTTGTTGACGTCATTGGATAATCATTCTTTTGATATGACGCACATAAGGAAGTGAGGATCATTGAAATGCACTCCGGGCTTCTAGTCGCCATGGACATTTGGAAATGGGTTGACATAACATTAGTTTTGGATAAAAGGTGCCGCGTCAAAATGGAGATCATTTGTAGTTATACGGATTAGACAACATTTAACGGATGGCTCAATTGGCAGAGCGTCTACTGTAAAATGATACGCGCATTACCTGGGACTCTCCTGATTACTAGATACAATGAATCCGCAATTGTATTCTTTAACAAACACAAAGTACATATATATTTGCACTAATGTTAACCAGTACTCAATATGCAGTTCAAGTTCTCAATTAAAGCGAGAAACTGAGAAACTAGCCAATAAGTAATGTGATTTTGCGTAATGCAACCATTTGAATTCATCTTCATTAATATGAATATGATCAGTTAAGTGTGGCCGTGAATCAAAAGAAAAAATGCCAAATCGTTAGTAGATATTTTAAGGATGCGACCATGTAATAAAATAAATTTGATTTTTATACATATCGGTTCAGCTTGTTTTCTAAAATGTAGCATCACCATCATAATACCTACTACATAAAGTGACAAGACAACTTGTTCATCACAGACTTGCATCCTATTTTGCATAACCCTGGACAATAAAACAAATTGGACCATATTACATGTCTGATGCTAAAAACACTGTCAGTGTTAAGCTCCGGGCGATGTAATCAACTACTTTTTAGCGAACGGCTGATATCGCACCATTCCTAGAAGACTGGCTGCCCGTGGGCTTAGTTCTTACGATGCCTTTAATGAGGATGTCCCTACTTCCATTTTGGTACACATCCATCACATCGCGCGGCAATACTATTATGGAAATCGAGATTTAGAAAGTGGTGGGATTATATATAATCATGTCTTATAATAGGACGCATGTTTACAGCGAACTTTAAGACTCAGAAATGGCTATATGCGTGGCAGTATCAAAACACTAATTCCTATTGTGACCATTTCCAAATTAAGCTGCTGTGGTCGTTGGGCCACGTACAATGTCTGTATGAGCCATGAGGTTTTAGAGCAGAGCAAAAAGGGGAATACAATAAAGATAAACAGGATGTACAATGGTTAGTTATAGATGAAGCCGTACAAGATTCGAGTTGTTAACACATTTTGACTGCAATTGAATGATCACCATGTCGTACATGGCAGAATAATGCTAAATTATGTGAACCAAGAAATGATAACATAAAGATAGGAGAATATCGGCATTACGCTTTGGTAATGATTACGCTTTCGGTGCTTTGGTAATGATTGGCTTGACGAACCCTGAACATCGATTTGTAATTTTTCACCTTTATTCGCTACGTCATGCATAAGATGATTTACAGATGATTTGCATCAACGGATATTGTACTAAAGCATGTAATGTCCATAAGGAAGATTGTCATTATAGTAATAATACTAGGCAGCCAAATGATATCTTCGATATGCACTCTCTGGCCCCCGCCCCTTGATGACATCATGGTGCCGGTCTGTCTTTCCAGGTTAAGGGATCCAGAAATATGTTGCTAAAGGGTATTGAATTTGAAAAAGCAAAATGCCTAATCAGAATATAGAAAAAATAATCAAATGTCGATCTATAATCAAGCATGTATTGATGAATTAATTCAGTAAGCAATAAGATATTCTTTTAATCAATCGAGGCAATATCGTGAAAACAAATAAATTCAACATCTGTACGCCGAGCACGAGCTGACCTACAAGTTACCACAGACAGCATCTAAGTTGGCAAAAAATTAAAATATGCATGCAGTTGATGCCAAATTACGCTACGAAGTCATGATACTGTGGTAAACTAAATGGCCGTTGGTAATATAACTGCAACTAGTATGGGAGCAATATGTGCGTGCTTGACCACACGATGTATATTCAAGTTTATGAAATGGCATGTGTTTGACTACAATAAAGATATACTTGAACCTGGAATCATTGCAAAGTCTGAAAAAACCATCATTTTGAAAAGATATCACAGATTCTTTTAAGGTAGGATAACTTTATAGCTAGCTTCATTAGTCATCCATGTAATTGGGTAGACCATCGGATGTTTTCATACGTGGTCATAAACTAGGGCAATATTATTTATCTATTTTGACAATCATCATCATTAGCAATTATCAGCAAGTCTTCCATAACTGAACCTCTACAATAAACAGATAATATCAACGTATTCACAGCATGCCCATTGTCTCCAGCATAAAACAAATCAATGAGCTGTTCCAAGATTATAATAATTGGATTGCTGGGGCAACATGATCTGGTCGATAATACAAGCATCTGAGAGAACACAAAAAGACCGCATGGAGTTTGATGTTTATTCAGACAAACACAAAATGTCTCTCAGATAAAACAACCAGTTCCAACATCGAAGGTGGTCCATATCAGGTATCACTTTGGATTTTACTACATGAAATCTAAAGAACCATTAGAACCATTACCAAATAATTATCATAGCTTCGGCAGCAGTGAAGATTATTGACAAAGCAAAATGTAATTCTTCCAGAATCACTTTTGATTCAGGGGGATTATTACAGTCCTCACCAGTTTTTGAACATAAGAACTTTTGAGAATTATTTTCTCGAATTACCCCTTCGTATTGATTATAATTATGGCGATGACTGATGTGTGACATTCCATAAGTTTATCTATCTTCATATCGAATGTTTTGGCTGGTTATTATGGATTTTCATACACTTATTTCTCAAAAAAATGTATGAATTAAATAAGTTTTTATTGTATTCAACAATAGTCCATATGATATGGGTAATGCTGTCCTCTCTTCAACTACTTGAGTCACATTGCTAGCCATCGTTAGTAGTTGATAGATTCATTGGTCCAATTGCAACAGTCAGAAGTCGTTATTCCTCTTTGTTTATATCACGCAGTTGCAGAACCCCGTCCACTCACTATCATTGTGTTTCTGAGATCCATTCGATCTGACTGTAGATACTTAGCTCATTGTTGCTGCTGTTCAAATTAATTTGATTTCGGTAAAGTTTTGCAACAAAAGCCATGCGTTTCAACCATGGACAGTGTACCACGGCCATCGCTGTAAAATGCATGAACAGCATCGCTTGCCATGCCAACAACATACGAGATTTGGTGTATGATATAGCTTATACCAAACACTGCAATACCACTGCATCAAAGACGATGGAATATTTTCAAACTACGACAGTTGTTTTCAATAGTACTGCAAGCAATCATGCGGCTCAGACTACATTCATGATCTAGACCGTGCTGTTGGCATAATGTTATACGAATTGCTGATGACAAGGACAAAAAACTCTTAGCTTCAGCAAAGCTTGTATAATGAGTTAGACTGGAGAAATGATAGGCAAATGCTTTTTAACCTACCATATGCAAAGTACTGCACACTATTCAGACAAAGGAAATCTTTTGAATACAGTCACAACTCTATAGGGTGTATCCGAGGTAAGGCATTTAGGTGCAATACTTGATCAGTCATTCGAAATCCATCAAACAGTGCAGTGCCGCAGCTGAAGTAAAGACTACCAGAGTTATTGGAGTGATCATACTGACGTTTGTTTGCCGCGTCAAGGGAGTTTGGTTAGTTGTGCAGGTGAGAAATCAAACAAACACGCCATCCTTCCAGCGCAAAGTCCACCCCTAAGCGCCATCGATTTCTGAAAGTGTGTCCGGCAGTTGGAAAGCTCTGATTCCTCGTTGCTGCCCTCAGTGGGTATTTCACAGTCATGTATTAGACATTACATCGAGATGATCTGATAAAAAAAAATTGCCGGATACCATTATTGACTATTTACAAATATATTTGTCAGGCAGGGTATTTGCTTGCCGCATGGTTATTAATATTATTATGAAGATTATAAACATAATGGGCAAAAGACCGAAAAAGCAGCAATACTTATATAAGTTCCTTTATTATTTCACAGCAGAATCCATCATCGATGGAATAATCAGTGAAAGGTAAGTAGCACTGTGATATGTTTTCAGTTTAGTACCAGTTCTAAGCTGTACTAGTCATAATGTATCGTGTCATAGCGCAGTCCCATTGGCGCTGTGATTGACTGCTTAGCTTTTCCACCCACAGTTGAGATATTCAGCAAATCTTCTCAAAGTGGCCCACTTGTCGTCATTAAGGCGTAGACCTCAGCCAGTATGTCCTAATAACCTTGTGGACAACACGATTCGACAAACTGAGATACAGTCTGACTGACCAATGGCCTCAACACATTTCAGTACATACGGAATCATAATGCGTTGGAATCGGCGTTTGTCACATTGTCACTGATACTGTGCCTTTCGGATTCATCTTTGCTAATAACACATCAAAAGCATTTCTGTGGTGCAACTTAATTGTTCTGCGGCGGCACCATTAGCTCTGCAGCCTGTATTATTCGCCAATCAATTGAATAACAAAGAACCACTTTGACAGGCAAACCTGGGACAGTTCGTATACAGGCTTTTAGACAGAGCACCAAAGAAGTACACTCCAATATATAACAACTCGTCAGCAATGTAAGTCACCCCATATCCAATTATATCCAGGGCAATCTGAATGTGTCCCTATGGATAAGAAGTATCCACGTATATCAAGTACTGGACAATAAAAGCGAAGGATCTGTACTTAATAAGCGAGCTGGTGTTAGCGTTGTCAGAATAGACCTCCTGTTGGTGTGATCGATAGCTCATCTCAAATAAAAACTGATTCATGGTTTACTTCAACCAAATTTACTTCCAAAAGGAAAATTTTGAAATATGTTTTCATAATGATGCATCCCATTTAGGCCTTTGTCAATCACAATACGCTTTGGTAGGACGTTTTATTCTTTAATAAATATTGGCATTTTTTACCTTCAATTAAGCAAATCATACAAACTTAAATCCCTAATCCAATTGCAAATTATGTAAACATGGTTTTGGAGTAATTTGCATTTAAAACCATACCTGATCTAATTATGCGTTTATTTTATCTTGAACGCTGGTTCGCACAAGCTAACATTAAGAAGCCCCCGGCAAAATAAATCTAGCCACTCTGTTCACTTATTAAGGCCCACCATTCAAACAAGTACCGCATTACTTATATAAGTTCCATTATTATTTTACCGCAAATTCGTCATCGACGGAATAAGCAGTAAAAGAATGCAGTGCTGCGATAAGTATTTAGGTCCAGTTCCAGGCTGTACTAATCATAAAGGAATGCATCATAGCGCCGTCATCTTGTCCAGTAAAGCTTGTTAAATACAAGGAGTCCAGAAGAGTAATTTGTACATTAGAAACCTTAGTTCATCATCAACAACATTATTGGCTTTAACAACAATAAACAAAATATCGGCAGAACAAAGAAATCCCCTAAAATCCACGTGAATAAAGATAAAAACCCCAAATCGATTCATAGGCTGTTCAAGACTAAGGGTCAATGTGGCCTGACGCAAAATGTCCTGATGCGTTATGGAGCAAGACCACGACAAACATTATCAATGGCGTGTGACCGTGATTGGGTCAGCTTTTGGTCATTAGGGAGTCATTCAGTCAATATTATGCCATGTGATATTAAACATCACTACATTCTTCTCAGCAATTCTTTAAGCCCGAAGTTAGATATTACTTACGTAAGCTTTTGATCTGCGTTTGCCATGCGAATTAACCATTGTGTTGTAATACCACCTTGCATATATTATAGCTACGACGCAAATAGTATATTACATGCATATAACACGAGGAGTCGAATGAGCAATGTGTACTGACGGTAAACGTGTTGCCTACATTAACTTAGATTATCCACCATTTGTTGTAATCAAAATGGTTTGCAATAGGTTTCTGGAGGGTTAATCAAAGAGTTTATAGCTTCGCTAAGAGGGTTCACTCGGTGTTGCTCTGTTGAGATCGCTTTCCTCATTATAACGCACTGCCTTCGTTAGGTGGCGCTGCCGTAGGATAAACAAAAGTATATGGAAATACTTGGCAGACGTCATTGCGATTTGTAAGAGCAGGAAAAGTGTTTTTTTTTTCCAGAGCCTTCCCGCTGCAAAAACAAATCGCACAACAATAGTCAAATTAACAAGTACAGTATGAAATAAATGTCGGCTTGACAAATTGCCTGGTCTTGGGTAGACCTGTCAAATACATTTCGCCTCTCACAGCGTCCACGCCGTCTACTGTCATCGATCTATCATGTCTGCGCTGTAGATTGTGATATGAGACCATCAATCACCATCTAGAGCAAAGGAACTGGCTTGGGGTAGCCATTTACATTTGTTGGTTTGTCAGGGACTTGTGAATGTGTGTGTGTGCATCAAATGATAGTCATTTGTAGCTACTAGGCTATGTACGATTAGCAGCGAGTGTAACGCTGAGGGAGGGTGGTCATTGGCAAGGGTCACGTCGTGCTCAGAGTATCTTGTACATCTTTTTCAGACATGGGACCGCTATTTTACGTGATCATCCGAGTCACATGTAACGGATCAGGTTGTTACACCTATGGAGCGAACTTGTGGGTCAAAGGCGAAGCAGTTAACCTCCATGCCACGGTCGGGACTGGTGAAGGTCTCGAGGAAAGAATTTAAAGCGACGTTAAGCTATGTGGTGATTATGAATTAACATGAAATACGCTCCCATCATGCATGAAACCAGCCCAAGTACATGGACCGGCGTCAGTTAAAGATATGGAGTTCATCTGATTGGTCGAATCCACGCAACGCTGTAACAAAGCAACACGCGGTGACTCATATGTGACATCTTTGCATATTTTCTCGAGAAGACGCCTGAATGAAGCTGTAAACTCTTTGGGTTAATTATCACAGAGACACTAAGTCAACATGGTAAGCAAATGGCTAACAACATGGTTCTCAAATGTAATCAAGCGGGTTACACTTTAAATATTATCCTAATTACAATTTGTGCGCCAACTAGCCAACAGATATATAGTAAAAATACCACGAACATAATATGGACTGAATATAGATTCATTGATATCAAACTGTGCTTCTTATCCTAACGTCATATTGCTATTTACATACTGTTTATAACGTCACATGACGACCCAAGATTGCGGAAACGTTTTACACACACATGCTATAATTTGACATCTATTTGTTCCCTTGTTTGTGCCAACATATGACAATCTGATGTTAATGTTCTAGATTAGCCAGGAAGCTCATCCAGCACACTCCAACCCTTACCCATTCCCTACGGAGTGATGGTGACTGCCTCCAGGCAAACCCACGACCGAGATATCGAACATTTAATGGATCGATGCTCAGGCAACATCTTCACTTTTTGCTAGCGTCAACACGCTGTTTCACTTCTCCCCTGATCGATCATTGAAATATGAAATAGTCATCTAACAACAGTTAAACTATGATTGAATGATATTCCAAAATGGCCGTAATAAAAACAGAAAAAAGATAAAGAGGATTCGACTCATTGTGTAATAAACGCGGTCATTATATCGATGATACGTTAGCAAGAATGGATTTGTAATATTATTACTCGTCTTCGTCATTAGCGGTGAGTATTTGTATATTCAAGTACTTTATTGTGTCATACTCAGTTGTTATTAATGCCAGTATTTGATCAAATAAACTCATCTGTTCAATTGCATGGCTGTCAACCGGTCGTCATGTATCATTATGATGCACCAGCCTCATTATTCAACTCCTCATGCTACGAAACATTACTTTCTTCAATATCATCTCAGAGCCAGATAATTCCTGGATTCTCTGACCGAGAACGACAGAGTATCCAGCGTCTACATCGATGAGCATGGAATAGGAACATCATACCAGTGGTGCTCACCCTTGCTATTTTGTTGAAATGAATGTCTCTCTTTCATCTATAGTCAGGGGACTCCGAATTGCATTGCAAGGGCGTATTCGATTTGGAATAGTTGAAGTGAAAAATAAATTTTCCGGTACCAAGCCGTTTTCTGTCAGTTCACATATGAAGCGCTGTAACTAGTAGGTAATATAATTCAATGATTGTTCTACCTAGATGCTGACGTTTTTGTGATGGCCACGTCATGGCGATAACTATCCGTCGCAATTAAACCTTCAAATTGCATACCGAAACAATACACTGACTATGTGAATAAGGTCGAGGTTCCTATCGGATCTTGTGTCATTGACAATCTTTGACCTTACGTACATATCAAACTGACCTACTGTTTTGGCTGATTGCTATTGATCCGAAGCAGAAAAAAATTCTAGGCAAAAATTAGTATCTCAGTTTATCGCCAATTCAAATCATAAGTTACTATGATAAAATGCAGAACACTTATATCAGACATACCTTGTAGTTATATGTAATGTCATGATGTATTCGTTTTACGCGTCAATATATCTCGACAATTCAAACATAGCCAAGAATATGATTATGCCATAGCTATGCCCAAATGACAAAAGGTATCCTGGTTTGGAGGTATACTGCATCGATAATACATAACAGGGGTAACAGAACCTCGTTTTGTACATAGACTATCCTAGATTCACAGGTACTAGTCCATCAACAGCCATTGAGATGATGCAAAAAAATGATCAAAAATGAAATGTCATTACAGGAAACGGCTTTTATGGTTTTGGATTTCGGCTGCCAATAGCAAAATATAGCTGTTTTAGTGAGCTTACTCACGCACCGACTAAACCACAAGTTGTGTAAATAACCCAATGCCTTTCATCCTTGCTTTAAAGCACTTGAAGTTGTATTTAATATAGGTGACCCATTCATTTGTGTGCGATTCATGATACTGCACATCGCATTAGGAGCGCCACTAATTGTACATCTTTGTAGGCCCATGTTTACCTGAACACTTTCATGAATCTGGATAATCGTCTCCAGATGCATACAAACTGACGCAACCATGCTGAATGTTTACAGTAACACATTTAACATATTTCAGTGAAACGATTAATAATGTAGGCATACAAAATAAAATGTGAATTTGAAAATGGGTAATTTATAAAGACTTATCCTTTGTTTGTTTCTGCATTGAATTCTGCGCACCGCAAGCTGATCATAAACAGCCATCATTACACCCAACTTCCGGTAATAAAACAGACAGAGAGAATCGTAGTACATCCATGGTGCTGTTAGCGCTGTCAGTATAAAGCTACCGTCGATGTGATGGATTGCTCGTTCTAGCGGATGGTGTTATGTGCCTATTGCAAACGCCATCAAAAACAATAATAATAAATGAGCGAATTTAAGAACAAATATGAAAAGGGGAAAACAAAGAAAACACTTAACATCAAGCAGCTTACTAATATCCTGTTAGATGCATTTGGGTTTTCAGGTGTTTTTCGTTATATATAATGCCCCTAGTATCTGATGACAAAAAGTTATAATAGCGACAAATTATGTTATCGATTCTATTACAGCGATGTCATCAATATTGCGTATTAAGTACCAAACTCGTCTCAGGTGCACACCAAAGTTAAAATGGTCGGCCGAGTGGTGGATTATCATATAGTCTATCAATCCTAAGTGAGCTGGCTAAATCTAGCTTATTAAATACAGTACTGTAAACACAGCAGTAATTACAACCTCTAAAAATGTCAACGACTCAAGAAGTGAATTTATAGACTGAATTATAGAGGGCACATCCCGTGCCTATAGCATCAAATGTACACGGCCTATCTTCTTTTGTACTGTAAAATTTAGTGAGCACACAATGCGGACATTTATGTATTATCTCGTTGGGTGTGGTCTTGAATATAATGTGACTTGTTTCTTATAACACGTGTTCACTTAGACACAAAATATATGAAGACATGCAATATAGCAAGTGTCTGTGTGTGCGGCAATTATCGGTAATGACAACATCATCTATCGCCCTCCTTGAAATTGCCTCCGTGTTCTGTGTCAAGTATACTTGATATATACCTCTTTCAAGTATATGATTCAGTCAGACAAATTTATTTTAGCTATTCTCTTGGCTGGTCGTATCAATCACCGAATCATGAGCTTGATACGAACCTTCATTCTAGAATATTTGACAGCGCAGTTAATATATTACATCGCCAACTACATTGTGCCACGATTATTAATTATTCACAGTATTTACCTTAACATAGTTATTTCTATCAATGACCTATCATTCGAGTGTGCGGGCCAGAACATATTGCTTACGTTTTTAAGGTTGACATTTGTGATGGGCATGGATAGTGTTTGACTACATTTGTGTCTTGTTATGCTATGTGGACCATCATACACTAGTAGGCATCGATGAACCAATCGGAATCAATCAGCAATATATTGCATTTTGGGCATGATATTGTCATTCAAACAAAATGTTGACAAATTTACCCCCAGTTATTCAGTGTAGATGCGGTCAATGAGGTTATACCTTAAGCAGCGCTCCTGCCAATCATACCAAACAATAATGTGAATACGCCAATTGATTGCAGCTATAGCGCCACCATCCGTACATGAAGAAACGCATGGGTTCAAATCATCCTCAACCAATACTGTTCGCTCGGAGAACTTGAACTCGCTCTTATGCAATATGTATTGTCGTAATATGCTGATGTTCCTTTTTAATACAGTTGTCTTGTGGTGAAATACCGTGATAATTGGTTTCATTTAGGCAGTTGCGTACTCAGATGGCACAAGGAAGAAGCTTTCACTTGCAGACAGTTCCCCGCCATATCATTTTTTACGGATGATCCTAACCATTTTAATTTGTACGTACGCGCTGTCATGTCTACGGGTCATCTTGAATGAGTGCATTTGATGGCGCTCAAGAAGCAGTATATAACATGACGCACCAAGGTTGGCGTCAGAGGCTTGCCATATTTTATCTGTAGCCTTCCATCTTAGCATTATAGGCATATGGTTACCGTTGGTCTACGTCTGATCTGCGTCATATGATGTATGATTCTGTTCGTTACCATATCGGCTCTGCATATACGATAACTGTGTAATCGGCATCACCAAATGACAATAAGGACAAACAATCCATCATGCAGACTATATTTAATATATGACTGAATTTAGGCTATTCTCTGGGGGAAACATTGCAATCGTATTATCATATTGACGTTATAACATTAACTCAATTCAATGAATTTCTAGGTATCATTTGTTCGCTGGCATTTGTTTGCCTTTTGTAACTATGTTGAATTCATGGAAGGTATAGCTTTGTCTGCCTCTGTCTGGCTTCAAAAATGTACACAGGGCACACTTGTCTTTACTTTTGATTGTTGTGGGTGAACGACCATCATGTGTTAAACTTCGATGTGATCATGACTACATTGCTAAATAGCAGGTTTGAGATATCAAACTAAATCATTTATCACATTCAAATCAATCTATCTGTGACGTCCATGCTTATTTAACCTGGAACAAATAAATTATTGATTATTGGTAAATTATTGAGTTAAATTTCAGATCCGTGCTGTTCCTCTGTTCACTTTCGTTCGGCGAGGTAATGACAAACTAAAGCGCCGCAATGCATTCGCTGACCACATAATATGTCTCATCACGAGCACGGCAAGTAAGCTGGACATGTAAGCCAATGGCAGCATAACTAGAGGACTGCATACAGAATAAGACGCAGTCGTCTATATCTTATATTTACTCTGCAACATTATCTATGTACATCATGTTATGGAAGTGTGTGTTAATCGTAAAATCTTTTAATGAATGCAAATTTTGTGCGCGCACTTTCTATGTTCCCATAGTTGATAATCTGGCGTAAAATACTTGTCAACGCCGCTTTATTCATAGGAAATCATTTTTACATCTCTGTTTGACCACTTTATCAGCGCTTTTTGATCGCCCTGCAAATATTCCTTGTATAGTGAAAAATCAGCTAAAACCCAACACAACAAACACACCCGGAAACGTTAACATTCTATTAGCAATTATTAGACTAGTTCTATATCATAATGTTGGACAGCCGACAGTCTCGTGGTGTTGGTGAGATGTGTGGTTTTATTCAAGGCGGGCAGCGTCATTATCACAATCATCCTCGTCTGATTTGGTCAAGATATCATGTTGACGTTGAAGCCATATGGTACCTCGCCACGCACTAAAATATTCTTGTGATTTTCATCACCAAGGCACGTATGCTTCATACTTTAAACGGGCAGTAGTCAGAATATCGCTTGATCGTTTATTTGTCACGAATGATGACTAAAGTACTCATTTTCTTCTGCCCAAATTTATATTTACCCCGATTGTCAGCTGTAAATGCTTCTCCACAATGGTAGCTGATTGAGGGGTTCTTTAAATGATAAAACCTTTGATGAGTCAGTGAGATTTACATTGCATCAGACATAATTATCACATTCAGAAATATTGAAGTGACGTTTAGACGACGAATATATTTATTGATAATGTGGTATTCCATGCACTATAGTTTCAGCCTGAACTATTTTAAGAAATTTATACTGCCAGGATAATTCATAGCGGAATAAAGCTGCTAGACACACACGATTATTTCTTGGATTTATCGGAACAGAAAATGACCCATAGCTACCAGGACCGACGCTGCAGATGCAGCTATTCCCCAAGTGGTGTATTGACAATGTGTAGCTAGACCATACCTGAACGTATTTAACAACAAATACATTTTTGACACCGCAAAATATAACACCTTCCTTTTATTCATTTTGTGGATAAGACGATTGCACAACCAATCTATCAACGGATATTGTCAAGGAAGCATTCAACGCCAACATCAAAGACACGAAACAGAAACATAGAATGTTATCGGGGGAGAGCATTCTGTGACCCCTGCCATTTTGCCGGCTGGAATGACTCTGTGTGTCATTCCAGGTCACGGGCTGCAGAAATGAGTAGGCCATTGGGATGAAATCGGGAATGGTCGAGGGCTTGAATAGGAGTAATAAAATAAACCGGATTGACCTGGCTGTTCTCTCGTGATTTGTGCCTGCAAATATATCTTCTGAAGCATCGACCGCTGAGGTAATTCAACAATAAAGATTACGTCAACAATAAGCCATGCATGTCACTCTCAGAACATCCCATTACCTCTATCTGCCAACATTAGGATCAAATAAATGCGCATTGTAATATAGAAGTGAAGATGATATTACAAGTCAGACCGCATTTAACGCAGTATAGTGGCAATTAAACCGTTATGTGAACCGATATGTGAGGATTATGAAGTATATCACGTTTATCCAACTGATGCCTGGACTACCATTTGTTAGTTTGCCGATCAATTTTGGTTAGCACACTTTCCTGTGCAGATGATAAATAGCCGTCAACTTCGCATCCTCAAAAATGTGTATTGGATTTGTTACTAGAGAAAGCCCTAATGAAAATAAAATATGCGCTGCATTAATCAGTCGTTTGCGATGGTTTTGCAGGTAAGCTACACAAATTTCCTCTGTCTAACATATTATTGATGTCACCAATTAGCTTTGCCAAATTAGCATTGTTTTCTTTGAATAAATCTGTGCAACAATAATGCTCTGCTGCTTGCACTTAATGTGTAAATATGTTCTTATATTATATATCTCTCCTTCTTCGAAGCACAAATATTTTTAAAAAGTCTCGGTATTATTTATCGGCCGTTTCAATGCGCTAAATATGCATTCAATTATCCATGGTATGTGCTCCAGGCTCACCGTTTGGTTAATCATTCTAATGCACTCCGTATTACATCTCATCAATATGACAGCAAAACTATAGTCCAATTTTATCACATTGGTCCGCTACTAAATTCCTGCGCTTGCGATATTTCATATGTTAATTGTAAACAGTTAATGTACTTATAACACAAGTGAGTCATACACTTTTGCATAAATTTACACAAATGAAAAGCTTGCAAATCCCCTGTGTATTTCATAACGGCATTTGGTTTTGAGCATACATCTGTGATAAGAAATATTAGTTATTATCCTGGCATGCCTGGTCTCCATCATGTCAGCTCCAGTCGTATAGAAACCACTCTTTGTGAATAACCGTCGTTCTATTTTCCCCCATCCATTTACTTGTTTTGGCCTACAAAGATGGAGCGATTAGATAGTCGGGGAATTTTTCTTGAACAGTATCTACAGCAGAAAGTTCGGAAGATTCTACAGTGGTCTAGCGTACATTTTTGTTCAGTTTGTTCCCATTGTGCATTTATCCTTTAAGATATGCTATTGATACGTCGGTTAAAGACTAAACAAAACCGAGGTACCGTAGAAGCCTGTCTGCTTGTCTGATTTGAATAAAAACATTTCCATTGTGTTGCAAGAGTTAAAGATATATCAGAATGCAGAAGCTAAAGATTGCGACAATAATCTGTTGCATATTTTTCAATATAAACAAAATATTGGCAGAACAAAGAAATCCCCTAAAATCCACGTGAATAAGGATAAAAACCCCATATAAATTCATAGGCCGTTCAAAACTAAGGGCCAATATGGCCTGATGCAAAATGTCATGATGCTTTATTATGGAACAAGACAACGACAAACGTTATGAATCGCATATGACCGCGATTGGCGTCAGCTTTCGGTCATTAGGGAGTCATTCAGTCAATATTATGCAACGTGATATTAAACATCACTACATTCTTCTCCAGAATTCTTTAAACCCGAAGTTAGATATTACTTACGTCAGCTTTTGGTCTGCGTTTGCCATGCGAATTAACTATTGTGTTGCAATAAGACCTTTCATATGTTGTAGCTATGACGCAAATAGTATATTACATGCATAATACACGATGAGTCGAATGAGCAGTGTGTACTGACGGTAAATTTGTTCGTCTACATTAACATAGATTTTAGCGTTTGTATTAATCAAAATGGGTTGTTAACTGATATAGGTTTCTGGAGGGTTAATCAAAGATTTTATAGCTTCACTAAGAGGGTTCACTCCGTGTTGCTCTGTTGAGTTCGCTTTCCTAATTATAATACACAGACATCGTTATGTGACGCTGCCGTGAGATAAACAAAAGTATATGCGATAAGTGAGAGCGGAAAAAGGTGTTTTTTAACAGAGCCTTTCCGCTGCCAAAACACATCGCTCAACAAGCTTATAAATAGTACAATTAGCAAGTACAGTATGAAATAAATGTCAGCTTGACAAATTGGTCTTGGGCAGACATTTCGCCTCTCACAGCGTCCGCGCCGTCTACTGTCATCGATCTATCATCTCTACACTGTAGTTTGTAATATGAGACCATCAATAACCGTCAAGAGCGAGGGAACTGGCTTTGGGTAGCCGTTTACATGTGTTGGCTTGTCAGGGACGGGTGCATGTGTGCGTGTGCATCACATTTTAGTCGTTTGTAGCAACTAGGCTATGTGCGACTAGCAGTGTGTAACTCTTAGGGAGGGTGGACATTGCCAGGGGCCACGTCGTGCTCAGGGGATGTTTGACATCTCTTTTCAGACATGGGACCGCTATTTTACGTGATCATCCGAGTCACAGGTAACCAATCAGGTTGATACACCTTGAGATCGAACTTGTGGGTCGAAAGGCGACGCAGTTAACCACTATGTCACGGGCCCCGGCTAGGACTGGTGAGGGTCTCGAGGAAAGAATTTATTGCTACACTAAGTTTTATGGTGATTATCGATTTAAATAAGATACACTCCCGTCAGGTGATGCAACCTTGAACTCAGCACAAGCACATGGGTCGGCGTCAGTTAAAGATATGGAGTCATCTGATTGGTCGAATCCACGCTACGCTCTAACAAAGCCACACGCAGTGCTTCTTAGGTGGCGTCTTTGCATATTTTCTCGGGAAGACGCCTGAGTGAAGCTGTAAACTCATTGGGTTGATAGCCAAATGTTCATGGTTGAGATATCATAGCGACCTCCCTTGTCGTAAAGTAGATTGGATGAAGAGAGCAGCATTTTCCATGTTGGGCATAATTTATTTTATTACTCTGATTACTCTGTTCATTAAATATAACAGTACAATATCAATGCGCTGCGGTAGAAGAACTGATTTATGGAATCACACCACAAGTCACAAGTATATAGGAAGAAACGCATATATGGTCCAACTTACCATCTACTTAATCCTGCATGATGATCAACAATATTGTTTTCTGAAAGTTTTTGTTTTGAAATAGGTTAATAACTAACTGTGATGAGAAACTACTTGCACCGTGATAGCCAAGACAGGAACTGTCACCCTAAATGTGGCTGAACCTGTCATTAATAAATAGTTATTTACACACAATTTGCGAAATACACCTTCAAATTAACTTAAAATTATTAATGCAAATAGTAGAACAAACTGACACATCTGCTGCAATTATCAGCGAGCTTGTATGTAAAATATAAACTGTGGGCAAAGAGGGCTAACATATTGGTGACTCATTATTAAAATGCTAGGCATGGGGAATAGAAGTGAATCAATTCACAAATCTATCGTAAAATAATTGATATAAAGTACATGGCTCACCTTTTCACATGTATTTCACAAGGACAAGTATCTAATTCCGAACGTTCCTCAAATTTCGAGGTGCCGGTTTCTGTTAATAAAGCGCCATCAGACAGACGGTAGCTTATCTGCAACGTTACATATGTTTGTTTAGGTATAGATGACATTTGTGTACCTCTTTAACAGAAGGTTAAAGATGAAACAAGTAGTTTGTTGATACAGTGCTTCAATAGATACTTACAAGATGGTGTTTTTCTAGATAGCTTAAAGATGGCTTTTGTTATACTTGTAATATAAACGCCAACAACAGGCCTTGTCCTAGAATATAGACTGAATATAGATTCATTAATATCAAACTGTGCTTCTTATCCTAACGTCATATTGCTATTTACATTCTGTTCATTACGTCACATGACGACCCAAGATGCGGAAACGTTTTACACACACATGCTATAATTTGACATCTGTTTGTGCTAACATAATGACAAACTTGTGTTAATGTTCTAGATTAGCCAGGGAGCTGATCCAGCACACTTCAAACCTTCCCCATTCCCTACGGAGTGATGATAACAGCCTCCAGAAAACCTACCATCGAGATAACGAACATTTAATGGATAGATTAATCAGGAAACAATTTTCACTGTTTGCTGGCGTCATCACGATGTTTCATATCTCCGCTGATCGACCGTGGAAATATAAAATAGTCATCTAACGACGGTAAAACGATAATTGAATAATATTCTAATATGGCCTTAATAAATAAGATCAGATTAAGAGGATTAGACTCATTGCGTAATAAACGCGGTCCTGAGAGCTAATGATGTGTGGTTATGAAAATACCAACTAAGTTTAATGTTGCAGCCAACTTTAATGATGGTTATGAGCACACATTGTACAGGACAAGTAGCAATGCTCTTACCGGGGAGACGCTTCATATTTCGCTTGCCTTGTTCAATGCGTTTATGGTAATGGCAATATGGAAAAAAAAAATAATACATTCTGATAATCGCTCGTCATCTGCGAAATTTTGTCACCTCAGAAAACCGAGTGGATGAGTCCCTGACACTTTCTGAACTGATGACAATAACCTGCATTGTACAGGCATCAGGTGGAATATTAGACAAGATGCCATAATGAGGTTCCTTGCTTTAATTCTTTTGCGTCTCGTCTTGCGCGTAATTCAGTGCATGAGCCCACATTCTACTATGTAATATACAGCTTATTCGATCCTAGTACGCGTCATTGTAGTGATGATACGTTAAGAAGATTGGACGTGTAATATCATTACTCGCCTTCGTCATAAGCGGTGAGAGTTGTGTGAACGGAGTATTTTTATATTCGAGTACTTTATTGTGTCATACTCGGTTGTTATTAATGCCAGTATTTGTTAAATTAAACGCATCTGTTCAATTGCACATCTGTCAACCGACCAGCATTTATCAATATAAGGCACCGGCGTCATTATTTACCTCCTGATGCCACGAAACATTACTTTCCTCAATATCATTTCATAGCCAGATACTTCCTGGATTCTCTGATCGAGAACGCCCGCGTATCCAGCGTCTACATCAATGAGCATGGAATAAGAACATCATATCAGTGGTGCACACCCTTGCTATTTCGCCGAAATGAATATGTCTCTCTTCTATCTATAGTTAGGGGACTCCGAATTGCATTGCAAGGATGAATTCGATTCGGAGTAGGGGAAGTGAATAATTAATTTTATTGTGCCAGTACCAATCCTGCAAGGTGACAGTCAAAAGATAGGGATTATAGATGGAATCATGACGAGTGTTTGTTACCATCTGAGAAGCGCGATCTTAGTCGTAAATGATTGTTCGCTTTGCAAGTTCAAAGAAAAGCATAATAGACATATAAACGTCATTAGCTGGATAATCGTACCACTGGGAATGGCGAGCACGAGGGAAATCACGTTTAGTGCGGACCATCACATCATTTTGGCAACTGTATCACTGGTCTCAAGGAAACAGTTGACACATAACTCAAATACAATATTGCATGCGTTTGCGTATGCAGGTAATTGCTGAATTACAGCCCATGCATTCATTCATACGAGTGGGTGAATAGCCGGTAATGGCGCGTAGGATGAGTGCATGTAAAAAATGCAATATATAACAGGTAAAACATGTGGAATGACTTCTTGCATTGGGTATTTTCCATGAAAAGCGACATAATTCCAAATACCTCGGGCAAATTGGGTGGAAACGTTAAATTCTAGCATATATTGCTTGCACGATATTCCACAATTCTAGAGTTCTTCAGCCGCGTGGCATTTATGCAGAATCTGTCACAAACATCTGATATTGTAGGCCGTTCATAATTACCTCGATTCACGGTCTATATGATAGGTGCCTAATACCTGCAAATACTGAACTCTGCATGTTAACCAACTGGCCGCTTGCTCCCCAACGAATGGACAATTTGTTAATACGTGGATCCCTAACAAACTGGTTGCGTTAATCTTCTATAACGGCTCTTGTAAATGATATCTGACATATTTTACGTTATAACCCGCCTGTAAGTGAGGCTCATTAATGAGTCACCTGAGTACATGTGATGATAACGAGACCGGGTTATAGCGAGCTCTGTTCAGGCAGTATATTCCCCACATTTTACAACATGTTTAACCCGATTCCGATTAACAGACATAGTAATGAAATATAAAAAAATCAAACTAGCTTTTTACAAAATTGCAACTAATTTAAATCACGAAATGGTCGCATGCATTTACTCTCTATCTAATAGGCTTAAGTATATCCTTTAGAAATAATCGCTCCCGTAATATATACACACCTAACGCTTGCACTCACATCAATCAGCTGAGCTCAAAGTATTCTGTGCACAGTTGTAATGATTCAGATCTCAAATGTTGAGACTAACAGAAAATAATCTACGATGCAATGATCAACCAACTCTATCAGTACCGGGACTGGCTATTATTATGACCGACAAAGTTATGACAGTGGGATAAATAATTTCGAACCAGAAGTGTTACCGGCATTACAGTATTCATTCGCTTTCGGGCATACAATCTTGCCTCGTCCTGCCGATGTGGATTACCTGTCAGGTTGAATCACAGCAGGTTCGTGAGGCTAATTCAACAGGATATGTGTCAATGCTATGCTTATGCTGCTTTTGCTGATCAATGTCATCACTCAATGCTTTCAGTGCTTGTCTCGAACAACAATGGAGCATCCTATCAATATACGCATAAATCATAACATTGGGTAATTTTATTGTTTCTGTAAGGCTCTATGCTTTTTACTATTTACAACCCTCACCTGACATTTGCTGGGGATGACACAAGCACATAGTTATTCAGATGTCACAAGGGGGTTCGCGAATAAATGTGCAATCGAAATATTCACATAGAAACAGTGATGGATAGAGGTGATGCAATTATTATGTTGGCTCTGTGATGCATCACTGCTGTGCAGCTACTCTGGGAATATGTTTGGTAAATTACATAGAATTCATTCACACGAAAAGATGAGATTCACCTACATCACCTGACGATGTTAGATGTTGTCAGTATGGCATATGTGGAAATGTGTGCACTAGGTATCATCTGTTTCATTATACATTCAACAAATCAATAAGATTGAGCAAATACCTTGAGTGAGTAGCTTTTTGTTCCGGCGATTAAGATTGTGCACTTATAAGAATGAACAATTAGTCGGTTTTTCACAATTGCACATGCCCACGTTAATTTATTTTCTTCAAACTGGGAAATGAAATCCTACATAATCCGCTCTACTTAGAACATGCGCTAGAACAAAGACGTTTTAACATTGTATGGCATAGGTTAATCAACGTTTGATGGTACCCCTTTAAGTCCAGTATAGTCTTAATCGCATCTAACAGCAAGAAGTATATGAATGGAACTTAGAGCACGTTTTTTATCACCATGTAATTTCATCTGATTTAGAATGCACTTACGTAATCATTTACATACATTAGTTCTCAAAGAAGCCAAAGGCAATAAGTTATTAGATAGATATAAGATATACTATTCACAGAATTGGATAATGTTTTGTCTGAATTTTGAGAGTTGATTACGATAATTCAGTAGGTCTCTGGCAACAACTGTTCATGATATTGACACACCTCACTATGCACACAAATGTGGTTAGCGATATTAATTTAATGTACTTTTCCGACCAGATAAAAAACTTAACAACAGGTCGATCCCGGTTAGTGAGCAGCCACTATTAGCTGCCATAATGACACTTTGAAAATATAATTGTAGTTTTAGGCAAACCATTTTGCCAATCCTGACGCGAACATAATGTAGAGACCCATTACACAGAGTAGTACCTGCGCCTCTAGAAGTAATCACATATTACAAAGGGAAATGTGCATGCGCTGTAGAGCTTTCAATCTTGCCCTTAGACGTTCGTATAAATTGTTTGCCAAGTTAAATCATTTCAGCGGCTCATATAGTTAATGCAAAACGACTTCAGCCGTTTCAGAAAAATAGGATTGTAGAGCTCTCGGCTATGCGACATCTATTTGCGCTAATGGTTTGTCTAGAAAGCCTGATGTAGAACTTTGTTTTCCATTTGAACGTAAATGTGTGACTTATTTTACATTAGAATCGGATTAAACAAATGCATGTGTGCTCGAGCTGAAACCTTCACTGGTGTGAAATGTGCTATTCGTCTGAAAGGTTGGTTAATTGAGCTTGATGGTCAGTGAATAGTTGTTGGTCGTCCAAGAGAACAGTCATTATACATTTTAGATAAGTTACTTTGCATATTCGTGACTGTTCCCAATCTATTGAAAGTGCGTTAATGCTAGTCGTCCATGAGATAATGATGTTTACTTGGAGAATACATACCTTAACCTAGACATGTTGTTTACTTGTCTGTAGCAATCTTATAGACGGAATTAAATCACTACATAAATTATGCGACCCGACAGAAATAAACATTTACGTGTGACGCTTTATTTGGGAGGGGTCGCAGCAAAACATGGTATATACCTGTAACAGAATAGATCAAAACTTGCATGAGAGTCATCGTAATCACACAAGCTACATAAAAGGCCGAACGCGAGTTCTTCATATAATACCCGTTACCCAAGTAAAGCAATCAATCCTATGACTTGGAACTTGCATCGCTTGCACACTAGGGTGTGTTTCATCCACCACGCTATCCGTGTTCTAACGATTAGATGACAGATAACAGTATTGGTACCTGTAATAAACAATGTTGGCTGTTGGCGTTATCTTTGTATTCATTGGACTGAAGGGAAAATTCCATCTTCACTTCACCAGCTACAGCATCTTAGCTTTGTTATTAAACCGACTGCCAAATTCCTCTGAGGATTCCCTGACCTAGAATCACCAGCGGTCACATAACTTCATAGTAGCTACAAGAGCCGCCGAGCGGAGCACACTGAAAACATTCTATCATCCCTTTCTGTGAATGAATGTGATTGTGTTGGCGTGTCGGATTTGTGGGCCTGGGGTAATATTGGGGTGCTGAAGTATTTTTCTACACTCTAGACAAACATTGTAATATGCATTCAGTGGTGATGAAAAGTAACATTTGTTGTCTGCTGAATGGTGACACAGCATGAATGTAATTTAATGACATAAACATAAGTGGTGTACACCACGACCATAACTCGGATCAAAAATAGGCGCCATCTAGTGACCTCAAAACAAATATTACTAGTGCATTTTAACTTTCACTGGTGCTTGAACTGCATGTTATATATAATGCGTGACATAAGACAAGAGAGTACGCTTACAACACAATCTTCACTTCTCAATTGTAATGCGCATTCTAGGTAATTGATGACGCAGCATAACTTTGCGGGCGGCCTTTAACCACCATCTTTTAATGTCATAATTAAGTGTATGACTCGGTATTGAAATCCTAGTGATAGCAAAAGGTAGTCGTGGTTCTCATATATGATGTGGGTCTTATTTATGAATATTGCGTGAAACATTGTTTACACTGGGTTTACAAAACTAGGCATCGTAATTCCTTTGAATGACACTAGATTCGTTTTCTTATATGTGCAAAATATCACAACAGCCACAACCGTGTGTTAAATGTTGGTATGCATATTGTGCCATCTAGCCTAGATTAGGTTATTGAAATTGAAGAGGCCGGACCACAATTTGACGTTTTGCGACAGAAGAGGATTAAGTTAGCAAATAAGTGGTCGATTGTCATTATAAAATATGCGGGGCATTGCGAAAAATGATAATCATACCCAGATGCACTAGTGTTTACCATGGCTAAATCATGGCGACAATTATCCGTCCAAAGTAAACGCCATGAAAAGCGGCATATGAAATATAGACACAATGAAAGAAATTTGTGATAGAGGTGGATATCGTGATTCAATGTGTTGTACAGAAAATGCGATTTTGTATCAATTTAAACAGTCTTTGCACGGTGCTAAATAGATGCGAAAACATTCATTTCGAGCCATGGACACTTTTATCCTCGACATGTCAAATATCTATCGTTTAGAACTCCATGAGTATGGGCCACACCGGTCTTAACCTGTGTTTGATGATTCAATACACATTCGGTGTAGAATTTAATGACTTCATCGTAGCACTATTTTTAGTGACAAACATTTCACTAACATTTGCAAGCAAAATGAGCTCCGCGGCTTACCATGTGTTAATCGTATGATTCACGCTAAATGCTCAATATCAGAAAATGAGCTTGATGCATTCCGTAACCCAACTGCAACAGATTCTCGCAAGATATAAAACACATTTCCCAACAATTGTTTTCCAAAATAGTATACTTTTGTTAGTGCTTTGATGCAAATACGATAATACACTTACGTTTGCTTGCCCCTCCCCGTCCAAACCATATTGAAATGTATAGGGAATGGGCTAACATATATTATAGTATTATGGTTTCATAAATGTCCGAATACCATGAACGAACATTAAATAGCTATCTCTCAAAAGAGACAATATGCGCTGATGTTAAGGAAAATCAGGAGGTATTGAAGAACATTATATGGCAAAATAAATGAAAGCATATTGCATTTTTGTCAATTATTTAAAAGGTTTTTATCCATGCTTCATCCGTATCCTTTTGAAACAACTCTGACGGTATTCTGTGCCAGTTGCGTGTTATGTTTAATAATGATATTGTGGATAGTCCAGCACAATGATCGAAATTCATGTTGTGTAAAGCTCCGCACCAATTTCAACCATCAACTTCATCGTATTGCCAAACTTTGATAGACAACCACGAATTAAACGAGTTCTTATAATATCGCATTGATAGCTGCATAACTAAATATGGCAACGCATTAAAACATTGTCAGTGATATCCATTATGTCACTTGGTTGGACTGTGCCGCTCGATCCTTGCAAAACCAGTTTCATTTTTATCTTCCCCTGTTCAAAGCAATTCCCATTTTCATGTTAAGGACGTACTAAAATCCTCTGACCTGGAATGGCAGAGAGACGTTAACTTCGGCAAAGTAGTAAGGTTCAGAGAGTGCCCACCACTGATAACACTTTCCCTTTTCATTTCTCAGTAATGATATTCATTGATGTATAGGATGGATGTTTTTTGACAATATCCCTTTATCGATAGGTTCTTCAAATCGTCGACATGTCGAGGTGCAATGAGGGTGTTTCTGAGGCAGTAGACAACAGGTAATCAATGCATGAGGAAATGATACCAATTTGATACTAAAGTTAAGCTATGGTCTTGCCAATCATATTCAGAAAATATTAATGCAGTGCTTTCATCTACTATATGCCGCGCATATTACTTTGCTGGCCCATTAACTGCTGAATCGACATTCGTAAATTGACCAGCACGACATACATGCAATATACTGATATCATCCTATCTTTGTGGTATCATTATTGTGGTTACATTTCGTTTTGTGTTTTTCCGCTTCTTAATAACTCTGGAATTATCCGGGTAAGATGCCATTCAATCATCGTCATTAGATGACATTTAAATCTTCCACTGGTGTGATGGCAATAACAGTAACAGTCAATGACTTCAGACATGAAGCATCATAATCACACAAGAAAACGTCGTTGAACGGCCTTATATTCCATTGATCCATTAAATGTTTGCAGCCTTAATTACGTTGTGCATTGACTTTTATAAATGCAGTGAATATCTCTCCGGGAGAGAGGGGAGGGGAGGGGTAAGGTTGAGGGAGAGGCGTTTGCGCGGCACACGAGTGGTATGGCGCTTTTGGGGCAACGATATTAGATTGTCATAACTGATGCACTAACGTTCAGAAAGTTTGTTCTTTGTTCTGTAGATAAAAGTGAAATATGTCCTAAGCAACGTGATCTGGAACGCTGTTCATCTTTAGTCGATGCGGGATAAAGATGCAAATTTTCTAAAGACAAATGATCATGGAGAGATTAGCTTCATCACTCGATTATAAAATGGAATTGCAACCACTGGCTTGAATAATATTTTCCTTCGGAAAACCTGCTTCATAACGCAATTAGACGCGTTTAGAACAGAGAGGAACCGCTACTGAGAGACCATAACATGTACCTCTTTTCGGCTTACATATGGAATCGCAATGGTGTCAAATTGCAATCCTAGAGTAATCACGCCACAAGGCCGAGACAGAGCCATGATAAAGCATGTCATATCGGGAAATCACCGCCAATTATACATATGTTAACACATAATCTGTAAATACTTCCTAATTGGATGACTAACATAGTGTGAAATCATCGTTATTTGTCGTGATCTGGACAATAGCAACAACATAGATATATATATCCAGAAGCTGAACGCAAGAAATGATATGGTTTAATGGTGTGTGAAACAGTATGTGATAGAGCCTCATAAATAGCAAGAGCTTGCTAATAGCTGCCAAATTAGAACGTATTTATCGCAGAGGCCAGAATTAGTCGCAGATGAGTTAATCTGATTTGCTTATGTTTGTGACCTAACGATATAATTGAGGCACATGGTTGTACACTGTAGGTTAAGGTACATTTTACCAAAGATTTGGACCAGCATTACACGAAATCTGAGCATTAATATTGAGTAAATCACTGTGATTACTCTTTACAATATCTAATCATTACAAAACTTTGTCGTACACTTAATTATGGCATGAATCTGTGTATGTCAGCAGCCTCGGTGACGCATAATTAAAGACATATCTCAGTGTCAGATGAAATGCATCCGTTTGATGATGTTAACAGTGCATCTCAGACGTCAAATGGTGACGAATATGGCTCATTGTAGTGACCTGAGAAAATATCTCAACCTTGATTGAGGTCATTGTGAATTTTATACCGAAGGGAATGCTTACCATAAAGCTAAATGCCATCAACGATTGCAATGGCGCTATAAGCAACTAACTATCCCAGTTTTGAAACATAGTTCAACATTATGCCGGTATCTGGGTCTTTATGAATGATTCCTAATAGGTACACTAAGCATTTCAAAGTAAGAATAGCATGTCAGATCAAGGCCGCGTACTTTTATCTATTTGATTAACAAAAAATACATGATTGTGGTACTCGGAATCACCAACAAAAAAGTAGAAGGTATTTTGTGCAAGTAGTATATTCAGTTTATATCTCTCTAGAGATAGCGATCCATTTCCATCATATACAAACACGAATAAAACAAAGCTTTGCAATTGGAATGTTTGTTGATTTAATCACTCGATACCAATTACATGTTTGAATGACAGAATGACGTAAGATTTGCCATAAGATATATTGACAGCAAAATGATATCTGAATTACCAATTTTACCACATGTCAACGCACACCAAACAACCAGCCTCCTCCATTATATCACTTATCCAGAATAGGCAGATTCATTTATGCAAAACCGATTATATTTTTTCTTACTCCTTTTCAGGTCCATTCCAAATTCCATATAAACAACCCACTCATTTCTGGATCCCCTGACCTGGAATGGCAAGCAGAAACTTCAATTCCGGCAGAATGGCAGAAGTCACAAAGTGCACTTCGATGGTAGCATTTCCCTTCGCCATTCTCAGTAATGACTCGCATTAATATAGAGGCTGGATGCTTTTGAACAATATCCGCTGATGGATAGGTTCCGCAAATCATCGTCCCATGGGCAAGTGAGATAAAAATTAATACCATGCTTTGCTCTGCCCAATCATAAATAATCACTACTTTTCAATTCATTATGTTGCAGTTCATTTTGTGTTATCTGGTTTACCAATGGCCCGTGCAGAATACGCTTCCGTCAACATCTTATCGTCTGGATCTTTGGACTGCAGCTCATCAGTCACAATTTATTGTCATTGATATCGACGTTGGGTGTTTTACTTTGATAATATTCCTTGGTTGTGCAAAAGCTAACATGCAATGTTAAAATAAAATAAAAAGAACAGCGTGTGTATACCTCTATTTGTATTAACAGTTTAACCATCACTGTCTAATTTTGTTAATCATTGCTGTTCTGCAATAAGGTAACGCAGTTTGCGAAGGATACAATCCATCTCAGTCGTATGGACACATATACATATATATATATATATATATATATATATATATATATATATATATATATATATATATATATATATATATATATATATATATATATATATATATATATATATATATATATATATATATATATATATATATATATATATATATATATATATATATATATATATATATATATATATATATATATATATATCTATATATATATATATATATACCTTAAAAAGATGCACCACGTTGTGGTTACTGCCTCGTCAACCATCCATCATTTCAAATGCTGTTGCTATTTCAAATATCCAATGTATTAAAATTCCGCTTACTTGTAGTAGTAGAATCAATAAACTCTGTCTGAGAATGTTTTAATTTTACATCACTCATCATTAGTCCTAGTCACAATATGATCAATTTTTGTTTCAAGCACCCACGGCATTAATAGGACAACAGTGAATTTGACCTTCATGGTGGTACTCCTGTATAATTAGATCCGACAATCGACTCTCAACAAATAAGCCTCAATGATTCATAGCCTGTATGTCTGCTTGCCGAACCCATTAATGCAAACCATTGCCCAAAATCATTAATATAATAAAAACATAGAATGTTACCACTCTGTGACCCGTGACACTGCTAGTGAACTTGCTATATTTGTCTAGCTTTCTGCCATTCTTGCTCCGAAAAATCAAGATAATCAACGTTAAAAATGTTGTATTTATCGAAAGAAGCTTGCTTAAGAGTTTTTATCCCATTCCAACGATTCCATCGTTCATAAGGGCTCGTCGTATTACTGCATAAGTATTTTGTGCATTTCCCGTACAATTGAAATTGGTGCATAGCCTCAGGCTGTCGTTCGACTACCAAAAAAATATTAGAAACCGCACTGATCAGTTGATTTTGAAAGTTTGGGTCTGAATGTGTACTTACCGTAACTTATTCCCTGCCATGGTGTCAAAATATAAAAGCATTTATAGCCCGACGAATGTCGATTCCAATATTTCCTGTCGAGCAAAGTAAACCTGGCGTGGTGCAGCTGCGATTTTCGTCACATGACTTTAAAGATCTTTTCCTTGGATATCGCTTGATTTCGTTGCTATGGGAAGCCGTTCACTATATTTAAATTTGAACTTTGGACTTACTTTCGCACAATTGTTTTCTTTTAGCTCGCACTTCGTGCATTCGTTATAAGCGCATTGCAATGATGTTGTGAGCGTATTTTTTCATGAAACGTAGTATATATAACATGTAAGCTATCCTTAAAGAGCACCAATAGTATTTGTTTGGAAGTCAATAGATGGCGCCTATGTTTGATCCGAGTAATGGTCGTTGTGTCTACTTAAAGACATTACTTGATGTTTTAATGGGGATGAATACGAGATATAGTGATCGATCATAGAGAGTTTTAGGCAACCTCAATAACAACACCACATAGCTGACATTTCGAGTGTGATTGACTGGTCTCTAGCTTTATGATGATATCTTGTATCATAAATAATGCTGTACATCTAGTCTGTGGTGAATTACCACGAGTATTTGAAGACACCCATCAATCAACATATATTGTCATAAAGCATTTAACGTCTACACCACTGACCACCATTGTACGTAACAAATGGGTAAATATATTATTATTAGTAATATTCACTCTTTGACCCTTCGAGGCCACAGATTCCATCAATGAATCGCCTGTCTCCATTTCTTTACCATGTGTTCCTATTTGGAGACGTTGGATCAACCAACAGTCCAATGCTTTTGTTTGTTTCACTCATGTACATACTCACGCACATATTTGATTTGGGGACAGGTTCTCACGTTGACCTTGCTGATGTCAAGTTTGTTTAGAAGAAATATCAGGTGATCCACAAAATATATATATATATATATATATATATATATATATATATATATATATATATATATATATATATATATATATATATATATATATATATATATATATATATATATATATATATATATATATATATATATATATATATATATATATATATATATATATATACTAATAATATATGCAAGTTATCCTTTTTTGTCTAGAGTGTAGAAAAATACTTGAGCATCCAAAGATTACCCCAGGCCCACCAATCCGACACGCCAACACAAACACATTCATTCACAGAAAGGGATGACCACATTCACTTTGTTGATGTCAAGTTTGTTTAAAATATCAGGTGTTCCACAAAAAAGTATATATATATATATATATATATATATATATATATATATATATATATATATATATATATATATATATATATATATATATATATATATATATGCAAGTTATATATATGTATATATATATATGCAAGTTATCCTTTTTTGTTTAGAGTGTAGAAAAATTATGGGGCACCCAAAGATTACCCCAGGCCCCCAAATCCGACACGCAAACACAAACACATTCATTCACAGAAAGGGATAATAGAATATAATCAGTGCGCTCTGCTCGGCGGCTACTAGGAAGTTTATGTGACCGCTGGTGATTCTAGGTCAGGGAATTCTCAGAGGAATTTGGCGGTCGGTTTAACAATGAACGCTAAGATGCTGTAGCTAGTGATGTGAAGATGGAATCTTCCATTCAGTCCAATGAATGCATGACCAGTGGTTGCCAGAGACTAAATGACTTTTAGTTATCAATACTCAAAATTCAGACAAAGCATTTTCAAATTCTATGAAGGGTATATCTCATACATACCTTATACTGTATAGCCTTAGGTTTCTATGAGAACCAACGATAGCTTAATATTGCTAACCACATTTGTGTGCATAGTGAGGTGTGTCAATATCATGAACAGTTGTTGCCAGAGAACAACTGAATTTTCGTTATCAACTCTCGAAATTCAGACAAAACATTTTCCAATTCTGTGAATAATATATCTTATACCTATCTAATACCTTATTGCCTTTGGCTTCTTTGAGACCTAACGTATGTAAATGATTACGTAAGTGCATTCTAAATCAGTTTCAATTACATGGTGATAAAGAACGTGCCGTTAGTTCCATTCATATACTTCTTGCAGCCAGTTGATTATCCACAGCCATTCAATTTTAACACGTCTATATTCTATCGCATGTACTAAAGCAGAGCGTATTTTGTAGAATTTCATTTTCCCATCTTGATCACATCACGTGGGCATGTGCAATAGTGAAAACCGACCATTTATTAATTCTAAGCAGTGAACACAATAATGACCGGAACAAAAATCTACTAATTATTAACCCGATTTACAGACAAATCTCATTGTTATTAACTCGATTTGCTGACAAATGACACAGATGGTACCTAGTGCAAACATCATACTGGCTACATCTGATTACGTCAGGTGTTGAAGGTGAATCTCATCTTTTCGTTTGAATGAACTCAATTTATAAACAAATATTCCTAGAGTAGCTGCTCTGCAGTAATGAATCACACAGTCAACATAATAATTGCATCACCTCTGTCCACCACGGTTTCCGTGTGCGCGTTTATTCGCGAACCCCCTTATGACATCTGAACAACTATGTGCGTCATTGAAAGAGGGTTCTACCCTTAGGTGCGATGATAGGATTGTACGAACAGAAAATAGGAATATACAACACCAAGCTCTTTAAGGCAAGGTTAAAGACATTGGGTTATGTACACAACACATATAAAATGATTTCGTTTTAATGCACATTTGGCCGATATTGCAAACCGTTCAGTGAACACACAAACATTGCGCTGCTGTGTCATTTGCTGGTATTCTAAAAGATAATGGACATCAGCATAATCGCTGAGATATTATAAGTTATTTGCGCAGTTTATTTAGACCAAATGTCAAAAACGTGCAGGAACTCAATATTGCTGACGATCATGTAAGGTATAAATGTATGCCGAGTCGGACCATCTACGCGTTTATACGTGTGAGACGTGATGCCAATTCGTTCTTTGTTTTTACAGGTATCATTTACTCTAGTGTATGATATGCTCGATAGTGGTCCTATCACATTCTGCAAACCTATCATTTGTTTGGGGAGCATAAATTATAGTTTTAATGTACAGGGCACGGATTCATGACTGTGCGTGTTACAGGGAAACGTTTGGCTGAAATGGTATTAGTAACGAAACCATCACACGACCTAACGCCATTCTATCTGTCAAGGTTTTGCAAACTGTCGCAGTCAAGATTGTAAGCGTTTTTTATATGTTTCTGTGTTTGTCTTCATAGTGTGTTTTGTCCTTGCCCTTGGAACATGGTTATGTTGTGTTAGATTCAATTCATATATTAATTCGTAATCAAGGTTATAAATCATACAGCTACCCCAAAAAAATTCGAATAAGGATGAAATCTCAGATAGTTTGTGTGTACCTAACGACAGCTAATTGAGAGCGGGGCCACACGAACAAGAACGCAATTTTGGAATCAATAAGGATATCTTTGCAATTAAGCTCACATTGCACATGCTATCCAAGTCTTGAGCTTGTTGAGTCGAACAAGTCGGTGCTCGTATACTTGGTGCACCGAGTTCACACTAACGAGCACGTCCGAGATCTCAATTTCGTCTATCATATCCTTAATACATCAAGCTGCTTATCGTCTTGTCAAAGGTCTGCAGCATGAATGTAGGCTGAACACACAATGATGACGCTAGGACGCGATCCAATTTGATACTTATTTCATCGATGACGGATTCTGCGGTAAAATAATAACTGAACTTATATAAGTATGGTGGTACTTATTCGAATGGTGTGCGTTAATAATTGAATAGAGTGGCTAAATTTATTCTAAATATTTGCTTGTCAAGACCAGCGCTCAAAGATCGAATAAACGCATAATTAGATATGACATTGTTTTAAAATGCTAATTACTCCAAGCCACGGTTACATGCTTTGCAATTAGCTTAGGGATTTCACGTTCGTTAAGTTCTAAGTTTATATCATTTGCTTAATTGTTGGTAAAAAAAGCAGATATTTATTAAAGAATTAAACGCCCTATCACAGCGTGTTGTGATTAACTTAAATGGGATCCATCATTATGAATGCATGTGTTAAACTTTCTCATTGGGCAATACATTCTACTGAAGTAGACCATGAATCAATTGTTATTTGAGATGACCTATCGATCACACCAACAGGAGGTCTGTTCTGACAACGTTAACACCACAATGCTTATTGAATACAGATCTTATTTTGCTTTTATTGTCCAGTACTTGATACGTTGATACTACTCATCAATAGGAACGCTTACAGATTGCACTGTATATAATTGGTTATGCGGTGACTTACATTGCCGACAAGTTGTAATATATTGGAGTGTACTGTCTTTGGTTCTTAGTCCAGAAGCCTGTACACGGACTGCTCCAGATTGCCTGTTCTTTGTTATTTAATAGCCTGGAGAATAATACATGCGGCGGAGCTAATGGCGATGTTGCAGAACAGAAATGCTTTTGATGCTTTATTAGCAAATTTGAATCCGAAGGGCGTTTGTCCGCAAGGTTATGAGGCTATAACAGTGATATACTAGCCTAGGTCCGCTTTTCAATGATGACATAAAGGCGACTTTAAGAGGAAGATTTGCTGAACATTGGTTCACCATTTTCCTTGATCTTACCAGTGGGTGGGACAGCTAACCAGTCAATCACAGCGCCACGGGGACGGCGGTATGACACGATAAATTATGATTAGTACAGCCGAGAACTAGACTTAAATACATAACACAGCACTGCATACCTTTTTACGGCTTATTTCTTCGATGACGGATTCTTCGGTAAAATAATGATGGAACTTATATAAGTATTGCGGTACTTATTTGAACGGATCTTTGTGGTGTTTAATCCAATATGCTTACAATCTTCATGATAATATTAACCACTGCGATGCAAGCAAATACTCTGCAGGTCAAACATATTTGTAAATAGTGGATAATGATAATAATATTTATATATTTTATATAGTCTAAATTCCAGCGCTCGGAAAAGCAAGGTGCTTAGTGCAAACATTAGCCGTAAAATATTCGGCGAAAAGAAATGTTTTTAATCGTGACTTAAAGACATCGATATTGTCTATATGTCTCAATGAGTTTGGAAGATTATTTCACAAGAATGGGCCAGCAACACCTAAAGTCCGAGCGCAGAAACGATGATTCAGAGCTTGCCAACTGCCCGACACACTACCAGAAATCGATTGCGCACAGTGGTAGAGTTTGCGGCCGAAGAATAGCGTGTTTGTTCGATTTTTCACAACGAACCAAATTCACTGGAGATGCCTCTATTGTGAATGAGAAGAATCTTTGGTCACTATATGTAATGAGCAGCATATAATCAATGGGGCGATTGAAAAGTTTACAGTGGTGTGTGGCCGTTAGATCAATACTTACTCTGCCAATGTTCGTGAAACAACTTACTATCAATACAGTCGGCATAAAAACATTACGTAAACACATTTGTACTTAAAATGCGCACCGAGTCAGTCTTATCACCTCACAAACTCTGGTAGTCTTAACTGCTACTGCTTGATGGATTTCGAATGGCTGATCAATTATGGCACCTAAATCTCGGACCTCAGGCACGTACTCTAGAGTAGAAACGGACATTCGGTATTCAAAAGATTTTTGGGTCGAAATAGTGTGTATGTTAAAAAAGCATTTACCTATCATTTTGCCAGTGTAACGCATTGCGTATACGTGGCTGTAACTAATAGTCCTAGATGGTTGGTCCATGTCATGGGCAATTTGTTTAACATTATGCCAACAGCACTGTCTCGATCATTGATGTAGGTCAAGGCTGAGAAGCATGATTGCTTGCATGATTGCACCTGCTATCAATTTTGGTTAAGATATGTACTACCAACAAACTGTCGTTGTTAAAAACACATCATCGTCACTGCTGTAATGGTGATGGTATTGAAGTGTTTGGTATAAGCTATATTACCCATCAGATTTGGGAAGTTTCATAAAACGAGACCTGGAATCTCTATGTTTGGCCTGGCAAGTGTTCGGTGATAACTGATTACGATCAAACTGAGCTGTTAATGCATTTTAACGCGATGCCGATGTTTTAAACGCATGGGGTTGTTTGTAATGCTTAAATGGACTTGTATCAAAATCTGATTAATTTGCACAACAGCAAATATGAGGTTAGTATCTTCGGTCACATCAAATGGATTACCGAAAAACATTGACAGTGAGTGGACGGGGTTCTGCAACCACGTGATATAAATATAGGGGAATAAAAACGTTCTTCTGTGTCAATAGAACCCATGAATCTGTCCAGCAATACTTTATGATAATTACAGTTGACCATCATCAATTACTACCGATGGCAAGCAATGTGACTTCATTAAGTACAGAGTCTTCGACGTATCATATGAACTATGGTTGACTCAAGTAAAATAGGAACATATTTGAGTCATAGTTGTGATTCCTTAAGAAAACATCCGATGGTCTACCCAATTACATGACTATTGAAGCCAGTTATGAAGTTATCCTACCTTAAATATGATTTAATAAATTGAGGTTTGTTTTTCAAACGTAACTAACGAATTGGCAATGATTTCAGGTTCAAGCATATCATTAATGTAGTCGAACACATACCATGTCACTGAATATACATCGTGTGATCAAGCACACACATATTGTGTCCATACTAGATGCAGTTATATCAATGGCCAACATATCTTAATTCGGACCCTATTGATATCGATAATCCTGTTTCACTCAGAAACGGGACAAATCCAATCACATTTTATCAGGCATATGATTGCTGGGATGTATTACGGCATATAGTCCACGAGCGAGAAATTTACACTTTTTGTCTTGTTTTGATATATCTAGTGAAACAATTCATGAAATCAGTGTCTTTGACAGTACAAAGTCTATAAAGACCGAGTCATTTGGAGGGTTAATTTTGTTATGTAAACAGGTGACATCAATACATCGATATAAACATTACATTTTCCTTAATGTTCGCACCAACCATGAATTGTCAAGTGTATGAACTCATTTGTAACCAAGGGATGAGAAAGTTTTACTGGAAACAAGCATATGCAATGGCAATTCATTAAGGCCCTATCTCTATTTACATCGCCGCATTTACCACGTCGTTAATAGCCTTCAGACCGGAATTAAAATTTGCTTTAACCTTTAATATAAATGAATAGGCCGTTCACACTGGGATAATGATCCAATACCTTCATAATTTCACACTTTTATAGATGTCCATGGTGCATAGAATGCATGAGAGAAGGATGCATACTCCCCCCCCTTAAATGACATCATGTTGCCACCGATTCCCTCACAAAATGTACATAACACATTTGATGAAAAAGTTCTTATTGAGTGAATATATGTATCACTACATGCTAAATGATTGATTGACATTTGATTGCTTGTTTTATATTCTGATGAGAGAAATACATGAGTAGATGATGATGCGACTGATTTTAGACAGAAAGGATAATTGACTCACAAAACATACATTCACAGCCAATCGAAAACTGTCGAGCATCGTTTGTGAATGAATGGCTAGAGTGAGAAACTCAATCGCACTACTTTTTAATACCTCCATTCAAGTCCCTTATTCAAATTAGCTACATATAAATTTATGGACTCCCTGACCTGCAATAACAGACCAACACCACGATGTCTTAAAAAGGGCAATAGCCACAGAGTGCATATCATAGATAGCATTCTCTTGCGTAGAATTGTCACTTCTATTGCAGTCTTCAATAAGGGCGTTACATGCTTTTGGACAATATCCGTTGATTTGACGGTTTCGCAATACCCAGATATAACTCAGTTTATGTTGATCAGTTCACTGGATGTTCTACATGGAATACTCTGACAACTTAGTTGACTCAGAAAAGATCATCATCGATTTACATGTCCACCAATTAAACCTTACATGCAATATGTTCACCTTCTTTGCATTAGGACATTCTAGCTTTATGTTCTTTGGTCGATTCATATTATGATCTCTTGCTGTATAATACCCGGGCAGCAACTCATTTTGTCATTGCCTCTTCGTCTGGCTCTTGGGCCAATAGCACTTTGATCACGATGTATAGATTGTTACTGATGTAGGCGCTTTATGCTTTTTGATAACATCCCATAGGATGTAGGTTATACAGAACATCATACTCTATCACTGTATGTAATCGTATGATAATATTTTCCATTGCTTTAGGCACTGATTTGTCGTCCATTTGTTATGTTGTAAACGTCTCTATACTTCTGTATAATACTCATCAAGGTGACTGTGTGGTGAAAACTGAAATTGTATATTTACCCGTGAACATATTTGTCTCTGCACTAATAACTGATTGACAAATAAATTGGATTGTACGCTAAACCACAATGACGTGTTAATATTGGTCAACAACGTCTGGATTGTGTTTTTGCTGATCAATTGACACGCCAGCAACCAAACCATGATGGCGTCTTCTGTAAAAGTTGCAAAGTTCCACACTTTCTGCTTTATCTTTCAGTGTGATTTGTTTTGATCTGTGCATGCACTTAGGCAACAAACGTGTTTCTGTCTGTCTGCCCTAACCCCCTTTTGCTCTGTTTGTGGATATGCATAGTCTTTAAACATGTATCAGTACGTTGTTATTGGTCATCGTTTGTTTCGCACTTCGTCCATCATTTTAACGCTAGTTCATCTCCTCCGCGTTGACGGAGCTGCGACTGCTTTCCTGGACCAACAACGACCTTGACAATCAAAGTTCACAAATGACACATATCCGGAAATAGGTACAGTAGTCTGCTTGCACAGGTATCTAAAACTCGTAGACGTCATTTTCTCTAGCCAGTTGCAATCTTTCCCGACAAGTCTGCAGTGATGTCGTGCCTTCGTTGACTTGAAACTAAAACACTGACAAGGACTGTCCTTCTATAGTTCTGTATCTACCTCTTTACGTGAACATCAAAGGGCATATAAACGCCCCACTTTATGTCAATATCAAATGGCATTTGGTTCACACGACTATATTCGTGCCTCTGTGTGGGTTTTTTAAACGATAATCATTTCAAACACACCTTTCCGTGAATATTATGTGGCTTTCATTTTACACACATCCTTTCGTTAATATTGAGTGGCATTCGTTTCACATGCCATATTTCGTGACAAACAAGTGGTACTCATATCACCCGAACGGTGCGTTAATGATGCGTAGCATTTGTTTCACAAATTTCTTTGAGTACATTTCTAATGGCATTTATTTCACATGTAAATCAATAATAGGTGGTATTCATTTCGGACACTTCATTGCATGAATATCAAGTTGCACTCCTTGGTTAATACAGCCTCTCTGATATGTAGCAGGCATAGTACTATGTACCTTACGTTCATGTTTCCATCACGCCACATCCAAAGTAAAAACTCGAATTGTGGACGGCTTCATCTGTAACTCACGACTAACCATTGTGCTACTCAGATCCTGTTTGTTCTATTTTATTCCCCTTTTGCATTGCTCTCAAACCGTTATTGCTCATACACATATTGTACATGGCCTAACCACTACAAGAGCCTATACGGATATGATCACAATAGGTATTAGTGTGTTGATGCTGCCACGCTAAAAGCCATTTCTGCGTCTTAAGTGCGCTGTAAAAATGTCACATGACAGGATTTCCACCAATTTCTAAATCTCGATTTCCACAATGGCATTGCTGCACAATATGATGGATGTGCACCAAAATGGAATAATTAGTAGGGACACCCTCACTAAAGGGATAGTAACAATTAAGCCCACGGGCAGCCAGTCTTCTGGGAGTGGTGCGATATCAGCCATTTGATAAAAAGCACATAGCCAGGAGCGAAACACTGACAGTGTTTTCAGCACCAGACATCTAATATGGTCTACTTTGTCTGTTGTAAAGTCCATGGTTATTAAAAAATGCGATGCAAGTCTGTGATGAACCAGCAGTCTTGTCAATTAATATAGTTATTATTATGGCCATGCTGCATTTTCGAAAACAAGCTAAACCGATGTATATGCTTTTGCTTCACGGACACAATAAACTAATCATATTCATTTTAATGTAGATGCATACAAAATGGCTGCATTAAGAAAAATCAGGGTTTCTTTATTTAACAAATAAAATCAACAATATTCTTATTTTAACCACTTAAACCCCACAAAAGTGGTTATTGGCAGTTTCTGGCACTCATGGAGATTGTGTACTGCTCTATTATTGTTCAAATATATATTCATTTGGTGTTTGTTTAAAAAAAAAATTGAGCAGTACCATATCTAGTAATCAGCTAATTTCCAGCAAATGCGGATATCCTTTTGCAATAGAAGCTCTGCAAATTAATCCCTTGGTTAAATATCGCCTAACCCGTATGGTTAGAAATGATCTCCATTTTCACACGGCAACTATTGTCTAAAATAATGCAATGTTAACCCATTTCCAAATGTCCATAGCGGCTAGAAACCCGAGGTGCATTACAATAATACTCCCTTCCTTGTGTGCATTATATCAGAAGAATAAATGTCCAATGACGTCAACAGCACCCAGGCGCAGTACATACCGCTTGTGTTGTCAGCATTATTCACTCGCTGAGGGAAATGACTATTCAACTTGTTAAATATAAAAACATTTCGCTCTCATATATAAATTTTCATATAGAATGACACCAAGGATTAGTCGTTGCAGTTTATTTAATACCGGTACTTTGCAGGTATAACATAAAAATCATTCAAATGATCTGTTACGAATGGGTTGTAAACTGTAGGTACAAATTTCTTTGTGGCAAATTTTGCAAGTTAGATCCGCATGATCTATGAAAACTACGATGTTAAAAGCGACAGGCTTAAGTACGCCAACGTGACTTCAGTTCCTAATCTTTATAACACTGAGATAAACACTTAAAGCATGGCATTGCGCTTGACAATGTGAGTCTCGTATGATTCTGAAGGACACCAGATGCATTTCTATATAAATCAAATTGAAACCATGAAAGAACATTTAATAGCTATCTCTAAAGAGATCATTCGCGCTGATTATATGGCAAAATAGATTGAAACATATTGCATGTTTGTCAATTGTTTCATTTAAAAAGTTTCTATATATGCTTAATTCATATCTTTTTACACAACTTTGACGGTAGTGTGTGCCAGTTGTGTGTTATGTTCAATAACCGTTCAATTCGTGTCTTATAATATTGCGGATAGTCAATCAGAACGATCGAAATTTCTTATATTTATTTGACAATTTCCTCGTCCTGTACATGTTGTGTACAGCTCCGCGCCGCGTTCTTATAATATCTCATTGGTAGCTGCATAACTAAATATGGCAATGCATTAAACATGGTCAGTGGTATCCATTGTGTGACTTGGTCGGGCTATGCCGCTTGGTCCAGGCACAAACCAATTTCATTTTATCTTCCCCTGTTCAAAGCTATTCCCATTTTCATGTCAAAGGCGTACTCAAATTTGAATCCTCTGACCTAGAAAGGCAGAGAAACACGTTAGTTTTGGCAAAGTGGTGAGGGTCAGAGAGTGCCCACCACTGATAACACTTTCCCTTTTCATTTCTCAGTAATGGATTGTTTTTTGCAATATCCCTTTATGGATAGGTTCTTTAAATCGTCGTACCCGCGACACATCGATGTGAAATGAGGGTGTTTGTGAGGCAGTAGACAATAAGTAATCAATGCATTTAATGAGGAAATCAGGATTCCATTCAGGTATTAATGTTAAGCTTAGGTCTGGCAACCCATTTTCAGCCAATATTTATGCATGGCTTTCATCTACTAGATTACTTGTATGGGATTCAGATTAGCGTCGAATTATACTTTTGGTCCAACCTCTAAGAATTTGTTCATTTTGAGAGCCATCTCTAAGAATTTTGATCATTACTATAATGTAACACCATGATATGTATTAGCCTACCCACCATACATGTCGATATGGTTCGGAGGGAAATGGTCTAAGCATGAATGTTGAAGTTTTAGGGTTTTTCTTTCAGCATCTTTCACAAGGATATTATTGTGCCAAGAAGTGTGGCAAAATATAATTTGCTATATAGCCATATTTGATTTTTTGGCTTAATTCCAGTGTTATGCAAATCAGTTCGTTGTAAATAGATTATTGTGACTCTTCCTGTAGCTCGAAACCCAATTTGTTCGATATATATACGCCGACAAGAACAGCAATACATGTAATATGCTGGTATTCTCCTGTCTCTGTGTCATCATATTCTAATTTTCTATTCATGTCGTTTTATTCGGCTTAATGATGATCCGGGCAGTATGTGATTCAGTCGATATCTCATCGTCTGGATCTAGAGACAAAGCACATCAGTTACATTTTAAAGGCTGTCATTGATGTAGCATTTGGATGCAGTTCTACAATATCCCGAGTTGGAAATATTCTGCAATACATCACATCTAATCACAAAATCGCATAATGCAATAAATGACACAGACAACCCCTTAAATTGGATTAATATCATGTTATCGAAGTTAAAATTATTGTTACATAAAAAAACAGACAAATAAAATTTGGCTATGGTTGATAGAAATCGATTACATTCAGAGTCATGAGAGCTAAATTACGAATAAATTATCATAATAAAAAATCCAGCGGGCAACAAACACATTGCGCTAATATGAAGTAGAATCCATAGCACATTGAAAATAACAGATTACACGAATTCAATTTAAAGTTTACACACCAGTCTGGCTATTGGTCGCATTGCATATATTGATATGTTGATAAATGAGCATAATCCGTAGTCCAATTAAACTGAGCGACCATTCCAACCCTATCGGCGTTCTTGGCTACATCTGAGGTCTATGTGCAGTACGTTGTCTTAGTTTTGACGAAGTGAACCGTAAAACAAATATCACACATTATCGACACTACCGGACATGCGAAGCTGAAGGGCAATAGTACAACTTTACTTCTTATATTCATTTTTAAACCTTTGAAAACGTATCAGTTTTTATAAGGTATGTCTATCGTTTCTTATCCGCGCCGATGGGTTTTTAACTGCTGAAATATACATGATACATGATACATGATATGGACCCGAGATGAAATGGATGAGAATCTCTCATTAAGTGCAACTTCTGTTTCAAATATTTCGTTAAGTCATCAATGATCTGAAAACCTATTTATGCTATCGGAATGTTTGTTATTTTAATCATTCGATACCAACATGTCTGAATGACTGAGTTACGCCCGATTTGCCATAGGATATATTGAAAGCCAAATGAAATAGGAATAACCAAACGTACCATATGTTAACGCACACAAAACAACCAGCCTCATCCATTTTATCACTAGTCCCGAATGTGCGGATTCATTTCTGCAAAGCCAATAATATTTTTTTCTTATCCCTATTCAGGTCCATTCCCAACTTCAGATTAACAACCAACCCATTTCTGGATCCCCTGACCTGGAATGTCGGGCAGAAACTTCAATTTCGACAGAATAGCAGGAGTCACAAAGTGCACATCGCTAGTAGCATTCCCCTTCTCTGTTCTCAGAAATGACCCTCATTAATATAGAGGATATATGCTTTTGGACAATGTCCGCTGATCGATAGGTTCTGAAAATCATCGTCCCATAGGCAAGTCATGAGGAATTGAGAGTGGTTTATTTCACAGATTAATTAATCACTGCTTTTTAAGTATTCACTTCTGTGGTGCTCTTCAATGCCACGTGCCATCTTTTTCCATTCAAGTAAATCTACCAAATAGCTGAGGTGTGACGAAATATGCGTCTAAATAGAATACAGCCTCAATGTACGATGCGACGATATATGACTCGTCTTTACCCATTATCCCAGGGTTTTTTTATGTTCAGTTCACTGCAATGACAAATCCTTGGTAGTTACTACCTTTATGTGAATTGATATATGAGAGCATTATTCCGTTATATGTAACAAGGTAAAATAGTCATTTCCTTGGACGAGTGAATTATGCTGACAACACAGGCGGTATGTCCGGCGGATGGGTGTTGTTGACGTCATTGGACAATCATTATTTTGATATAACGCAAATAAGGAAGTGAGGATCATTGTGTTGCATTTCGGGTTTCTAGCCGCAATGGACATTAGGAATAGGTTGACATTGCATTATTTTTGGATAATAGTTGCCGTGTGAAAATGGAGATTATTTCTAATCATTCGGATTAAGCTATGCTTTGAACCGAGGGCTTAATTTGCAGAGCTTGTACTGTAAAATGATTTGCACATTTGCCTGGAAATTCTTAATAACTAGATTTAATACCGCCAAAATTATATTTTTAAACAAACACAAATTAAATATATATTGGAACGGTAGTAAACCAGTACACAATGTCCACTTTAAATTCTCCATTAGTTCAAGAAACTGAGAAACCAGCAATAAGTATATTGTTGTTTTATTTGTTGAATAAAAAATCAAATACAAATTTTCTTAATGTAACCATTTTGTATGCATCTACATTGTGCCCGTGAAGCAAAATAAAAAGACAAAATCATTTGTAGATATTTTCAAGATGCGAGCAGGTAATAAAATCAAGTTGGAATTTCATGCGCATTGGTTAAGCTTGTTTTCTAAAATGTAGCATCACCATAACAACTACTACATCAATCGATAGGCAGCTGGTTCATCACAGACTTGCATCTCCTTTTGCATAACCATGGACAAAAACAGACAAAGTGGACCATATAACATGTCTGGTGCTGCTAACACTGTCAATTTTAAGCTCCTGACGATGTGCTTTTTAGCGAATGCCTGATATCGCACCACTCCCAGGAGAAAGATCGCCCGTTAGTTTGGTGGTTACGATGCCTTAAACGAGGATGTTCCTACTAATGAAGTCCATTTCGGTGCACATCCATCATATTGTGCGACAATACCGTTGTGAAAATCGACATTTAGAAATTTAATCAAGAATATAGTCGTGTTAACTGAATGCCATCATGGTTTGGCTGCTGGCGTGTAATGTGATCAGCAAAAACACAATTTAGACGTTGTTGCCCAATAATAACACGTCATTGAGTTTGAGCGCACAATCCAATTTATTTGTCTAACCGTCATTAGTACACAGACAAATATGTTCACCGGTGAATATAAACATATCGTTTTCACCACATAGTCATCTTGATGAGTATTATACAGCAGTATTGAGATGTTTAAACAGCTATAATATTTGTTCAGCTGCCCGCCAATACATAGATATAATGGTTTGATCATCAGTGATGGAGGCTGAGTAAACGGCCTGTTTTCGAAAGCCGGTTGAATGACAATAAAATGTAGGGATATTTGCAATAAGTAGACATTGATAACTTCTTCAGGCTGTAGAAAGTATCAAATTAATGCTCGAAGCAAAACGCATCGACGAGCCTATTTCAAACGACCGATTAATGCTTATGAGTGTGGTTTGTAGTTAAAATTATATCTGGCCTATTATGTTGTAGTTAACACTTTAATATGTGGGTACGCTTATCATTCATTTACATATGATCTTCCGTTTCATGTATGATCCTCTATATCCCTATTTATTGGTTTGCTATCACAGTATGTAATTGCCAGATACAATTTTTTCGCTACCATATTTATGCAACGTTTAAACAGTGTCAATGACTGGTCGACACGGTCTACAATCAACTATATTTCGTCTCTTCCTTGATTAATTCCCTTCATTCATAAAGGTCAGTAGGTTCTTTCTGTGCCCCATCATCATGATACAATGTTGAGTCCGTGAAATGCTTAGCATTAATCTATCAAAAACGTGGTTTCACCAATTAGTGATAAACATACTTCACGAACAAGTGTAAACTCTTGCACGTTCGCATTATTGCCGAACATTAAGAACGAGTGCTTGCTTCCATCAGCTTCTGTTATGGTTTAAAATGGATGAGTAAGTCGGACCAATGAGTTTCTTTCTATTAGGAATGTAACACATTGTGATCACCACATCGTGCAATAATGACAGTGGCGCTGCTTTATCGAAAACCTCCCACGTAAAGCATTTCTATATATGGTAACATAGGAGAGATATCAAATGTATATGAAACAGACACAACACTATTTTGCCAAAAACCAATTGCACATATTTCACTCAAACAAACAGAAGATGGAATAGCAACCTATCCCAATACAATAGCTTGTCCGTTTCACATTGTATACCAGCAAACTGCTCGGCATTGCCCTTGGAAAGTAGCTATATATGGCCCAGTTATGCCGTGGATGCAAAGTATAAGCGACATTTGATTACAAAATACTGTTATTCATGCCGTTATTTCACCGCTGATAAATTTGGTCAACCTGGAAAGCCGTTCTGGATTGAACATGATGGCCTTGAAATTATCAATCAAGGTTCATTGTCAATAAACATACGACATCTAGATCAATGACAAGATATAAGTTAGGATCTATGTGTCATTGAATCAAGATCCAGACGATATTAATATGATGGCAAAAGACACTGCCAGGGTTAAATTAAGGCAGAATAATGCAACATCATGTGAGCCAAGCGCCTGAGATTGATAACATGAAGATAGAAAAATATCGGCATTTCGCTTGAATTTTTCTCTCGGTCGAATTATGTATATCGATCATGTTTTATTCTAAATTCAAGAAACATTCAGAGCAATATTTATTTGATTTATCGGGACGAAATTAACCTGGGTTATCGGTAGGAGATGTTTCACTATATCGTGCAATTGAACACAATCACACACATTGAACACTATATCATATCATAATATGAATCGACCTAAAAGCATAAAACAAGAATGTCTTAATGCAAAGAAGATCAACATATTGCATGAAAGGTTTAATTGGTGGACATATAAATCGATCATGTTCTTTTCTGAGTCAACTAAGAATTTAAGAGTAGAACATCCAGTGAACTGATAAACACAAACTGAGTTATCAGAAGATATATGTGGGTATTAGGAAACCTACGTTAGTCTATATTCTTGTGATATTTAATATTATAACTGTTTAGAATCATCTTTAAACCGCAGGTATTTCGTGGATTTCCCAGGATATAAAACGACGTTTGGTGGCCTGGCACAGCACTTAAAATATTAACTGTATATAAATGGTGCTTTGGTAATGATTGGCTTGACGAACCCAGAACGTCAATTTCAAATTTTGTCACATTTATTCACTTCGACATACATAAGATGATTTGCGGAATCATTCCATCAACGAATATTGTCCTAATGCATGTAACTCCCATATTGAAGACTGTCATCCTAGTAATAGTTCTTGACAACAGAATGCTATCTATGATATGCACTCTTTGGCTATTGCCCTTTTTACAACGTTGTGGTATCGGTCTGTCATTGCAGGTCAGGGGGTCTAGAAATTGGTACGTAGTTGATTTGAATAAGAGTCTTGAATGGAGATATTAAAATGTAGTGCGATTGAGTTTCTCACTCTAGCCATTGATATAATAAACCGTTTCTTCTTCATTCACAAACGATGCTTTACAGCTGACGATTGGCTGTGAATGTATATTTTGTGAGTCAAAATACCTTTCTGACCAAAATCAGTCGCATCATTATCTACTCATGTATTTGTCTCATTGCACCTAATCAGAATATAAAACAAACAATCAAATGTCAATCAATCATTTAGCATGTTGTGGTGGATTCATTCAGTATACAATAAGGTTATTTTTGTTTGATATTGTATAGTAAATCTCGGAAAACAAAATCGTGAAAGCTGTGCCAAATTAGATTCAGCATCTGTGAGCCGAAGACGGGTTACCACATAAATGACTAACAAGTTACCACAGACAGTATCTAATTTAGTCAATAGATTTCAATAATAAACTATGAGTGCAGGTCAAAATTACACTACGCGAAAAATGAGCGTACCATGGGAATTTCTGTTACAGAATTTGTTTCTGATCGTCACTGTCTCTCAAATATCACTGAATGACAATTGTAAGGGTCACATTAATTCTAATATGTACACTTGAATTGAATAATTGCAGAGTAAAACGATATCAACGGCAAAATGAGCATTATAATGTGGCTAATGGTGGACCAGGAAAAACGCTGAAGTTATTCCTCGGAGTACAACATCGGTATATAGAAACAACCCATGTCGTTATGTATTTCCATTATTTTCAGATCAAGCGTTTGCATTGAAAACACTTTTAAATTCTCATACGCACGTCCTTGGCTAAGTACTGAGTGGCGGTTGCAATCTGTCATCTCGTTTATTCTCAAGAATACGTTTATTTAACATCAATCAGATGTTGAATCTTATGATTATGTTGAGGTCAAATATATGTAAATAAGCGAAACAATAAACGTTATACTTTGTGAATGTCTAATGGCCCTTTGGTTATAGAAGAGGTGACTGAAACTCGGCAAAGTTATTTATCATAATAATACATTATTTTAATGACGTGCCATATATTTTGGGTTCAGCAAGAATAAGGTGACCGTGCTAATGTTTCACAGTGGGGAGGTTAACATTGCATACTGCCATTCTTGTAACTAAATCTACCGTCATCAGAAAGTTTTTACAAAGGTTATTTTGTATAACTAAGTCACCATAAGAACTGCTCGGTTAGTTGATAACGTGTTCGTTATTCAGATGATTTGCCGTGTTAAGCTGCACACGGTAGTACAGTGCAACCTCGTTAAAAGGGACGCTTCCGTGAACGGTGTCATCGAGTCAATCGAACTCCTCTCTTGGCATGGCTGGCGGCAAAGGTACTTCGTACAGGTCACCGTCGACATCGTCAACGGCGGGCTGGTCGGTTCGAGTGAAGCTGGCTTTACGGTAACAGTTGGCGATGGTCACGGCCTATACCCTGACAGGCAAATGGCAGGGCTTGTACAGATTCGTCAGCGTCGAGGGCGTTTATGATTCGTCCATTCAACGCGCTGCGTAATGTCCTTTCCATTTCCGTATCACTCCTTGGTCCATCGGCTGGATTAGAATGTTGGTGTTGGGCGGCAGGAAGTGTAAAGTGATGTTGGTCAGCGTCACCTTCGGCGAGTGGGCAGAACAGTTGTCGATAAGCAGGCAGACTTTACGTAGGTTGAAGTGGAGCTTTCGGTCCCATTTAGTCAGCCAGTGTGTGAAGATCATCCATACGTTTTTCGAACAAGCGTATTCAACCGGCAGATTTCTGATATCTTTTGGAAAACATCGCGGGCGATGACGAGCTGTGGCAGCTTCTCCGATTCGTCCATATTGGCACACAGAAGGACGGTGATCCTTTCCTTAGCGGCTTCGCCCCCGGCAAATTCCTCTGCGGGCTGGCAGTGTCCTTGTCAGTAAAGGCCCAGAAGTAAAGGCCGTTTCGTCTGTGTTGAATATATCCTGGTCACGAAAGTCGGCGGCAATTTCAGGCATTTGTCTTTGAGCCAGTGGCGGGCGGACTGGTTATCAGCGTCATGTTTTTCACTTTGCTGCTTTTTGAAGACTACGTTGAACCGTGACTTCCAGCGTCACAGCCAACCAGATGATACTTTGAAACTCAGCCCCCCATTCATTTCCGCTGGCTGGAGAGCCTTTGATTGACTTTCTGGTCCACACAGTCGTGCGCCTTGGGCCAACTTCTGTTTGAACCACTTAAACAGTGCCTCGTCTAGTTCCTCGTCTTCACTCGCTCTCTTTTTATTCAGCTTTTGTATTGGCCGGCTCCATGTTGCTCCAAGATGTCATTCCTGTTCTTTAATAAGCGCGATATGGTGGACGTTGAAAATTGAAATTTCTTGGCGATTGTAGCTTAGCTTTGGTGACTTCTTCCTAGTTCTTTCAGGATCTCTTCTTTCTTCTGCAGGGTGAGGTATTTTCTTCGAGGCGTTGTGCCAGTTTATTTGGCAGTTTGATGATGAATGATGACGCCTTTTCAACCACCGGACTTGACACTTGATAACGGAGTCAAGGCGTCAACCACCGAAAACGGGAATCGGGCACGTTGACAGTGCATAATTGTAATCTCCGATCGTAATTCACGCTTGTTAGTCAGCTGCCAGCATCCTCTAGATGATTTAACTACCTAATCAAATTTGTTTAACTCGGGTGATCACAGGTCGGGTGATCCAATTTTAGTATTACAACCAATTCGTGGGAAACATCGGCATTGTACCACGGGCATGAACAGCTCATTTTGGTCCCAGTCAGTTATCACCGAACGCTTGCCTGGCCAAAAACATACGAGATTCCAGGTCTCGCTTTATGAAACTTCCCAAATCATGATTGACTTTTTTGGTGATTTAGAAATAACAAAGACTGCAATTCCATTACCAGTACATCAGAGACAGGTGCAATCATGCAAGGAATCATGCTTCTCAGCCTTGACCTACATCAATGATCGAGACAGTGCTGTGGGCATAAATTAAACATTTAATTGGACATGGACCAAAAATCCAGGACTTTTAGTTACAGACAAGTTTACACAATGCGTTATACTGGGGAAATGATAGGCACATGCTCTTTTAACATATACTTTCGACAAAAAATCTTTTGAATACCGAATGGCCGTTTCTACTCAAGAGTAAGCGTCCGTGGTCCGGGATTTAGGTCCCATAATTGATCAGTCATTCGAAATCCATCAAGCAGCAGCATTAAAGACTACCTGAGATCGGTGTGCATTTAAAGGACAAAGGACAATTGTTTCATGACAATTGGCAGAGTAAGTATTGACCCAATGGCTACGAACAACTGTAATCTTTCCAATCGCCCCAGAGATTATATGCTGCTGATTACATATAGTGACCAAGATTCTTCTCATTCACAATAGAGGCATCCCTAGTGAATTTGGTTCGTTGTGAAAATCGAACAAACACGCCACCTTTCGTCCGCAAACTCTACCACTGAGCGCCATCGATTTCTCGTAGTGTGTCGGGCAGTTGGCTAACTCTGAATCGTCGTTTCTACGTTCAGTGGGTATTTCACAGTCTTGTCTTGGACATAACACCGAGATGATGTGATAAAAAGAACCTTTGCCGAACGTCATTAAACGACTATTTACAAATATGTTTGTCCGGCAGGGTATTTGCTTGCATCGTAGTGATTAATATTATTATGACGACTGTAATCATAATGGACTAAACACCACAAAGATCCGCAATGCTTATATTAGTTCAATAATTATTTTACCTACGAATCCGTCATCGATGGAATAAGCTGTGAAAGGTATGCAGTGCTGCGATATGTATTCAGTTAAGGTCCAGTTCTAGGCAGTACTAATCATAATGTATCAAGTAACAGGGCAGTCCCGTGGCGCTGTGATTGACTGCTTAGCTTCTCCATCCACTGGTAAGATCAAAGAAAATGGTGAACCAATGTTCAGAAAATCGTCCTCTTAAAGTGGCTTTTATGTCATCATTAAGGCGTGGATCACGGCCAGATATCCCTGTTATAGCCTCATAACCTTGCAGACAACCCGATTCGACAAAAAGAGATACAGTCTCATTGGCCAATGGCCCTAACACATTTCAATATATATTGAATCATAATGCATTCATCAAATACGGTGTAAGCGGCGTTTGTCACGTTGTAGCTGTGCCTTTCGGATTCAACTTTGCTAATAACGCATCAGAAGCATCTCTGTGGTGCAACTTAATTCATATGCAACGGCCACATTAGCTCTGCAGCACGTATTATTCTCCAATCAATCAAAAAACAAACAACCGCTATGACAGGCTATCTGGAACAGTCCGTATACAGGCTTTTAGACTAAGAACCAAAGACAGTACACTCCAATATATTACAACTTGCAATGTAAGTCATCGCATAACCAATTGTATACAGTGCAATCTGTTTGCGTCCCTATTGATAAGTAGTATCCACTTGACAATTGGCAAAGCTAAGGATCTGTATTTAATAGGCATGGTGATATTAGCGTTGTCAGAAGAGACCCCTCTGTTTGTGTGATCGATAGCTCATCTCATATAACAACTGATTCATGGTCTACTTCAACAGAATTTCATGCCCGAAGCGAAAATTTAAAACATGTATTCATAATGATGTATCCCATTTAGGTTAATCACAGCACGCTTTGGTAGACGTTTAATTCTTTAATGAAATTTAAAACATGTTATATAATGATGGATCCATTTAGGCGTTTGTTAATCGCAATACGCGTTGGTAGGACGTTTCATTCTATGATACCTATCGGCATTTTTTTACCTTCAATTAAGCAAATCATATAATCTATAAATGTTCAACGCTGGTCTTCACACACTAACATTAAGAAAGTCCCTGACACAATATATCTAGCCACTCTATTCACTTATTAACGTACACCATTTAAATAAGTACCGCAATACTTATATAAGTTCCATTTTTATTTTTCCCCAGAGTTCGTCATCGATGAAATAAGCAGCGAAAGGTATGCAGTGCTGCGATATGTATTTAGGTCCAGTATCAGGCTGTACTAATCAATATGTATCGCGTTATAGCGTGGCCATCTTGTTTAGTAAAGCTTGCAAATACAAAGAGTCCAGAATAGTAATTTGTACCTTAGCAACCATAGTTCATTATTAACAGTATTATTGGCTTTAACAAAAAAAATATTCCGAAAAACATCAACTAACTCAGACTGTATACCTGACGAACATACTCGGGCTACATATAGGGTTAGACTCGTAATGTGTGTTCAGCCTACATTCATGCTGCAGTCCTTTGACATGACGTTCAGCAAATAATAACAGCGGAATGTATTAATGATATGACAGATTAAAAGATGACCTCGGGCATGCTCGTTAGTGTAAAACTCGGAGCACCAAGTACGAAGAGCACCGACTTTTTTCGACTTAACAAGCGCATGGCCTGGATAGTATGTGCAATGTGAGCTAAATCGCAAAAATATCCTTATTGATACCCAGAATGCGGACTTGTTTGCATGGCCCTGTCTTTCAATATGCTATCGTTAGATAAACACAAAAATGTCTGAGATTTCACCATTATTCGAATTTGTTCGCGTATCTGATATATCAGTGGATAATGGCCGGTAATGGCGTCTAGGATGTGCGCATGTAAAAAATGCAATATATCACAGGTAAAACATGTGCAATGACTTCTCGCATTGGGTATTTTCCATGAAAAGTGACATGATTCCATATACCTCATGCAAATCGGCAGGAAACGTCACATTCCAGCACATATTGGTTCTCCATGTTTCACAATTCTAGAGGTTGTCGAATTGCACCCAGGTAATAACATTTCTGTCTGCCGTGTGGCATAAATGCAGACTTTGTCACAAAAATCTCATATTGATGTGCCCGTAGACGTTCATGATTACCTTGACTCCCGGTCTATATAATAGGTGCCTATTACCTGCGGATACTGAACTCATATTCACCAACTGGCCGCTTGCTCCCCAACGAACTGACAAGTTGGTAATACGTGGATCCCTAAGAAACTTGTTGCGTTTATCTTCTATAACGGCTCTCGTAAATGATATCTGGCATTAATGAGTCACCTGAGTACATGGTAACGAGACCGGGTTATAGCGCGCTCTGTTGAAGCAGTATATTCCTCACATTTTACAACATGTTTTACCCAATTTCGATAAACAGATACAGCAATCAAATATAAAAAAACAACCTTTCTTTTTTACAAAAAATTACATATTTTACAGGCTCAAATATTTCCTTCGAAAATAATCACTTCCATAATATATTTGCACCTAACTCCTTCACTTACCTCAAACAGCTGAGCTCAGAGTATTCTGAACACAGTTGTTATGATTCAGATCTCACATGTTGAATATTGAGACTGACAGAAAAAAACTACGATTCAATGACCAACCAACTCAGTCCGAACCGGGACTGGCTATTATTATCACCGACAAAGATAAGTCCCTCATGCAGTCTTTGCATACATTCCGTGTAAGTGTTATCGGCAAGTTTTCTGGTGTTGCAAAATGATAGCACCGAGGATTTTTGTCCACACTTCCCAAAAGCAAAACCTTATGAGCTTTGTCCGGTAGATGACCTTTGCTTACGCAGTGACATCTTAGTGATACTAACTGGCCGGTTCGTCCTGATCGGTGTAAAGGTCAAATGCTCATTTCACAGCTGGCAACGCATAGCATAACATTAGCCAACACATTTAGGCAATGTAGAAATCCTAGTATATCAGATCGGCATGATAAACTAGATATTGTGACGGCTGCAATGTTACAACAAATTAAACGCAGAATTAGTATGCCTCTGGCAACAATGGTATTCTACGGTATTCATTCGCTTTCGGGCGTACAATATTGCCTCGTCCTGCTGATATGGAATCACACAGCAGATTCGTATGATTAATTCAACAGGACAATACTATGCTTCTGGTGCTCTTGTCGATCAATGCCATTACTCAATGCATTTAGGGCTTGTCTCGAACAACAATGGAGCAACCTATCAATATACGCATAAAACATAACATTGGGTAATTTCATTGTTTCTGTAAGGCTCTATTCTGTTTACTAATTACAACCCTCAACTATCTTAACTTTAAATGACACAAGCACATAGTTATTCAGATATATCACTGCAGCGCACTCACACACAAAAATGAGATTCACCCTCAACACCTGACGTAGTCAGATGTTGTCAGTATGGCAAGTGTGGTAACGTTTGCACTAGCTACCATCTGTGTCATGGTAGTGTCAGCGAATCGAGTTAATAACAACGCGATTTGTCTGTAAATCGAGTTAATAAGATTGCACATTTAGATTGAGCAAATACCTTGAGTGAGTAGGTTTGTGTTACGGCCATTAAATGTGTGCACTGCTTAGAATGAATAAATGATCGGTTTTTACTATTTCACATGCCCACGTTAATTTATTGTCTCCAAAACTGGAAAATTAAATCCTACATTATCTGCTCTACTTAAGTTCATGCGATAAAACAAAGACGCTTTTATATTGTATGGCTGGGGATAATCAACTTTTTATGGTACTGTTTTAAGTCCAGTTTAGTCCACAATAGGGCAGCAACTGCATGCAAGTGGCGTTGCATATTTTGTAAATCGCATCTGACTGCAAGAAGACTATGACCGGAACTAAAATCACGATTTTTATCACCATATAATTTCATCTGATTCAGAGTGCACTTACGTAATCATTGACATGCGTTGGTTCTCATAGAAGCCAAGGTAATAGGATATAGATAGGTATAAGATATACAATTCATAGAATTTGATAATGTTTTGTCTGAATTTTCAGTGTTGATAACCGAAAAGTCATTCGGTCTGATGTAAATTTAATGTACTTTTTCACCCAGATAAACGATTTATCAACAGGTCAAACATGTTTGGTGAGCATCCCATAAAACTTTCATTGGCCAAGCATGTTTATGATGGTTCACCCATTAGCTGATATAATGACACTGAAGATATGAATGCAGTTTAAGATAAAACATTGTGCCAGTCATGGCGCGAACATGATATAGAAAGCCATTGCACTGAGTAGTACCTGCGCCTCTGGAAGCAATCACACATTACGGCGGGAATTGCGCATGCGTTATAGAGCTTTCAATCTTGCCCTTAGCAATTTGTATAAATTGTCTGCCAAGTCAAATCATTTCAGCGGCTCATAAAAGTAATGAAAAACGACTTCAGCCATTTCTCAATAAGAGATAGTGGAACTCTTGGCTATCCGACAATTATTTGCCCGTTTTGTCTTGGAAATCTGATGTAGAACTTAATGGTTTTCCATTAGAACGTAAATGTGTGACTTATTTGACATTGGAATCGGTATGTATATTTCGGTATGCATATTTCAAGATCAGGACTGTTCCCATTATATTGAAAGCGCGTTAATGCTCATCGTCCATGAGATAATGATGTTTATTTGGAGAAGAAATGCCTTAACCTTGACATGTTGTTTACCTGTTGTGGGAGAGAGGTCGCAGCTAAACATGGTATATAACTCCTGTGACCGAATAAATCTAAACGAATACTTGCATAAGAGTCATCGTAATCACACAAGCTACATCAAAGGGCGAATGCGAATTCTTCATATAATACCGGTTACCTATGTAATGCAATCAATCCTATGACCATGCGTCGCTTGCTCACTAGGTGTGTTTCATGCACCACATGGCGCGTTGTCCGTGATCTACCAATAAGATGACAGATGACAGTATTGGTTCCTGTACTAATCAGTGTAGATGTTAGCGTTATCTTTGTATTCACTAGCTATAGCATCTTAGCGATTGATATTAAACCGACCGCCAAATTCCTCTGAAGATTCCCTGATCTAAAATCGCCAACGGTCACATAAACTTCATAGCAGCTACAATAGCCGCCGAGCGGAGCGCACTGAAAACATTCTATTAAACTTTTCTGCGAAGAAGGTAATTGTGTGTGTGTGTCGGATTTGTTGGCCTGGGGTAATCTTGGGGTGCTCAAGTATTTATCTATACTCCAGACAAACATTGTAACATGCATTCAGTGGTCATGAAAAGTAACATTTTTTGTCAGCTCAATCGTGACAAAGCATGAACTGAGTGTACGTGACATATATTTAATGCCGTATATATACATATATACCATTATATGTACCATTCTGCATTATATATATATATATATATATATATATATAGAGATATAGATATATATATATATATATATATAGATATATATATAGGGATATATATATATAGAGAGAGATATATATATATATATATAGAGGAGATATATATATATATATATATATATATATCTATATATATCTATATATATGATATATCTCTATATATATATATATATATATATATATATATATATATATATATATATATATATATATATATATATATATCTATATATATACATGTACAGATCCCAACCATCTGTTAATCCCCCAACAATATGACTTTTATTTCTTTCCATCTTCTTTTTAGAACCCTACTTGTCTCAATTCCATCCGATCAGCCGATTCATAAATGGAATCTCTGGCTTTGAATCACAGAACACCATACATTCAACTAGGGTCAAAGCGTGCATATTATAACTAATAATATATTTACCTAGTCCTTTCCGTACAATGGTGGTCAGTGGTGTAGACGTTCAATGCTTTATGACAATATATATTTTGATTGATACGTCTCTTCGAATCCTCGTGGTAATCCACCAAAGACTAGATGTACAGCATTATTTATCATACAAGATATCATCGTAAAACTAGTGCCCGGTCAATCACACTGGAAATGACAGCTATGTAGTGTTTACATTGAGGTTGCTTAAAACGCTCTGTGATCGATCACTATATGTCGTATTCGGCCCCATTAAAACATCTAGTAATGTCGTAAAGTGGACACAACGACCATTACTCGGATCATACATAGGCGCCATCTAGTGACTTCAAAACAAATATTACTAGTGCTCTCTAAGGATAAATTTCACTGGTGATTGGACTGCATGTTATTTATACTGCATTACGTAGGAAAAGAGAGCAAGCTTACAACACAATCTTCACGTCTCAATTATAATGCGCTTATAGCGAATGCACGAAGTGCTAGCTAAAAGAAAACAATCATGCAAACATAAGTCCGAAATTGAATTTCAAATATAGTGAACAGCTTCCATTAGCAGCAAAAACAAGCGATATCCAAGGCAAAGGTCTTTTAAGTCATGTGACGAAACTCGCAACTGCGACACGCCAGGTTTACTTTACTCGACAGGGAATGTTGCAATATACAATCGTTGTGCTATGGATGCCCTTATGTTTTGTCAAAAACCCAATGAACAAACGAGGTTATTTTTTTTTTTGAAATTTCCAAAGTCATCATATCAAAATTATTTGACTGGCATTGCGGGTCATTGTTCAGTCACCCCATTAACCACAATGGAACTTTCGTATTTTCACCAACATATCCAACATCTGAGGAATTCACATCAAATTATTTAAACATTTATTAAAAGCGGCATTGGAATTGGGCGAGTTGAAACTTATTGATTAGCGTACACGTTTAGAGGAAATCGTCATTAAAAGTTTAAAACGATGAGAGACATTCGCATATATTTTTAACGTTCACCAATATCGCTACTAAATCAATCCTAGCAGTCATGTTGACGCCCTTTGATACTGTGCGCTATTACAATACTAGTGAATATCTCAACTTTTCGATATTTGATTCTATTAAGATCAATACGCAATTTAGGCAATGAGCATATCATATCGTACCGATATATCATAAAAGGTCGTGAAAAGTCCATCAAACATCTTATGCTCGTTACAAGACATCCAATAGAAATGGCTTGGTTGCCTCGCACTGCCAAAACGTAAGTATATTGGTTAGTCAAAAATTTCTAATTGGCCACTGCGGCACATGTCAATCTAAGATACAGAGTGTTTTACGTACACACCACGAACTGCTGATTAACATATGTTATCAATTTGACGACAACACACAACAAATCTCTGTATATTACCTTTCAAGTTATAATAATTGCCTCCAAGAACTCTCGAAAAGGAAAACCATCTTCTGGTTGTAGTATATTTTATAGATTCATTCACAAGAATGCCACAAAGTGGCCTTTTGTTATAACGCGATAATATATATTGTCTAATTGAATTACTATCCCCATTGTCTATCGACCACTGTAGGGTTTCATATTCATTAAATAACGAAATGACAGAAATCGAACGACATTCTTAAATGATTGCAATAACGATCATGATGTAAAGCCATTGGCTCTACTTCTGCTGCAATCTGCTTATTATCGAGCATGGCCTATCCAGTCGGAATGCCCACTGCCGTTTTGAAAACATACGTTAAACGGTTGCTATTCGTGTTGACAATTTACCTAGTGGCTGAGGTATCATTAGTCGGATAATATTTAAACATCCGTTTACATATGCTTAATTAGACTATAATTGTGAGACACTGACACCAGACAGGGAATAAATTATGATAAGTTCACATTCAGACCCAAACTTATAAAAGATACTTTAAAATCAACAGATCCGTGTGGTTCTCAGATTATTACAATAATTGCAAGGTACTAGCGAATCATACATTAATTTTTCAGATACAGAACGATCATAATGTGTGTTATGTTGCACATGAAGCAAGGCATTATGCGTTTGACTACAGTGCAATTTTAGTTTAACGTGCGATTTTCTCAGATATAACCTTTTTGAAACAGTCATTTAGCAACTCGACAGAGCGTATGTTTATCATTGCATTAATCGTCAAACAGCTGCTCATTTCTCGAGGAACATTTTGTGGTGGGATGCAAAAGAATTGTCGTCATTGGGGAGTGGTATCAATAATTCATGGCGACCAATTGTATTGGTTTAACATTAACACAATCCGTTTATGCCCGCTACGATACTGTTTTCGATGCTAAGAGCCGTGTTTAACTGCACTGAAATTCGCATCCAATGCACTGACATTGCTTAATTTGAAAAGATGTAAGCCTTATCTTGACTTAGATCTTGCACTACATACAATCGGTATTTTAATTCATGCAATAATTACCAGTACTTAACCTTTTGATTGTCTTTTGGTTGTCTGTAGCGAAATTAAACACCACAGCATTTCCCTTCCATTTGTTGCTGGTATGATGGTTCGCAGAACCCACCCATCACAAGATTGTGTCATAAAGTATTCAACGTCTACACTCCGTGACCGTAGCCATATTGCCAAAATATAAGTGTCTCTCTGTTATTCCAGGTCTTGGGCTTCCATGGGAAGTTGACCTATAGCATGATAATGACAATGACTTTGTATAAAGTAAGAGAACAGATGAAATTGATTTTGCAGAAACAAATCCGCTCGGTTCGCTGATCATTTCACTGTGCATCAGTATGTGATGCAACTGTCGTTTGTTTGTGAATATAACCCATGGCAGATATTAAGTAGGTATTGATGGATTAATTAAACAAAAAATATTACAGAATACGGTTAATTCGTGATTGTCTCACATAGTTCGGATATACGATACAGTTAATTCTTCAAACCGGCGAGCAAACTGTCACATAAATCAATGCATTTGATCATTTGCTGTAAAGCATGCGACTTGGCATGACGTTTGTTACAAGACACAACGAGCCCCGTCAAAGGGCAGCTATTTTATCAAGTCACTACGAAGAGCTTTATAAATCTTTGAAGTATGATATGTAGTGGTAACAATTTAAGGTAGGTCATTGATGACGAGTCATTGACTTTGCTTTACCACGATCTATTAATGACATAATGAAGTGTGTGACTCGGTATTGAAATCCTAGTGATAGCAAAGGACAGTCGTGGTTCTCATATATGATGTGGGTCTTATTTCAAATATTGCGTGGAAACGTTGTATACACTGGGTTTATAATATGCCTTATAATATGGCTTGGTTTATATAATTCCTTTGAATGACACTAGATCCGTTTTGTTATATGCGCGAAATATTAAAACAGCCACTTGCGTGTGGTATGCATGTTGTGGTTCATTGACACAAAGCAATATGCGCTACACATATAACAGAGGGCCCGAGACATCTAGACATCTAGCCTAGCTTAGGTTATTGAAATTAGAGAGGTCGGAGACTCATCTTCTCTATAACTCAATTTGACGATTTGCGACAGAAGAGGATTAAGTTAGCAAATAGGTGATCAATTGTCATTATAAAATATGCAGGGCATTGCGAAAAATGATAATCCTCCCCTGATGCACTAATGTTCGCCATTGCCAAATCATAGCGATAATTATCCGTCGAAAGTAAACGCCATGAAGAGCGGCATATGAAATATAGACACAATGAAAGGAATTTATGATAGAGATGGTTATCCTGATCAAATCTTTTGTACAGAAAATACGATTTGGTATCAACATTAACAGTGTTTGCACAATACTATAATGGATGCGAAAAGGTTCATTTAGAGCCATGGACACTTTTAGCTTTGGCGTTTTCGAAATATTATCTATGCATGTCAAATATCCATGAGTATGGGCCACATCAGTCTTAACTTGTGTTTGATGATACATTACACACTCGAAGTAGTATTTAATGACTTCATTGCAGCAACATTTACAATGACAAACATATCACTAGAATTTGCAAGCAACATGATCCCCCGCGGCTTACCATGTGGTTATCGCATGATTCACGCTTAATGCTCAATATCAGAATATGAGCTTAATGCGTACCGTGATAATTCTTTATTATATCGGTAGGTCGGCGACATTAACACATCCGATTAAACCACCAGCAACTAATTCTCTCAATCATCGAGGTATAACACAGTTCCCAATAATTGTTTTTAAATAATATACTTATGAAGGAGCTTTGATGCTAATATGATAAATGCGCTTACGTTTCCTTAGCCCCTCCCTGTCCGAACCATATTGACATTGATTGTGTATGGGCAAACATATATTATTGCTTAATGGTTTCATAATTGTCAGAATTCTTCAAGTTGGTTCTACGATCAAGACGTTGGACTACATCACTATTTGTTATCGTTGGTTATTGAGCCATGACCATGAGACGCTTAGTCATTAAAGCATGTGATGTGTGCATGCACCGGCGGGGGTACTTAGTAAGTGCGATGTATTCGCCTTTATGGGGCTTCCATTGAGATCGATATTGTCACTTTAGGTATTAAATTAGAGCCACCGATTGCTCCATACCAAAGATCTTGTTCGCGTTTAGTTAGGACCCATCAGAAAAAGGTCAAGAGGATATACCATTATAATTTTCTAGATTTATAACATGATCGGCACTTTCAAAGATCACAGATAAGTAGTAATTATATTTTACCAAATAAGAGAATATTAATATCAACAAGTTTGATTGTATGACTGATCACTACGGTAATATTCATCTGTGTCCCACGTCGACTAAAGAAGGACGCGTATAAATACACGACATAGAGTCTTGATATGATATGGTATAAATTGGGCAAAATAATTAATGTTACGTGTCTCATAGATACACAAATAATCATCACCCGAAGGAAGTTAAGTTGCTTCTGCATCCACATATATGAATCGTTTAATATCCACTTCTTCGTCATTGCGTTTTATTCACTCATTTTTCCAATTCGTTCGAAGTCAAACGGCAGCCTAAAGCTATGCACCAAATTCCATTGTATTGGAAATGCTAAAAATTACTAGCGGTAATACGATGAGCTCTAGAGAAGGATGAAATAATCCGAATAGGATAAAAACTCTAAAGCAAGCTAATAAATATAACTATTTCCCCGTCGAGTATCCTGATTTGCAGAGCCACCACGTCAGAAAGCTAGACGGATATAGCAATTTCACCAGCAGTGAAATTATTTTGAACGCCTGGTGAGCTGAACATCAAAACACTGGGTTAACATAAGGCGATAAACATAGGTAAAGACGTACACATCGTACAGTGAGGCTTTATTCCATTAAGACGCATATTTCGTCAAGCCTCAGCTATGTTGTAGATTCACTGGAATGGAAAAAGACGGCATCGAACAGCACCACATAAGTGAATATTTGAGAGTTGTGATTGATGATTCCGTGAGATAAAGCACTCTCAATTCATCTTGACTTGCCTATGGGACGATAATTTGCAGAACCTATCCGTCAGCGGATATTGTCCAAAGGCATCACACGTCTATATAAATGAGGGTCGTTACTGAGAATACAGAGGGGAATTGCTACCAGCGATGTGCACTTTGTAACTCTTGCCATTCTGCCGAAATTGAAGTTTCTGCTTGCCATTCCAGATCAGGGGATCCAGAAATTAGTGGGTTGTTAGTATGGAATTGGGAATGGCACTGAATAGGGGTAAGAAAAACTATAATTGGCTTTGTAGAAATGAATCCGCACATTCGAGACATGTGATACAATGGATGAGGCTGGTTGTTTTGTGTGCGTTGTAATGCAGTACGTTTGGTTATTCCTATGTCATTTGGCTGTCAATATATACTACGGCAAATCGTAGGTCATTGGTATCGAATGATTAAATCTACAAACATTACGAACATACAGTTTCGTTTATTTGTGTTTGTATATGATGTATATGATGGAAATGGATCGTAATCTCTAGACAGACATAAACTTGATACACAGGCACATAATAATGTCTAGTTTGCTTTTGAACCCAAGTATTTAAATGATGGAAAGTAATTCTTTTCATAACATATTCGATTAAAGCACGCGGCCTCGATTTGACATGCTAGTCATCCTGTACCTTTTAGGAATCATTCCTTCAGACCCAGATACCGGCATAATGATCTCAATATAGCTTCAAAAGTGGCATAGTTAGTTGCTTATAGTGCCAAGGTATTCGTTGATGTATTTATCAGTGACACTAGAAAGCGGCTTGATCACTTACTTGTTTGGGATTCGATTCGCGAGTGCTTTACTGCTAAGCATTCTCGTCGACATGAAATTCAGCACTGGTCACAATGACTTCAATCAATGTCAAGTTATTTACTCAGGTCGCTACAATGAGCCCTATTTCTCAGCACTTGACGTTTTAGATGTGCTGGTTACATTATCGATTTCACACTGAGATATGCCTTTGATTATACGTCACTGACGTTGCTGACATTCACAGATTCATGCCATAATTAACTGTGCGACACGGTTCTGTAGTGATTAGATTTGATTTACTCAAGATTACTGTTCGGATTTCGTGTTATGCTGGTCTAAATCTCGTGTGAAATGTACTTTTAAAAACATGTGCATCGTAATATATCTGAATTACTCTCGACGTTTTATGTTAAGCCAGCGAAAATTGCATTAGAGAAACTCGTTACAACATAGAAGTATTTTTATGCACGCATAGGGATACCTACTGCTGACAAACATTCTCCACGCGTTTCCCAGAGGAATAAATACGAGACATCAACACCCTTAGGTTATCCTATTTCATTTAAACTAGTGATGTAGTAAATAATACCTAAAAGCGTCAAATCAAATAAGGAAGATAGACAGATATTTGTATGCTTAAAGAAAATAGGATTATGCGTGAACGGGAACGTTCTTAAAGGTCGTGACATGGTGCCTCAATTATATCATTAGATCAAAAACATCAGCAAATCGGATTAACTCATCTGCAACTAATTCTCGCCTTCGCTATAAATACGTTCCTAATGGGCAGCTCTTTGCCAGCTGATGAAGTCAAAATAAGTCAAGAACACCTGTTGTTTATAGAGCTCCATTCGATAATGTTTCTAACACCATCAAACCATATCACACAATGACGTAATTCGGTGTGAAAAATAGAACACCTAATCTATTGGGAAAGAATGATCTGATATAATGTATTGGTTGCTGAACGAGTTGTATGCTAATAATGTCATTCTTGGATCAGTGTTACTTATTTTGATAGTTACATATTTATATATATAAAATATATATATATATATAAATATATATATAGAGAGAGATATAGGGGAGAGATATAGATATATATATATATATATATATATATATATATATAAATATATATATATATATATATATACATAAATATTTATATTTATATATATGTATATATATATACATATATATATATATATGTACATGTATATATATACATATATATATATATACATATATATATATATATATATATATATATATTTATATATATATGGTTTTAATGTGTATGTTCTTTCACACGCTTCGGGGCGTTTAATTATGTCGGGTTATTATCGCCACAATGTGGCCATGGTGAACAATTATTATCTGGGTCGGATAATCATCCATCGCAAAGTTCTGCAGATTTTCTACTGAAAATCTACCATTTAATTGGTACTTTCCGATAAATTGTCGAGTTGGGTAATAGGGCAGATGAATCCCCGACGTGTTCATTGTCCAATGTGGTCTAGAGGTGTATATATAACAGGTCCATTCCTCTATAATACATACAGTGAATATTTCAGTAGCTAAAATCCCATTTGCGTTGAAAAATATAAAATACAAAAAACATACGTTATTAAAAACTAATACGTTTTCAAAAGTTTATTAACGAATATCAGAAGTAAAGTTGTATTATCGCCCGTTGTCAGCATCGTATGTATAGAAGAAGTGCCATATTTGGTTTACGATTCACATGCCATCAAACTAGGCAATCGTGCTAAAAAAGGCCTCAGATATAGCCAAGATCAGTGTAATTGGACTACGGATTATGCTCATTTATTAAATAAAGGCCTCAGATATAGCCAAGAACACAAAGGGGCCCAGAATGTCCCTTAGTCTAATTGGACTACGGATTATGCACAATTAAGGTGATATTAAGATATCCAATGCGACTTGGAGGTGACCCTTGCATAACAATAGCCAAACTTGTGTGTTAACTTTCAATTTAATTCATGTAGTCTGTTATTTGCCATGTGCTATGGATGCAACTTCTCAATGCGCATTGCGTTTGTTGTCTGTAGGATTTTTGTTACGACAATTTATTCTAAATTTATCTTTCATAACTCTGAATGTCATCGATTTCTATCTATCATAGCCGAATTTGGTTTGTATGGTTTTTTGTATAGCAATAACTTTAACCCCGATAACAGTTGCCAATTCAATGGGCAGTCTGTGTCATATAATGTATGATGCGATTTCGTGATAGGATGTGATGGTTTGCAGAATATTTCCAACTCGGAATATTGTCGAATCACATCCAATTTCTACATCAATGACAGCCTTTAAATTGTAACTGAATAGATATGGTCTCAAGATCCAGACGATGAGATATTGACTGAATCACATACAGCCCGGTTCATCAAAAAGCCGAATAAAACAACATGAATAGAACCTTAGATTATGATGACACAGAGACAGGAGAATGACAGCATATTGCATGTATTTGCTGTATTGGTCGACTAATGTATATCGATAAAATTTTGTTTCGAGCTCCGGGAAGAGCCACCACAATCTATTTACAGCGCCTTTGGAACTGGTTTGCATAACTCTGGAATATAACAAAAGATAAATCTGGCTATATAGCAAGTTATATGTTTCCGTACTTCCTAACAGAATGAAGAGTTCACACATTTAGAAACAACGAGATATCTATTTAATGTCTTTTCATGGCTTCAATTTGACATGCCATTTTTATTGGAATGCATCTAGTATCCTTGAAGAATCATACGTACATACCAAAAATACGGACGCACTATTTTACTCAGCTTTGCAGTTTAGGTTCAAAGATGAGGAAATTAATAACTTATAGTGCCTTTACAAATGTTAATGCTAGTGTGCAAATGTCAATGACAAATGTCAAGCGGCGTAGCCAACTCCTACGTGGTTGATAAGTGCTTTCCTGTTAATCAGTGCCTCTTAAGCAATTACCGTTTTCTCATTTCTCATTCACCTTTCAGTCTTCATCGCAAATATCATCGATCATCGACTAAATGTTCTTTTTTTTTGGTATTCTTATTCTTATTCACCCTCTAGTTTTCTTCACCTTAACATAATACCATTCACACTTTTGACATCGTAGTTTTCATAGATCATGCCCATCTAACATGCATATTTTGCGCGAAAGATATTTTTACCTACATTTTACAACCCATGCATCACAATTCATGTGAATGACTTCTATGTCATACATGCATAATATCCACAGTCACCAACACGTATTTAATAAACTGCAACGTCACTTCCTTGGTACTTTCTAACTGTGAATTGAACCATGAGAGCATAATTTCGCTATATATAAAAGGGTAATATAGTCATTTCCCTCGGCGAATGAATGATGCTGACAACACAAGCTATATGTAGAGCGGATGGGAGTTGTTGACGTCATTGGATAATCATTCCTTTGATATGACGCACATAAGGAAGTGAGGATCATTGAAATGCACTTCGGGCTTCTAGCCGCCATGGACATCTGGAAATGGGTTGACATAGCATTAGTTTTGGATAAAAGGTGCCGTGTGATTTTAATGGCTAAAGAAGGTATATTGTTGATTTTATTTAATGCGACCATGTGAATGCATCTACATTAATATGAATATTGACAGTTCAGTGTGGCCGTGAATCAAAAGAAAAATGACCAAATCATTAGTAGATATTTTCAGGATGCGAGCAGGTAATAAAATCAAGTTGGAATTTTATACAAATCGGTTTAGCTTGTTTTCTAAAATGTAGCATCACCATAATAACTACTACATTAATTGACAATACTACTGGTTAATCACAGACTTGCATCTCATTTTGCATAACCATGGACAACAAAACAAATTGGACAATATTACATGTTTGGTGCTGAAAACACTGTCAGTGTTAAGCTCCGGGCGATGTAATCAACTTCTTTTTAGCGAACGGTTGATATCGTACCACTCCCAGAAGACTGGCTGCCCATGGGCTTATTTCTTACGATGCCTTTAATGAGGATGTCCCTACTGATGTATTCAATTTTGGTACACATCCATCACATTGTGCGGCAAAGCTGTTATGAAATCGAGATTTAGAAAGAGTTGGGATTATATATAATCATGTCTTATAATAGGACGCATGTTTACAGCGAACTTAAGACGCAGAAATAGCTATATGTGTGGCAGTATCAACACACTAATACCTATTGTGATCATTTCCGCATTATGAACGTGAGATGCCTAGTAATATGCCTAGCACATATCAGAGAGGGTAACGCTAAATTCACATGATATGAATACAAACTATTTGTCACCAAAGGCGGCATGTGAAATGAATAACCACCTAATGTTGACGAAAGGATGTGTGTAAAATAAGTCATATATTATTCACGAAAAGGTGTGTGTGAAATGAATATCGTTTAAAAAGACCACAAAGAGGCATGGGAAATTAATTTTACACGATAATCACGAATATATTCGTGTGAACTGAATGCCACTTGACATTGACATAAAGGGAGGCGTTTTAATGCCCTTTGATGTTCACGTAAAGAGGTATATACAGGACTATAGAAGGACAGTCCTTGTGAGCATTTTAGTCTCAAGTCAACGAAGGCGCGACATCGCCGCAGACTTGTCAGGAAAGATGGAAACTAGCTTGAGAAAATAATGCCTCCGAGCTGTTGACACCTGTGCGAGCAGACAATTTCCGTGCTTTAAAAATGTGTCATTTGTGATCTTAAAATTTCGTTAATTTGTTCCAGAACAAGGTCGTTATTGGTCCAGGAACGCAGTCTCGTGATTGGAAGTGGTTCCTATGCGAAATCAAGTAACTTAGCTTGGTTGCGCTCTCTGATGGTGGCGGGCGAGGGGATGAACTTCGATATTGCCTCTAGCCTCGATGTTAAGGGCGAGGCCCGAAACAAATGATGACCAATAATCACATGTTTAAAGACAGCATATGTACCCACAGAACCAAGGCATGGGGAAAAGGTAGGCACAGAAACACATAGTCACCGAAGTACATCCACAGATCCAAAAACATCACAATGGAGAGGGGAAGCAGAAAGTGTGGAGCTTTGCAATTTGTGCAGAACGCGCCATCATGATTTGGTTGCTGGCGTGTAATGTGATCTGCAAAAACATTATTTAGACGTTGCTGCCTAATAATAACACGGCCTGTTTTCGAAAGCCGGTTGAATGACAATGAAATGTAGGAATATTTGCAATAAGTAGACATTGATAACTTCTATAGGCTGTATAGAAGTATCAAAGATAATGCTCGAAGCAAAACGCATTGAAGAGCCTATTTCAAACGCCCGATTAATGCTTATGAGTGTGGCCTGCAGTTAAAATGATATCTGGCCCATTTGTAGTCAGCACTATCATCTAAAACTTTCAGTGCCATGTGGAACCTTTTCTGAAATTATGAATAATGTTACATCAGCTATGTAACAAACACTATGAATTATTATCCATGCAGTAGATGAAGTATAACGAAACTGTGCTAAAAGTATGTCATGAATTACCAAATATTATACGATTTAGAATGGTTAAATCATGACCTAATTTCAATTCGGTAAATGTGGCTATGTTTATTTCGAGTAAAACAAATTGTTATCCCTTGGTTACAAATGAGTTCATACACTTGACAGTTCGTATTTGGTGTGTACATTGAGAAAAAGTAATGTTTATATCGATGTTATGAAGTCCATTCATACTAGGGGGTTTGGTCTGCCATCACCAATGACAGCATAATAAAACAAAATAAATCCTCCAAATGACTCTTTCTTTATAGACTTTGTATTGTAAAAGACACTTATTTCCTGAATGGTATCATGGGATATCAAAACAAGACAAATAGATTAAATTTCTCGTTCTGAGAAATATGCCGCAATATATTCCAACAATCAGTTGCCTGATAAAATGAAATAGGGTTTGTCCCGTTTCTGAGTGAATTGGACCAAAAGGATAATAGATCTTGATAGGGTCCGAAATAAGATGTGTTGGCCATCGATATAACTGCATCTAGTATGTATGCAATATGTGTATGCTTGATCACACGATGTATATTCATGGAATGTGTTTTACTACAATAATGATATGCTAATTCGTTGCTGACGTTTTAAAAAAAACCTTACTTTCAAATGCGTATTTGAGATAGGATTACTTTATAACTGGCTTCAATAGTCATTTAATTGGGAAGACCACCGGATGTTTTCTTACGGGTTCCTAGACTAGGGTCATATTATACATCTATTTTGACAATCATCTTCATAGGATATTATCAGCCTATAATTCTTAATATATTTCTGAACCTCTCAAATAAACAGATGATATTAATGTATTCACATCATGCCCATTGTCTCCAGCATAAAACTAATCAATGGACTGTTCCAAGATTGTTATAATTGGATTGTTAGGGCAACATGATCTGGTCGATAGTAAAAGCGTCTGAGAGAACGCAAAAAGACTGCATGGAGTTTGATGTTTATTTAGACAAACACAAAATGTCTCTCAGATAAAACAACCAGCTCCAACATCGCAAAAACGCACCATGTAAGGTGGTCCACATCAGAGTTCACATAGAATTTTACGGCATGAATTCCAAAGAACCATTAGCACCGTTACCAAATTGTGATCATAGTTACGGCAGCGGTGTAGATTACTGACAAAGCAAAATGTAATTCTGCCAGAATCGCTTTTAATTCAATATTTGAACATGAGAACTTTTGATGATTATTTTCCCACATTACTTCTTCCTGTTGATTTTATTAAAGAGATGACTGATGTGTGACATTCCACAGTCCTTATATTCCATGTCGAATATTATTGCTGATTATTGGGGATACAACTTATGCCTCCAATATGTTCCAATTTTATTTGAGTCAATCAAAGTTCCTATGATACGTCGAAGACCCTGTACTCACTGCAGTCACATTGCTAGCCATCGGTAGTAGTTGATAATGGTCAATTGTAATTACCACAAAATCTTGCTGGCAGACTCATGGTTCCAATTGATACAGCAGGATGTTGTTATTCCTCTATGTTTATATCACGTGGTTGCAGAACCCCGTTCACTCCCTGTCAGTGTTTTTCTGTGGTCCATTTGATTCGATCGTAGATACTAACCTCATATTTGCTGCTGTGCAAATTTATCAGATTATTGTATTACAATTAACGCGTTTGAAACATCACCATTGTACCACGGACATCGCGTTCAAATTCATGAACCGCTCACTTTGGTCGCAGTCAGTTATCAACGAACGATTGCCGGGCCAAACACATACGAAACTTTCCGAATCATGACTGACTAATGGGTGATATCGCTTATAACAAACACTGCAATACCATCACCATTACATCAGAGACCATGATGTGTTTTCAACAACAACAGTTTGTTGCAAGTATATATCTTAACCAAAATGCAATGCAGGAGCAATCCTGCAAGCAATCATGCGCCTCATCCTTGACCTCCAACAATGATCGAGACAGTGCTGTTGGCATAATGTTACACAAATTGCAGATGACAAGGATCAAAAATCCAATACTATTAGTTACAGCCAAGTTTACGCAATGCGTTATACTGGTGAAATGATAGGCAAATGCTTGTTAAATATAAACACTACCTCGACAAACAAATCTTTTGAATAATCCCGAATGGCCGTTTCTACTCTAGTGTATGTGTCCGAGGTACGGGATTTAGGTGCCATAATTGATCAGTCATTCGAAATCCATCAGGCAGCAGCAATAGAGACTACCAGAGTTATTAGGGTGATCAGACTGACTGACGTGCATTTTATGGACAATGGTTTTAAGTAATGTTTTAAGCCGACTGTGTTGGTAGTCAATTGTTTCATAGCCATTGCCAGGGTACGTATTGACCCAAAGGCCACACACCACTTTTCAATCGCCCCATAGATTATATGCTGCTGATTACATATAGTGACCAAAGATTCTCTTCGTTCACAATAGAGGCATCTCCAGTGAATTTGGTTCGTTGTGAGAAAACGAACATACATGCTATTCTTCGCTCGCAAACTCTACCACTGAGCGCCATCGATTTCTGGTAGTGTGTCGGGGAGTTGTCAAGCTCTGAATCATCGTTTCTGCACTCAGTGGGTATTTCACAGCCATGTCTTGGACGTTACAAGAGATGATGTGATAAAAATACCTTTTGCCGAACGTCATTAACGACTATTAACAAATATGTTTGTCCGGCAAGGTATTGGCTTGCATCATAGTGATTAATATTATTATGAAGATTGTAAACATAATGGGCTAAACACAACAAAGATCCATTCAAACAAGTACCGCAATACTATATAAGTTCCATTATTATTTCACCGCAGATTCTCTCATCGATTGAAGAAGCAGCAGTGCCGCGATATGTATTCAGTTATGGTCCAGTTCAAGGTTGTGCTAATCATAATGTATCGTGTCATAGCGCCGTATCCGTGGCGCGGTGATTCACTGCTTAGCTTTTCCACCGAGTTCAAAGAAAATGGTGGTCCAATGCTCAGCAAATTTTACTCTTAAAGTGGTCTTTGTGTCATCATAAAGGCGTGGACCTTGGCCAGTATGTCCCTGTTATAGCCTCATAACCTTGCGGACAACCGGATTCGACAAATTGAGATACAGTCTCATTGGCCAATGGCCTAAACATAAATTGAATCATTATGCATCCATCCAATACGGTGGAAGCGGCGTTTGTCACGTTGTCACTGATACTGTGCCTTTAGGATTCAGCTTTGCTAATAGCGCATCAAAAGCATTTTTGTGCTGCAACATTATTTATCTGCAACATCGCCATTAGCTCTGCGGCAATCAATTCAATAACAAAGAACCGCTATGACAGGCAATCTGGAGCAGTCCGTGTACAGGCTTTTGGACTAAAAACTAAAGACAGTAGACTGCAATATATTACAACTTGTCAGCAATGTAAGTCACCGTATAATCTGTATGCGTCCCTATTGATAAGTAGTATCCACGTATCAAGTCCTGGACAATAAAGCGAAAGATCTTTATTTAATAAGCATGGTGGTGTTAGCGTTGTCGGAATAGACCTCCTGTTGGTGTGATCGATAGCTCATCTCAAATGATTCATGGTCTACTTCAACAAAATGTATTTCCATAGGTTAATTCCAACATGCTTTTGTAGGACGCTTCATTCTTTAATAAATATCGGCATTTTTCACCTTTAATTAAGCAAATCATATAAACTTAAAATTTAACGAAAGTGAAATCCCTAAGCTGGCTTGGAGTAATTTGCATTTAAAACAATGCCATATCTAATTATGCGTTTATTTTATCGTTGAACACTGGTCTTCACTAGCTAACATTAAGAAATCCCTGGCACAATAAATCTAGCCACTCGATTCACTTATGAACGCACGTCATTCAAACAAGTACCGCAAAACTGATATACGTTCAGTTATTATTTTACGTCAGAATCCGTTATCGATGAAATAAGCAGCATAATGTATCGCGTCATAGCGTCGTCATCTTGTCCAGTAAAGCTAATTAAATACAAGAAATCCAGAGTAGTAATTTGTACCTTAACAACCGTAGTTCATCATCAACAATATTAGTGTCTTAAACAAGAAGAATGTTGCGAAGTGCAAAAACAAGTACATCAACTGACTCAGACTGCATACCTGCCGAGTATACTTACATTCATGCCGCAGTCTTTTGACAAGACGTTAAGCTTAATGTATTATGGATATGACAGATGAAATGGTGATCTCGGACATGCTCGTTAGTGTGAACACGGTGGACCAAGTACGACTTGTTCTACTTAACAAGCTAAATTGCAAGAGATATCCTCATTGATACCAAGATTGCGGACTTGTTCGCCTGGTCCTTTCAATTAGCTGTTTTTAGGTACACACACAAATTATCTGAGATTTCACCCCTATTCGTATTTTGTGTGTGTAGCTGTATGATTTATAACAACCTTGATCACGCAAAAAAATATGAATTGAATCTAACACAATATAACAAAATCCAAGGACGAGGACAAAACACACAATGAGGACAAACACAGAAACAGATAACAAACGCTTATAATCTTGCTTGCGACAGTTTGCAAAACCTTGACAGGCGGAATGGCGTTAGGTCTGTGATGGTTTCTTCCCTAATACCATTTCAACCGGCACATGAATCCGTGCCCTGAATCCTCCCCAAACAAATGATAGGTTTGCAGAATGTGATAGGACCACTATAGACCATATCATACGCTAGAGTAAATGATACCTGTAAAAACCAAGAACTAATTGTCATCACGTCTCATACGTATATTGAGACAGAAACGCGTAGATGGTCTGACTCAGCATCCACTTAAACCTTACATGATCGTCAACAATATTGCGTTCCTGCCCGTTTTTGACATTTTGTCTAGAAAAACTTCTCAAATAGCTTAAAATATCTCAGCAATTATTCTGATGTCCATTATCTTTTGGAATACCAGCAAATGCCACAGCAGGCAATGTTTGTGTATTCACTGAACGGTTTGCAATATCGGCCAAATGTGAATTCAAACGAAATCATATAATATATGTTGTGTACATAACCCAATGTCTTTCATCCTTGCCTTAAAGCGCTTGATGTTGTACTTTCCTTATATCCTTTTCGTTCACTCCTATCATCGCACCTAAGGGTAGGACCCTCTTTCCATGACCCGCTTTAATTTCCACCTGATGATCACTGGTTGCAGGGTGATGGTCAATAGATAGGGATTATAGCTAGAATCATGCCGAGTGTTTGTTACAATCCGGGTTGTAGTCGAGGTGGGCGTGAAGCGCGATCTTAGCTGTAAATGATTGCTCGCTTTGCAGATACAATTAGGCATATTGTACCTCATAACCCGACTCCAAGTGAGGCTAATTCATGGGTCACTTGAGTACATGACCTAGAATAGGCCAAGGATTGCGGGTTATAGCGAGCTCGGTTGAAGATGTTTAACCCGATTCGGATAAACCGACACAGTAATCAAATAGAAAATCACAAAATTATACTATATGCAATTTTTCTTAACTGCAAATAATTTGAATCACGTAATGGCTGCATTTACTCTTTATCTTATAGGCTCAAATATGTCCTTGGAAATAATCTCTCCCATAATATATTTGCACCTAGCTCTAACACTTACATTAAACAGCTGCATTATGCGCATAGTCGAAATGATTCAGATATCAAATGTTGAAACTGGCAGAAAATAAAATACGATGCAATGACCAAACAAATCGGTCAGAACCGAAATGGCTGTTATCATCACCGACAAAGATATGACGGTGGGATGAATAAGTCTCTGGTACAGTCTTTGCTTACATACTAAGTGTTACTGGTACTTTGTATGGTGTTGAAAAATGACAGCACCATGATTTCAGTCCACACTTCCAAAACGCAGAAGCTTAGTTGTTTCTGTAATGCTCTATTCTTTTTACTGTTTACAACCCTTACCTGATTTTTACTTTAAATGACGCAATCACATAGTTATTCAGATGTCATAAGGGGGTTATGCGCAGTCGAAATATTTACATGGAAACAGTGGTGGACAGAGATGATGCAGTTATTGTGTGGACTGTGTGATGCATCACCTCCGTGCAGCTACTCTGGGAATATGTTTGGTAAACTGCAGTATGTTCATTCACACGAAAAGATGAGATTAATCTTCAACACTTGACGTAGTCAGATGTTGTCAGTATGACAGGTGTGGTGATGTTTGCATTAGGTACCATCTGGGTCATGGTATTGTCAACAAATCGAGTTAATAACATTGCGATATGTCTGTAAATCGAGTTAATAAGATCGCAACTACCTCAGTGAGTGGATTTTTGTTTAGGCCATTTAGTTTATGCAATATTAAAAATGAATAAATGGCCGGTTTTCACCATTTCACATGACCTTGTTAATTTCTTCTCTTCAAAACTGGAAAATGAAATCCTACAAAATCGGCTCTTCGTAAGTACATGCGATAGAACAAAAACGTTTTTACATTGTATGGCTGGGGATAATCAACTTTTCCAGTATAGTCTTAAGCAGGACTGCAACTGCAGGCACTTGGCGTTGCATATTTTTGAATCGCATCTGACTGCAATAAATATATGAACGGATCTAAAATGTGGTTCGCTCAATTAATTTAATGTACTTTTCCACCCAGATAAACAATTTAACAACAGGTCAAACCCGGTTAGTGAGCAGCCCATCAGCAAAACATTTTTACGATGGTTCACCCATTACCTACAATAATGACACTTTGAAAATAAATTGCAGATTTTACATTTTGCCAATCATGGCACAAACATAATATAGAAAGCCATTAGTCTGGACAGTACATGCGCCTCTGGAAGCAATCACACATTACGACGGGAATTTTGCATGCACTGTAGAGCTTTCAATCTTGCCCTTAGAGGTTTGTATAAATTGTCTGCCAAGGCAAATCTTTCGCGGCTCATAAAATTAATAAAAAACAACTTCTGATCTAAAAGATCGTGGAACTCTCGGCTATGCGACAACTATTTGCGCTAATGGCTTGTCCTGGAAATGTACATCTTAATGTTTTTTTAAATGTGTTACTTATTTTACATTAGACTCGGTTCCATATGTCGCACATAGATTCGGATATTGTTTTGCTTTGTTTTTGCTGAATAAATGTTGACTCGTATTTGCGTTTCTCATAGTACGACGTAAGGCTATATAATGATATGCTTCTCCATCTGGAAATATACACAAGTGATGAGCCAAGTTTTGATCAACTGTTTTTAATGCTACAAGCAACCAATTCCATGCAACCACTGTTATTTCAGTATATCAGCTTTTAATATATCAGCCTTCCAACATGACAGTTTTTTAAACGGCATCGATAGCCACAGCATAAATACGTGTCATGAATAATCAGCATCTCAGATCTACCGTTTTGTTTTGAAAATAAGTAACACATTGTATGCTGTATTTATCAAGTGACGTCATCGAAGGCAGTTGTATTGTACCATGGTTCTCAACCATAACCACAATATTTGTCAAAACGGTGAGCATTTAATAAATATTTATTCCTCATGTATGCAACTTTTAACCAAGCTGTGTTTCACTTTTTCTTCAAGAAGGTCCAAGCTATCACCTTAAATAAATGTAAGTAAACAGACTACTATTCTAGAACGTCTCCCTATCTGTAGATCAGATTGTATTTAGTTTGTAACAGATTTCACACTATGCTGCGTTTCCTAACCGTTGCACAACCATAACTTCATGACGAAAACGCACAGCAGTAGCATTACCTACAGCTAAAATTTTGTCTCCTCTGATGTGTCATAATATATAAATTATGATCTTCAATGGACATTCATATCATAATAAATAATTAAATATACACCTAATGTCTGTAACAATTGATATTTCTTTTAAACAAACTTTATATCAACGAGGTCAACGTGAAAACATGTTGGTGATGCTGAAACAAAAGAGCTTCTATCTACACTAAGAGGGCTCAAACCGATTATCTATGCAGTGAGTAGGCAAATGAGTGAAACAAACAAAAGCATGTGACTGTTGGTTGATCCAACGTCAGTGGGATTGCCAAATAGCGGCATATGTTGAAGAAATGGAGACACCATACTGGTCGATGCGACCCCGCCCCTCAATCAATGGGGATATTCAATGTTATTTTAAGAAATGCTCAGACAAAGCAGCGGGATACCCAGTCTTTTCCGTACAATGGTGGTCAGTAGTGTAAACGTTAAATGTTTTATGATAATATATGTTGATGAAAAGGTCTCTTCATATCCTCGTGGTATTCAACAAAGACTAGATGTTCAGCATTATTTATCATACAAGATATCATTGTAAAGCTTGAGCTCAGTCAATCACACTGGAAATGTCAGCTATGTAGTGTTTACATTGCGGAGTGGCGACCAGTTTTATCGTTTAACATTAATCCACTCCGTTTATCCCCGCTACGATAACGTTTGCGATGCTAAGAACTGCACTGAAATTCATATCCAATGACCTGGTTTTGCTTGAGTTGAATAGGTTTAAACCTTATATTGACTTAGAACTTATACTACGGACAATCGGTATTTTAATTCATGTAATAGTTACAGGTACTTTATATTTTGATTATATTTAGCATGCAACAAATAAATCTTGTCTGCAGCGAATTAAACATTACCGCCTTTCCCTTTCATTTGTCGCTTGTATGATGGTTTGCAGAATCTACCCATCAAAGGATTGTGTCAAAAAACATCCAGCAACGTCTACAACAATGAGGATCATTTTTCCGAAATACAATGGCAGATATTTAGTAGGTATTGATGGATTGATAAAACAAACGATATTACAAGATCACGTTTAATTCGTGATTGTCTAACAAAGTTGGGATATACGATACAGCTATTTTTTAAATGGGCGAGCAAATTGTCAAACTAATTTAATGCATTTGATCATTTGCTGTAATGCATGTGTCTTGGTATGACGCTTATTACAATGCGCCCCGTAAAAGTGTGAGCTATCTATCAGGCCACTACAAAGAATTGATGCTTAGAACCCTTTGTATCGTAATTCATTTGAATGACAGTAGAGCCGCTTTGTTAAACGTACAAAATATCTGAACAGCCACATGCGTGTGTTAAATGTTGGTATGCATGCTGTGGTTCATTAACACAAAGTAATATGCGCTGCCCAGATGGCAGGGAGTGGGCCTGAGACATCTACACATGTAGGCTCGCTTTAGTTATTGGAATGGGAGAGGTCGGGGATTCATCTTCTCTATAACTCAATTTGACGATTAGCGAGAGAAGAGGATTAAGTTAGCAAATAGGTGGTCGTTTGTCATTGTAGAAGATGCAGGGCATTGCCAAAAATTATAATCCTCCCTGGATGCACTGGTTTTTACCATGGCAAAATCATGGCGACAGTTATCCGTCCAAAGTAAACGCCATGAAAAGCGGCATATGAAATATAGACACAATGAAAGGAAAATGTGATAGAGGTGGATATCGTGATCAAATCTTTAGTACAGAAAATACGAACATGAACAGTCTTTGCAGAGTGTTAGAATGGATGCGAAAACTCTCATTTAGTGCCATGGACACTATTAACCTGGGCATTTTGAATTCTTGTCCATGTATGTCTAACATCTATCGATTATGGGTCAAATAGGTCTTAACTTGTGTTTGATGATTCATTACACACTCGCAGTAGAATGTAATGACTTCATTGCAGCAACATTTTCAATGACAAACATTTCACTAGAATTTACAAGCAGCATAAGCCCCGCAGCTTACCATGTGTTGATCTTATGATTCACGTTTAATGCTCAATATCAGAATATGAGCTTAATGCTTACAGTGATGCTTCTTTATTATATCGATAGGTCCCCGACATTAACACATCTGATTAACACATCTGCAACTGATTCGCGCATTAATCGAGATATAAAACACAGTTCCCAATAATTGTTTACCAAAATAGTTTACTTATGAAAGAGCTTTGATGCAAATATGATAACTAGACCTACGTTTGCTTAGCCCCTCCCCGTCCGAACCATAATGACATTTATTGTAGATGGACTAACATATATGATGGTACAATTGTTTCATACTTGTCACGATTTGTAGAGTGGTTCTGAAGATCGAGACGTTAAACAACATCACTATTTGTTATTGTTGGTTACAGAGTTATGACTATGAGACACTTAACCATAAACACCAAGTCATTTGCACATAAACCGGCGTGGGTAACTAGTAATATAAAGTGCGATTTATTCGCCTTTATCGGGCGTCCACTGAGATAAATGCGTGAGGCTTAATTGTCACTTGATATATTAAATTAGTGCCCCTGAATGCTCCATACCAACGTTAGTGTTTAGTTAGGTCTCATCACAAAAAGGACAAGAGCATGGGCCATTACCTCTGCTTGATTTATTACATGATCAGCATTTTCAAAAACAAAATTGCATTAGGGAAGCTCGTTACAACGTTTAAGTACCTTTATGCACGCATAGGGGTACCTACTACTCAAAAACATTCTCAACGCGTGTCATAGAGGAACAAACACGTGACATCAACATATCTGAGTTATCCTATTTCATTTAAATTGGTGATGTAGACAATATATAGAAACCGTCTGGGACTCATATGTTCGCTTACTAGACACGATATTAAATGATACCTAATCTAAAATGTATATATATATTGCTGACGATATATATATATATGTATATATATATATATATATATATATATATATGTATATATGTATATGGGCACGAAAGGTTGGATTTATATATAACTATATTAATGTATTGACCTTCCGTGGACGACTTTTCGAGGACCAAAAGTGTGTTATACCAGGATAAAAAGTGACACAAGAGTTTTATTTGCATTAAACTATTCTATTGAATCAATTAAAATATGACGAATAAATAACTGATATTAAATGATAGCAAAAATGTACTATAAAAATTTGTCCACGAATGGTTGGAGTCTACCAATGGTTGTATTCGTCACTATATATATATATATATATATATATAGAGATATATATATATATATATATATATATATATATATATAGATATATATAGATATAGATAGAGAGATATAGAGATATATATATATATATATATATATATATCTATATATATATATATATATATATATATATATATATATATATATATATATATATATATATATATATATCTATATATATATATATATATATATATATATATATATTGAAATACTTATTGTCTGATTTTAAATTAAACACTTCCATATCCGCAAATGAGGATTGTGAGAACCTTTTCACGCCCAGAGTTTTTGATACTACACCTACTACTTAACATGTATCAAATACTGTCAAGCCGTTGAATTTGAGAAAATAGTATTAACTGAGAGGTTTTTAATGTAATTTTCTTAATATCATTCAGGGATTTCAATTATCCATCGCTTGGTTGTAATAGGTACTTGGTTGAGTTCGGGTGGCCTATTACACTTCTGAAGAAGAATTAAATGATTAAATTGCAATAACGATCACATTCGAGATAAATACTAACCATGGCTTTGTATTTAGCCTGTGGCGTAATAACTCCAGAATAACGATTTCACACCATCACGATTCCATATGTGAGCCTGAAAGAGGTACCTGTCATAGTCGCTCAGTAGCGGTTCCTCCTCATATTGTGTCAGACAGGACCAACGACTTTTACAATCATAATGCATCTCTGTTCTGAACGTGTCAAATTGTGTAATGAACCCAATTCCCCGACGCTGATTGTAAGGAAAATAATTCATGTCACGCGGTGTAATTCAACATAATAATCAATTTATGAACACGAGTCGTATGGTGCATTTTGGGCAGTAGATTACCGATACTACTGCAAGGTTTATTATTTGTCTTTGAAAGTGAAATGTGTGTTAATCTGTTGTCGATATGGGAAAAGATGAAATCGTCAAAGTGTCCTGAAAGTGAATTACAATATGATTTATATCTGTGGTATATAATGGCACAATCAGATTTTCTATATTATGGCTTGCATACTACTTAAATGTAACCTTTTAATAGGTTGGTCTTTTAAGTGAGCTTGCAAATATCGTCTAAATATTTATTTTCTCATTTGATGATCCCTCAGCAAACACAAACATAATATATGACATATAGTTTCTCTAACTGAACACCTCAAGTGACAATGCAGCTTATCCCATTCATCTCCGCCAAGGAGCAATCATGCAGAAAGGTCTCTTGATATTCCACACGAAATATGATGCACGTGATAACGCAAACAAAATTGAAAGGCTATGGCTTACATCGAAATATTAACTGATCGTCTATTGCAGTGACTTTGATGAAGGCAGTGATTACCATTACTTGGGGGCGATGGCTGGGAGCGGAGCGTGGAACATCAACAGAAAAAGAAAAAACAACCTTTCAAATGTTAGTGCATCACTATTGATTATCCAATATTTTTACCCCAAAAGCGCCGTACCGCTCAAGTGCCGCGCTTACGACTCTCCCCCAACCAAACCCCCTCTCCTCAACCCCGGAGCGATATTCACTGCATTCATAAATGTCAATGCATAACATAATTAAGGGTGCACACATTTAAGGTATCGATGGAAGAGACAGCCCTTCAATGGCTTTTTCTTGTGTGATAACGCTGCTTCATGTTTGGTCTCATTGAATGTTATCGTTATTGCCTGTAGACCGTCGGAAGACTTAAAAGTCATCTAATGAAGGTAAGACTGTGATTGAATGGTATCCTTCCCGGATACTTCCAGAGTAATTATGAATTGAAATAAAAAATTATCAGTATATTCCTTGTGTTGTCGTGTTGGTCAATTTACGAATGTCGATTCAGCAGTAATATATTGTATAATTGTTTTGCGCATCCAGGTCTTTAATGGAACAGAAAATGATGTGCGGATGCATATAGTAGTTGAAAGCACTGCATTAAATTTTCAGAATATGACTGGCCAGACCTAAGCTTAACATTAATACCAGATTGGTATAATTTCCTCATGCATTGATAACCTATTGTCTACTGCCCTACAAACGCCCTCATTGCACCCCGACGTGTCGCGGGTATGACGATTTGAAGAACCCATATATAAAGGGATATTGTCAAAATCACCCATCAATGAATATCATTACTGAGAAATGAAAAGGGAAAGTGTTATCAATGGTGGGCACTCTCTGACCCTCACCACTTTGCCAAAATTAACGTGTCTCTCTGCCATTCCAGGTCAGAGGATTCAGATTTGAGTACGTCTTTGTCAGGAAAATGGGAATAGCTTTGAACAGGGGAAGAAAAAATTAAATTGGTTTTGCATGGACAAAGCGGCACAGTCCGACCGAGTGGCAAAAGGGATATCACTGACCATGTTTAATGTGTTGCCATATTTAGTTATGTAGCTACCAATGCGATATTATAAGTACTCTTTTAATTCGTGGCTGGCTATCACAGTTTGGCAATGCGATGTAGTAGAACGTAGAAATTAGTGCGGAGATGTACACAACATGTACAAAACGAGGAAATATCGATCATTCTGTTAAAGTATCCGCAATATTATAAAACACGAATTTAGCGGTTACTGAACAATACACATAACTGGAACACAATAGTTGTTTACAAAAATACGGATAAAGCATGGATAGTAACTTTTTAAATGAAATAATTGACAAAAAAAGCTAAAGGATTTATTTTGCCATAGGTCTCTTTAGAGATAGCTACTTAATGTTGACATGCGATTTTTATAGGAATGAACATATTGTCCATTAAGAATCATACGTACATACCAAAATACGGACGCATTACTTCACTAAGTTTTGCAGTTTAAGTTCAATGATGGGGAAATTAATGGCTTATAGTGCCTATACAATTTTTAATGCTAGTGTGCAAATGTCAGTGACAAATGTCAAGCGACGTAGATAATTCTTACGTGGTTGATAAGTGCTTTCCTGTTAATCAGTGCCTCTTAAGCAATTACTGTTTTCTCATTTCTCATTCACCTTTAAGTCTTCATCGCAAATATCATCGATCATCGACTAAATGTGTTTATTTCCTTGGTAATCTTATTCTTATTCACCCTCTAGTTTTCTTCACCTTAACAAAATACCATTCACACTTTTGACATCGTAGTTCACATAGATCATGCCCATCTAACATGCATATTTTGCTAAAGATATTGTTACCTACATTTTACAACCCATGCATCAAAATTCATGTGAATGACTTCTATGTCATACATGCAAAGTACCAACAGTCACCCACAGTATGTAATAAACTGCAACGTCACTTCCTTGGTACTTTCTAACTGTGCATTGATCTATGAGACCATAATTTCGCTATATATAAAAGGGTAATTTAGTCATTTCCCTCGGCGAGTGAATGATGCTGACAACACAAGCGGTATGTAGAGCGAATGGCAGTTGTTGACGTCATTGGATAATCATTCTTTTTATATGACGCACATAAGGAAATGAGGATGATTGAAAAGCACTTCGGGCTTCTAGCCGCCATGAACATCTGGAAATGGGTTGGTATAGCATTAGTTTTGGATAAAAGGTGCCGTGTCAAAATGAAGTTCATTTGTATTTATATGGATTAGGCAATATTTAACCGAGCTTAATTTGCAGAGCTTCTACTGTAAAATGATATGCGCATTTCCTGGGACTTTCCTGATTACAAGATACAATACAGCCGCAATTGTATTCTTTAACATACATAAAGTACATATATATTTGCACAAATGTTGAACAGTACACTATATTCAGTTTAAGTTCTCAATTAAAGCGAGAAACTGGGAAATCAGCCATTAAGTAATACGCCAACAATGGTTAAAATAAGTTTATTGTTGAATTTATTTGCTGGATAAAATTAAATGTGATTTTACGTAATGCAGCCATTTTGTATGCATCTACATTAATATGAATATGCTCAGTTCAGTGTGGCCGTGAAGCAAGAGAAAAATTATCACATCATTAGTAGATATAACCAGGAATCGAGCAGGTAATAAAATAAATTTGGAATTTCATACAAATCGGTTCAGCTTGATTTCTAAAACGTAGCATCACCATAATAACTACTACATTAATAGATAAGACTACTGGTTCATCACATTTTGCATAACCATGGACAATGAAACAAATTGGACCATATTACATGTTACATTGTTATGCTCCGGGCGATGTGATCAGCTACTTTTTAGCAAACGGCTGATATCGCACCACTCCCAGAAGACTGGTTGCCCATGGGCTTAGTTCTTACGATGCCTTTAATGAGGATGTCTCTACTTATGTATTCCACTTCGGTACACATCCATCACATTGTGCGGCAATACTATTATAAAAATTGAAATTTAAAAAGTGGTGAAATTATATATAATCATGTCTTATAATAGGACGCATGTTTACAGCGAACTTAAGATGCATGGCTATATGCATGGCAGTATCAACACACTAATACTTATTGTGATCATTTCGAAACTATGCTGTTGTGGTCGTTAGGCCACGTACAATGTCTATATGAGCCATGACGTTTTGAGAGCAGAATAAAAGGGGAATACAATATGGATTAACAGGATCTGAGTTAGTTACGGATGAAGCCGTTCATGATTCGAGTTGTTACTTTGGATGTGGCGTGATGCGAACATGAACGTGAGATGCCTAATGCCTAGCACATATCAGATAGGCTAACGCAAAGTTCGTAAGATATGAATACAAACAGTTTGTTACCGAAGGAGGCACGTGAGATGAATACCACGTAATGTTGACGAAAGGATGTGTTTAAATGAAAGCCATATAATATTCACGGAAGGGGTGTGTGAAATGAATATCATTTTAAAAGGCCACAAAGAGGCATTGGAAATTAATTTTACACGTATTCACGAATATATTCGTGGGAACTGAAATGTATTAACTTCACCATTGTATTCATGTGTACAATACATGGTAATCACATTGTGCGCATCGTGTAGTGTCTATCACATGTTGGCTTAAGGCTAGATGTTGAGTAAACGATCCCCGAACGCAATGACTTGACACACGGTGAGTTGTGAAGACGTTGAGCATATGATCACAGAATGCAATGACGTGACACACGGTGAGTTGTGAAGACGTTGAGTATGTATGATCACAGAGATTACATCTTTCTCAAATCCTGTCGATGGTATAAAGAGAACTCGCTACCAATGTTATCACCCTCAAAGGTAAGTGCCGTATCAGCCAGATACCTGCATCCAAGATCCACGATCCAGACGACGAGGCTGCCCGGAATGAGATGCTGCCCGGGTATTATACAGCAAGAGATCATAATATTAATCGACCAAAGAGTACAAAACCATAATGTCTTAATACACAGAAGATCAGCATATTGCATGAAAGGTTTAATTGTTGGTCAAATAAATAAAACAAGTTCTTTTCGGAGTCAACTAAGTTATCAGAGTATCCTATGTAGAACACCTAGTGAACTGGTGAGCATATACTGAGTTAGCAGAACATATGTCTGGGTATTTAGCAATCCATTTTCAAATACTATAAAGCAGTTTAGACGCAAATCTTTATGTCGCAGTTATGTCATGAATTTACCATAGTATAAAACGACGTTTAGTGGCCTGGCACAGCACCCAAAATATATAGTGTATATAAATGGTGCTTTGGTAATGAATGGCTTGACGAACCCTGATCATTGATTTGTGATTTTTCACCTTTATTCACTTCGTCATGCATAAGATGATTTACAGATGATTTGCATCAACGGATATTGTACTAAAGCATGTAATGTCAATGATAAAGATCGTCATTATAGTAATAATTCCAGGCAACAAAATGATATTATTGATATGCACTCTTTGGCCCCCGCCCTTTGATGACATCATGGTGCCAGATACCATTAATTACTATTTAAAATGTATTTGTCAGGCAGGGTATTTACTTGCATCATAGTGATTAATATTATTATGAAGATTGCTAACATAGTGGGCTTAACACCGGAAAAGCCCATTCAAACAAATACCGCAATACTTATAAAACTTCCATTATTATTTCACCGCAGAATCCGTCATCGACGGAATAAGCAGTAAAAGGTATGCAGCACTGTGATATGTATTCAGTTTAGGTCCAGTTCTAAGCTGTACTAATCAAAATGTATCGTGTCATAGCGCCGTCCCCTTGGCACAGTGACTGACTGCTTTGCTTTTCCACCCACAGTTGAGATCAAGGAAAACGATGAACCAATGTTCAGTACATTTTCTTCTCAAAGTAGCCTATTTGTCAGCATTAAGGCGTGAACCTCGGCCCGTGTTATAGCCTCATAACCATGCGGACAACCCGATTCGACAAATTGAGATACAGTCTCACTGACCAATGTCCTTAACACATTTCAATATATATTGAATCATAATGCGCTGGAATCGGCGTTTGTCACATTGTCACTGATACTGTGCCTTTCGGATTCAACTAGCTAATAACGCATCAAAAGCATTCATGTGGTGCAACTTTATTGATCTGCGGGAGCATCAATAGCTCTGCGGCCTGTATTATTCGCCAATCAACTGAATAACAAAGAACCGCTATGACAGGCAATCTGGAACAGTTCGTATACAGGCTTTTGGACTAAGCACCAAAGACAGTACTCTCCAATATATTACAACTTGTCAGCAATGTAAGTCACCACATATCCATTTATATACAGTGCAATCTGTATGTGTCCCTATTGATAAGACGTATCCACGTATCAAGTACTGGACAATAAAAGCAAAGCATCTGTACTTAATAAGTAAGCTGGTGTTAGCGTTGTCAGAATAGGCCTCGTGTTGGGTGTGATCGATAGCTCATCTCAAATAAAAACTGATTCATGGTTTACTTCAACCGAATGTATTGCCCAAAGAGAAATTTTGAAATATGTTTTCATAATGAAGGATCCTATTTAGGCCTTTGTCAATCACAATACGCTTTGGTAGGACATTCTTTAATAAATATTGGCATTTTTACCTTTAATTAATCATACAAACTTAAATCCCTAATCCACTTGCAAAGTATGTAAACATCGTTTTGGAATAATTTGCATTTAAAAACAATACCTGATCTAATTATGCGTTTATTTTATCTTGAACGCTGGTTTTCACAAGCTTACATTTACACGCCCCCGGCACAATAAATCTAGACACTCTATTTACTTATTAAGGCCCACCATTCAAACAAGTACCGCAATACTTATATAAGTTCCATTATTATTTTACGGCAGAATCCGTCATCGATGGAATAAGCAGCGAAAAGAATGCATTCCCACGATAAGTGCTTAGGTCCAGTTCCACGCTGTACTAATCATAATGGATCGCATCATAGCGTCGTCATCTTGTCCAATAAAGCTTGTTAAATGCAAGAAATCCAGAATAGTAATTTGTACCTTAGCAACCATAGTTCATCATCAACAGTATTATTGGCTTTAACAATAAGAATATTCCGAAAAACATCAACTGACTCAGACTGCATACCTGCCGAACATACTCGGGCTACATATAGACTCGTACTGTGTGTTCAGCCTACATTCATGCTGCAGACCTTTGACAAGTCGTTAAGTAATTGACAACAGCGGCATGTATTAAGGATATGACAGATGAAAAGGTGATCTCGGACATGCTCGTTAGTGTGAACTCGGTACACCAAGTACTGACTTAGCTAGCATGTGCAATGTGAGCTAAATTGCAAAGGTATCTTCATTGATACCCAGATTGCGGATTTGTCTCTCAATTAGCTGTCGTTAGGTACACACAAAATATCTGAGATTTTACCCTTATTCGTTTTTTTTTTGGTGTGTAGCTGTATGATTTATAACAACCTTGATCATACATCAATATATGGATTTAATCTAACACAATATAACAAATCCTAGTACGCTGTTTCAAAGTCAAGGACAAAACTCACAATGAAGACAAACACAGAAACATATAACAAACGCTTATTATCTTGCTTGCGACAGTTTGCCAAACCTTGGCAGGGGGAATGGCGTTAGGTCGTGAGATGGTTTCTTCCCTTATACCATTTCAGCCAAATGTTTCCCTGTAACAGGAACAGTCATGAAATTGTGCTCTCTACATCAAAACATAAAACTGTAATTTATACTCCCTAAACAAATGATAAGTTTGCAAAATGTGATAGGACCACTATCGGACATATCATACCCTAGAGTAAATGTTTCCTGTAAAAACAAAGAACTAATTGTCATCGCTTCTCATACGTATATTGAGAAAGACACGCGTAGATGGTCTGACTCAGCATCCACTTAAACCTTACATAATCGTTAATAATATTACGTTCCTGCATTGAGTTCTTTGACATTTAGTCTAGAAAAACTGCGCAAATAGTTTATCAGCAATTATGCTGATGTCCATTATCTTTTGGAATACCAGCAAATTACACAGATGCAATGTTTGTGTGTTCACGAAACGGTTTGCAATATCGGCCAAATGTGCATTTAAACGAAATCATATTATGTATAGTGTGTACATAACCCAATATCTTGCAACCTTACCTCTAAGCGCCTGATGTTTTATTTTACTTAGTTTCTGTTTGTACAATCCTATCATCGCACCTAAGGGTGAGACCCTCTTTCCATGACGCAAGCACATAGTTATTCAGATCTCATAAGGGGTTTTGCGAATAAACGCGCACATGGTGGGCACGAAACCGTATTGGAAAGATGTGATGCAATTATTATGTTGACTGTGTGATGCATCTCTGCAGAGCAGCTACGCTGGGAATATGTTTGATAAATCGTATTAAGTTCATTCAACCGAAAAGATTAGATTCACATTCAACACCTGACGTAATCAGATGTTGTCAGTATGATGTTTGCACTAGGTACCATCTGTGTCATGGTATTGTCAGCAAATCAAGATGATAACAATGAAATCCTACATAATACGCTCTAGATAAAACATTTTGCCAATCATGGCGCGAACATAATACAGTGAGCCATTACACTGAGTACAACCTGCGCCCCTGGAAGCAATCACACACTACGACGGGAATTGTTCATGCGCTGTAGAGCTTTCAATCTTGCCCTTAGCCGTTTGTATAAATTGTCTGCCAAGTCAAATCATTTCAGCGGCTCATAAAATTAATGCGAAACGACTTCAGCCGTTTCTGAAAAAAATGCATCGTACAGCTATGCGAAAATTATTTGCGCTAATGGTGTGTCGAGGAAGTCAACGGTATTGGTTCCTCTAATAAACAGTGTAAATGTTGGAGTTATTTTTGTATTCGTTGAACTGAATGAAAAATTCCATCTTCACATCACTAGCTACAGCATCTTGGCGTTTGTTATTAAACCGACCGGCATTGAGGTAGCTTTAAACGCTCTATGATCGATCGCTATCTGTCGTATTCGGCCCCATTAAAACATCTAGTAATGTCGTAAAGGTGACCCAACGACGATTATTCGGATCAAACATAGGCGCCATCTAGTGACTACCAACAAATATTATTGGTGCTCTTTAAGGATAACTTTCACTGGTCCTTGGACGTTTTTTTATATATACTGCGTTTCATATGAGAGTACGCTTACAATACGATCTTCACTGAGCAATAAGTGTTAGCTTAAAGAAAACAATCGTGCAAACATAATTCAAAAGTTCAAATTCAAATCAAATGAACCACTTCCCATAGCAGCGAAAACAAGCGATATCCAAGGAAACGATCTTTTAAGACATGTGACGAAAATCGCAAGGCAAGGTTTACTTTGCCCCACAGGAAATGTTGGAATCGATATTCTTTGGGCTAGGAACGCATTTATGTTTTGTCAAAAACCCAACGAACAAACGAGGTTATTTTATCTTGAAATGACCAAAGTCATCATATCAAAAGTATTAAAGTCATAGTTAAGTCACCCTATTAACCACAATGGAATCTTAGTATTTTTACCAGCATATCAAACATCTGAGGAATTCACATCTGTCGCCCCGCAACCACAAATGAGGACAGCAACTCTATTAGAACATCAATTAAAACAAGCACTGTAAATGAGCGAGCTTAAACTTTTTGATCGGTGGACATATTTAGAGGAAATCCTTATAAAAGATTTCAAATCATGAAAGACATTCGCATGCATTTTGTTGTGTTCACCTATATCGCTCATTGTGAAATCTGTTGTGTTGAAAACTTACGTTTAATGATTGCTGTTCGTGCAGACATTTTACCTAGCTACTGAGGTATCATTAGTCGGATAATATTATCAAATCCTTTTATATATGTTTGATTAGACTATAATAGGGCAAAGTGAGACACTGACACCAGGCATTAACGGTAAATTCACATACAGACCCAAACTTATAACAAAGATGCTTTAAAATCAACAGATCAGTGCGGTTCTCAGACTGGCTTAATAACAATAATTGCGAGGTAATAGCTAATCATACATTAGTCATTCAGACATAAAACGATCATATTGTCTGCTTTGTTATTCATAAAGCAAAGCATTACAGAATATAATGCGTTTGACTACAATGCAATTTTAGTTTGTCATGCGATTTTCTCAGATATAACATTTTCAATACAAGGATTTAGCAACTCGACAGATATTAATTATCAAACATCTACTCATTTCAGATCCTTAAGGACAATGTTAATTTTAATGAGTATAATAGATGGACGGCACATTCCGTGACGGGAGCGAACAAATTGTCGTCACAGGTATCAATAATTCATGTTTCATTTGATTAACATTAACACAATCCGTTTATCCCCGCTACGATAACTTTTGCGAATCTAAGAGTGGTATCACTTGAATAAGTGTTAACCTTATCTGGACTTAGATCTAATACTACGGACAATCGGTATTTTAATTCATACAATAGTGGCAAGTACTTATCTTCTGATTATCCTTAGCATGCAACAAATAAATCTTGTTTGCAGCGAAATTAAAACACCGCAACATTTTCTTTCCATTTGTCGCTGGTATGATGGTATTCAGAATCTACCAGTCAACGAATTGGGTCAAAAAGCATCCGACGTCTACACCCAGGAGTATCATAAATGAGTCCGGGAGAATGTTATCAGTGCTGTGCACTCCATGACCCTAGCCATTTTGCCGAATTATAAGTGTCTCTCTGTTATTCCAGGTCATAAGCTTCCAGCGAAAGTTGGCCTGTAACATGATGTTGGGAGAGGCTTTGAACAAGAAACGAAAACAAATGAAATTGATTTTGCAGGGACAAAGCCGCTCAGTCCGCTGATCATTTCCCGTGCATCAGTTTGTGACGGAACTGTTGTTTATTTGAGAATATAACCGATGGCAGACACTTAGTAGGTATTGATGGATTAATTAAACAAACGATTTAACATGAACACGTTTAATTCGTGATTGTCTAACAAAGTTGGAATATTCGATACAGCTTATTCTTGAAATCGGCGAGCAAATTGTCAAATAAATCAATGCATTTGATCATTTGCTGCTCAGCATGCGCCTTGGTATGACGTGTATAACAATACCCAATGAGCCCCGTCGCAGGGTCAGCTATTCTATCAGGTAACTTCAAAGAGCTTTATCAATCTTTGAAGTATCATATGTAGTGGTAACAATTTGAGTTAGGTTATTGATGACGCGGCATTTTCTTTGCTGGCGGCCCTTTACCACGATCTATTAATGTCATTATTAAGTGCATGACTCGGTAATGAAACCTAGTGATAGTAAGGGATAGTCGTGGTTCTCATATATGATGTGGGTCTTGTTTTTAAATATTGTGAGAAATATTGTTTATAACCCTATGCCTCGTAATTCATTTGAATGACAGAAGAGCCGCTTTGTTTTACGCACAAAATATCACAACAGCCACATGCGTGTGTTAAATGTTGGAATGCATGTTGTGGTTCATTGACACCAAGCAATATGCGCTACACATATAGCAGAGGAGCGGGCCCGAGACATCTAGACATCTAGCCTAGCTTAGGTTATTGAAATTGGAGAGGTCGGGGACTCCTCTTCTCTATAACTCAATTTGACGATTTGCGACAGAAGAGGATTAAGTTAGCAAATAGGTAGTCGAATGTCATTGCAAAAGATGCAGGGTATTGCGAAAAAGGATAATCCTCCCTGATGCACTAGTGTTCTCCATGGCCAAATCATAGCGATAATTATCCGTCGAAAGTAAACGCCATGAACATTTCACTAAAATTTGCAAGCAACATGATCCCCGCGACTCACCATGTGTTAATCTTATGATTCACGTTAATGCTAACTATCAGAATATGAGCCTAGTGCATACCCGGATGCTTTTTATGATATCGGTAGGTCCCCGACTTCAACACATCTGATTAACGCATCCGCAACTGTTTTCCCAGCAATTATCGAGACATAAAACACAGTTCCCAATAACTGTTTTCTACATAGTATACTTACGAAAGAGCTGTGATGCAAATATAATAACTACACTTACGTTTGCTTAGCCCATCGCCGTCCAAACCACCATTAAATTTATTGTGGGTGGGTGGGCTGACATATATTATAGTATTATTGTTTGGTTATTGTCAGAATTTATGGAGGTGGACAACATCACTATTTGTAATGGTTGGTTACGGAGCAATGACTAGGAGACACTTAATCATTATAACATGTAAGATCACGCGCGATGTATTCGGCTTTGTGGTGCTTCCATTGAGATAGATGCATTAGACTTTATTGTCACTTTATGTATTAAATTAGTGCCACCGAATGCTCCATACCATAGATCATGTTAGTGATTAGTTATGGCTCATCAGAATAATTACAAGAGCATGGGCCATTACCTTTCTCAGATTTATTACATGATCATCATTGTCCAAGAACACAGATAAGTAGCACTTTTTTCCATATAACAGAATATCAATATCAGCAAGTTTCATTGTATCACTGTCGGCTAAAGAAGGACAGCGTTTAAATACACGACATTGAGTCTTGATAATGACACAACATAAATTGGATAATATAATTAAAGTTTTGTTTGGGGTCTCATAGAAGCACAAATAATCATCATCCGAACGAACATAAGTTGCTTTTGCACCCACGTTGAAATCATTAAATATCTACCTCGTCGTCATCGCGTTTTTAGTCGATGTCACTAATATTTCTTTTGTAGGCGAACGACAACCTGAAGCTATGCATCAAATTCCATTTTACAAGAAATTCTCAAAATTACTTAAGCGGTAATACGACGAGCTCTAGAGAAGGATGTAACCATTAGAGTGGGATAAAAAATCTTAAACAAGCTTCTCCCATTAAATACAACTTTTTCACCGTCTTTTATCCTGATTTTCGGAGCCAGAATGGCAGAAAGCTAGACAAATATAGCACTTCCACTATAGATATATATATATATATATATATATATATATATATATATATATATATATATATATATATATATATATATATATATATATATATATATATATATATATATATATATATATATATATATATATATATATATATATATATATATATATATATATATATATATATATATATATATATATATATATATATATATATTACGAGCTCTAGGAACAGAAAATCATTTAGAACGCCTAATGAACTGAACATCAAACACTGGGTTAAATTAAAAAGATAAACATGGGTATAGACGAATCCCATATCGCCACATCATACATTCAGGTTTTATTCCATTTAGACGCATATTTCGTCTTACTTCAGATATTTTGTAGATTAACATGAATGGAAAAAGACGACATGTGGTATTGCACAGCACCACAGACGTTAATACTAAAAAAGTAGTGATTAATTATGATTGGGCCGGGCAAAGCATGGTATTCATTTTTATGAAACACTACCAATGTATCTGTGAAATAAATCTTGACTTGCCTATGGGAAGGTGATTTACAAAACCTATACATCAGCGGATATCGTCCAAAAGCATCCAGCGTCTACATCGATGAGGCTCATTACTGAGAAAAGAACAGGGAAATGCTGCCAGCGATGTGCACTTTGTGACTCCTGCCGTGCTGCCGAAATTGAAGTATCTGCTTGCCATTCCAGGTCAGGGGATCCAGAAATGAATGTGTTGTTTATATGGAATTGGGAATGGTCCTTAATAGGGGTAAGAAAAAATATACGAGAAGTGATGCTATGGGTGAGGTTTGTGGTTTGGAGTGCGTTCGTTGTACGTTTGGTTATTCACATGTCATTTGGCTGTTCATATCTCTTATGGCAAATCGTACGTCATTCTGTCATTCAGACATGTAATTGGTATCGAATGATTAACTCAACAAACATTTCGATAGAATAAAGTTCGTGTTTGTATATGATGTATATGATGGGAATGGATCGCAATTTCTAGACAGACATAAACTTGATATACTACAGACACAAAAGACTGTTTTTGATTCCAAGTATTTAAATCATGTAAAGTAAATATTTTTATAAAAATAGTCAATAAAAATACGCGACCTCGATCTGACATGCTATTCAAACCTTGAAATACATCGTGTACCTTTTCGGAATCATTCATACAGACCCAGATACCGGCATGATGTTGAACTATGTTTCTGTTTGGCTTCAAAACTGAGATAGGTAGTTGCTAATAGTGCCATGTCAATCGTTGAGGGTATCTATAAGTGACACATGGAAAGCGGCTTAGTCACTAGATTTTTGGGATTTGATTGACGAGTGCTTTACTGCTGAGCATTCCTGTCGACATGAAATTCAACATTGGTCACCTGACCTCAATTAAGGTTAGGTTATTTTCTCAAGTTACTGCAATGAGTCATATTCGTCACCACTTGACGTCTGAGATGTGCTTGTTACATGATCGATTGTATGCATTTGATTTCACACTTTGATTATGCGTCACTGACGTTGCTGACATGCACAGATTCATGCCATAATTGAGTGCACGACACGGTTATGTGATTAGATATTGTAGAGAGTAATCACAGTCATTTGCTCAAGATTAATGTTTAAATTTCGTGTTATGCTGGTGTAAATCTCGTGTGAAATGTACTTTAAACTACAGTTTATAATCATGTGTATGGCAATATATCTGAATTACTCTCTATGTATTATGTTAAACCAACACAAAAATTGCATTGAAGAAACTCATAACAAAAGTAGGTATGCACGTTCCATTTCATCAATGAGTAAAGGTAAGTATTGTGCCGTTACAACTTATAAGTACCCCCATGCACGCATTGGAGTACCTACTACTCAATCATTCGCTAGGTGTGTCATTAGGAACAAACACGAGACATCAACACCTCTGGTTTATCCTATTTGATTCAAATTGTTGACGTAAATATAGACAGACACGTACCATGCTATCAAATGAATCTGCAGAGCGTTGCGATTCATGGTTATCCTATCAAGATGCACCTGTTGACACGATTCCCATATGGTGCTGACAATTATTCGTCATTATTAAACGCCCTAAAAGCGTCAACTCAAAACAGAAAACTAGAGAGATATTTGTATGCTTGCAGAAAATAAGACAATGCGTGAACGGGAACGTTTTAAAAGGTAGTGACACGGTGCTGGTATATCCCATATACGATAATTGAATAATTTGCGACAAATTGTTTTGAGTTGAGAGGCAGATAGAACAGCAGATGAGGTATCCCGGACGTTTATGGTACCAGTGATAATAGAACGTTTAATGAGTAGATCCACTTTGTAGGGCTTTTGCCTTCAAAAGCAACCAAAGTGCCATATTCATATTTGTTGCATTTAAATTGTAAACATCATAGTAAATGAAAGGATTTTCAGACAGTAAATGTCATCATGTATAATATTAATTAATGTCAACCCTAATACATTAGCTGCTTATCAAGTAAGTCCCCTTTTTATTCAGTTTAGTAATGAAAGGAGATCAATGTCCATGTGGATGGACCAATAACGCTGATTTCAAAATATTTCAGTAATCCAATGAAATGTGTCCGCTTATACATACTCGTCATTTCCTGTAAAGGCCTGAAGACATGTAATCGCTATTTTCATCTTATTCACATATTTATTGTTTTTCACACGCTTATGACGGATTATTATCGCCATCATGTGGCCATGGTGAACACTTATTTTCTAGGTAGGATAATCATCTATCGTAACGTTCTGCCGATGTTGTTTTGAAAATCTACAACTTAATTGGTAATTTGCGATAAATTGTCGAGTTGAGCAATAAGGCAGATGAGTCCCGGACGTTTTCATTGTCCAATGTTGCAGATTTATGCATGTTACAAATTTCAATTAAATACGATGGTGCAGAGGTGTATATATCTCCATTCCTCTGCAACACATATAATGTATATTTCAGTAGCTAAAACCCGTGTGGATAAAAGACATAACGTTTTCAATGGTTTATAAAGGAATATAAGAAGTAAATGGTATCGCCCTTTGTCAGCTTCGAATGTCTGGTAGCATCTATCATGTGCCACATTTGTTTTAAGATTCACATCCAAACCAAGCAATTGTACTAAACAAAGGCCTCAGATATAGCCAAAAACACAGATACGGCTCAAATGGTCCCACAGTCTAATTGAACTACGGATTATGCTCATTTATTATGATTTTAAGATATGCAATACGACTTGGAATTGATCGTTGCACTCCAATAGCCATACATGTAAATTTAATACATGTAGTCTGTTATTTACAATTTGCTATGGATTCTACTTCGCACTGTGATTGTTGTCTTTAGTATTTTTATTTTGATAATTTATTCTAAATTTGGTTTGTCTGGTTTTTGGTGGAACAATATAATATTCAACTAATTCGATCGGTAGTGATCAATGACAGCCTTCAAATTGTAACTGATGTGCTATTGTCTCAAGATCCAGACAATGCGATATCGACTGAATCACATACTGCCCGGGTTATCATTAAGCCGAATAAAACAACATGAATAGAACATTCGATTATGATGACACATAGACAGGAGAATACCAGCATATTGCATGTATTGCTGTATTTCGACTTTTGTAAATTGATCAAATTTTGTTTTGAGCTCCAGGAAGAGTCAGACCAATCAACTTACCACTTCGGAACTGGTTTGCATAACACTGGAAAAAAACAAAAGACAAATATGGCCATATAGTAAATTATTTTTGCTCACACTCCCTGGCAAAATGAAGACTGTACACAATAAGAAACAACGAGCCGTGGCATATCATAGCAGGCCATATTGACTATGATTAGTCATACGACCAGACTGAGCCGCTTTGACTCCGGAAAATGGATTTAATGTTTGTCCCTACCCCTTTTCAAAGCTTTTGCCAATTGCATGTTAAGGGCCGACTCAATTGGAAATCCCCTGACCTGTAATGACATAGAGACAATTTCATTTAGGCAAAATGGCAAGTACACACACCATTGATAGTATTTTCCCTTTCGATCTTCAGTAATGATTCTCATTGGTGTAGATGTATTTTGACAAAATCTGTTAATGGAGAGGTTCTGCAAATCATCATACTCCCACGACAAGACAAAGGGAATCGAGGTGGCGTATTTCACAACAGACACGATGTCCTTTGATATTTGATGATAATGAATACCAATCCGGTATAACGTTAAGCTTTTGTCGAGCTATATATCGTTATTAACCGTTAATGTATTTTTTTTTCATCCAGGGCTCTATAACGTGCCAATATTCGTTGCATTTGCAACAAATCAACACAATATACAAGGTACGACGAAATAAACGTCTATACAAATGAAGGCTTCAAAATCCTTAAATGTCTTTTACTTTTAACCTGTCTCATGTTCATGTTCGGCAATAATGTCAGTTCAAGGTAGGTGCATGATGTTGTTAATTTTTTTCTCATTAAAGAAAAGGTTGCCTTCAGTCACTGCGTGTTATCTTTGGATGCGAAAGCATGAACATGAGACGCCAAGCATTTTGACACCTGCATTTATTCCTCATTGAACTAACTGAATATTTAAAAGGGATCAAGCGAAACCACGAGAGACCTGTCAATGACACATCATTTGTAAGGCATTATTTGGGAAACACATAGGCCAAAAGGTTGACTATCACCCTGTGCTGTTATATTGTAAATTATATATATGGCCATTTCGATTGTATGCATCTTTATCCCCCATCGACTAAAGTTGGGCAGCGGTCCAGAACACGTTGGTAAACACATATTTCACTTTCATCTACAGACAAAAAGAACAAACCTTACTAAAGTTAGTGCATCAGTATTGATAATCTAATATTTTTTCCCCAAAAGCGCCATACCACTCTTTGGCCGCGCTAACGCCTCTCCGTCAACCCAACCCCCTCCCCTCACCCCCGGAGCGATATTCACTGCATTGATAAAAGACAATACACAACATAACTGAGGCTGCAAACAGTTGATGGATCAATGGCATAGAAGGCCTTTCAGTGACTTTTCTTGTGTGTTTGTGCTGCTTCATGTCTGAACTCAGTGAATGTAATTGTTATTGCCAACACCTATGGGAGAACTAAATGTCATCTAATGACGATAAGACGATGATTGAACGGCATTCTACCCGAATACTTACATAGTTATTATAAAGCGGAATAACACAAAATGAAATGTAACAAGAAATGGAAAACATAATAATGATACCACAAAGATAGAATGATATCAGCATATTGCATGTATTGGTCAATTTACGAATGTCGATTCAGCAATAATATATTGTACAAATCTTTTGCACATTCAAGTCTTTAATGAGACAGAAAATGATGTACCGCGGCATATTGTAGATGAAAGCACTGTATTAATTTTTCGCGAATATGATTGGCCAGACCTTAGCTTCACTGTGATATCAGATTGGTATCATTTCCTCATGCATTGATTACTTCTTGTCTCCTACCTCACTAACACCCTTATTGCACCTCGACGTGTCGCGGGTATGACGATTTGAAGAACTCATCTATAAAGGGATATTGTCAAAAAACATCCATCCTATACATCAATGAATATCATTACTGAGAAATGAAAAGGGAAAGTGTTATCAGCGGTGGGCACTCGCTGACCCTTACGACTTTGCCAAAACTAACGTGTCTCTCTGTAATTCCAAGTCAGAGGATTCAGATTTGAGTTCGTCTTTAACATGAAAATTGGAATAGCTTTGAACAGGGTAAGAAGAAATGAAATTGGTTTTGCAAGGACCGAGCGGCACAGTCCGACCGAGTGACACAATGGATACCACTGACCATGTTAAATGCGTTGCCATATTTAGTTATGTAGCTACCAATGCGGTATTATGATAACTCGTTTAATTTGCGGTTGTCTATCAAATGCTATTTAATGTTCGTTCATGGCTTCATTGTGACATGCTATATGCACAGAAATGCATCTGGTATCCTTTAAGAATAATACAAACATACTAAAATACGGACACACTGCTTCACTAAGCTTTGCAGATTAGATTCAATGATGGGGTAATTAATGGCTTACAGTGCCTTTGCAATTGTTAATGCTAGTGTGCAAATGTCAGTGACAAATGTCAAACGGCGTAGCCAATTCTTACGCGGATGACAAGCGCTTTCATATTAATCAGTGCCTTTTATTTACGTTTTCTCATTTCTCATTCACCTTTCAGTCTTCATCGCAAATATCATTCACCATCGACTTAATATATTCATGTTTTGGGTAATCAGATTCTAATTCTCCCTCTAGTTTTCTTCACCTCAACATAATACCATTCACCTTTGAGTGCATTTTATGAACGGTTATACCGGAGTGCTGTATTTGTACGCTCTTGAAGCTTATAAAGTTGCGGTTACATCACTGATAGAGTACATTAGATATGAGACGCGCATGATCACGAACTATGCCATGCTTTAAGTGAAAAGTTCATTGTTATAAAGATTAGGAACTTAAGTCACGTTGGCTTACTTAAGGCTGACGCTTTTAACATCGTAGTTGTCATAGATAATGCCAATCTAACTTGCAAATTTTGCGCGTAAGATATTTGTACCTACAGTTTACAACCCATTCGTAACAGATCATTTGAATAACTTCTAGGTTATACCTGCAAAGTACCAGCAGTAACTCACGAGTATTACATAAACTGCAACGACAAATCCTTGGAATTTTCTACCCTTATGTGAAATGATATATGAGAGCATAATTCCGTCATATATAACGAGGTAATATAGTTCTTTCCCTCGGAGAGTGAATGATGTTCACAACACATGCGGTATGTACGGCGGATGGGACTTGTTGACGTCATTGGACAATAATTGTTTTATATATAACGCACATAAGGAAGTGAGGATGAATGTGATGCATTTCGGGATTCTAGCCGCTTTGAACATTAGGAAATGGGTTGACATTGCTTTGTTTTTGGATAACAGTTGTCGTGTGTAAATGGCGATCATTTCTGATCCTTAGGATTAGGCAATGTTTAAGCTAGTGCTTCATTGCAGAGCTTATGCATCCATACGCATCCATCGGTTTAGCTTGTATTCTAAAATGTAGCATGGCCATATTAACTCACAGACTTGCATCTCATTCTGCATAACCATTTACAATTAAACAGACTAAGTGGACCATATTAGATGTCTGGTGCTGAAAAACACTGTCAGTGTTAAGCTTCTTGCGATGTGCGTTTTAGCGAATGGCTGATATCGCACCACTCCCTGAAGACAGGTCGCCCGTGGGCTTAGTGGTTACGATGCCTTTGAAGAGGATGTCCCTACTAATGTATTCCATTTCCGCGCACATCCATCATATTGTGTGGCAATACAATTGTGGAAATCGAGATTAAGAAATTGGTGGAATCATATAAAATCTTGTCATGTAATAGACGCATGTTTACAGCGAACTTAAGACGCAGAAATGGATATAAGGGTGGTCGTATTTACACATTAAAACCTATTGTTATCATATCCGCATTAACCTGTCGTGGTCGTTAGGCCACGAATGATGTGCTTATGTGAGAGTACAATGGTTAGTCGTGAGTTACAGATGAAGCCGTACACAATTTAAATTTTTACCTTGTTTGTGGCGTGATGCGAACATGAACGTAAGATACATAGCCTGGCACATATCAGACAGACTGTTTTAACGCTTGCCAGGTGAATACAACTTGATATTCATGCATTAAAGCGTCCGAAATGAATGCCACCTATTATTGATTTACATGTGAAATGAATGCCATTAGAATCGTATGCAAAGAATTTGAAACGAATGCTACACATTAATAACGCACAGTGTGCATGATTTGTTTGTCACGAAAGGATGCATGATAAATGAATTCCATTTAATATTGACGAAAGGATGTGTACAAAATGCAAGTCACATAATATTCACGGAAAGGTGTGTGTGAAATGACTAGCATTAAAAAAGCCCACAAAGAGGCATCGTAAACATAATTCTGCATGATATTTACGAATATATTCGTGTCAACTGAATGCCACTTGATATTGACATAAAGTGGGGCATTTATATGCCCTTTGATGTTCACGTAAAGAGGTAGATACAGGACTACAGAAGGACAGTCCTTGTTAGTATTTCTGTCTCAAGTCAGCGAAGGCGCGACATCACTGTAAAGGAGAGATGGCAACTAGCGAGAGAAAAATAACGTCCACGAGTTTTAGATACCTGTGCAAACAGACAATCGTACAATCGTAATTTCCGTGTCATTTGTGATCTTTAAATGTCGATAATTTGTTCCAGAACAAGGTCGTTATTGGTCCAGGAAAGCAGTCGCGTAATTGAAAGTGGTTCCTATGCTTAATCAAGCAACTTAGCTAGTTACCAGTAGCCTCGATGTGATGGGCGAGGCCTGAAACAAATGATGACCAATAACAACGCATTGATACGTAAAGATTGCATGGTACCATGGAGCCGATGGAGGGGGAAAAGGTAGGCACCGAAACACATTGGCTACCGAAGTACACCCACAGATCATAAATCACAATGGAAAGATGAAGCAGAATGTGTGGAACATTGCTGTTTGAACAGAAAACGCCATCATGGTTTGGTTGCTGGCGTGTCATGTGATCAGCAAAAACATAATTCAGACGTTGCTGCCCAATAATAACACGTCATTGTGTTTTAGCGCACAATCTAATTTACTTTACATACTGCTGTAAGTACACAGACAAATATGTTCATGGGTGATTATAAACATATCGTTTTCCCCACACTGTCGATCATCTTGATAAGTATTAAACAGCAGTATGGAGACATTTAGACAGCTATAATATTGGTTCTGCTGCCCGCTTATACATAGATATAATGGTTAGATCGTCAGTAATGGAGCCTGAGTAAACGACCTGTTTTCGCCAACCTGTTGAATGACACGAAAATATCGGGGTAATTGCGACATGCAGACATTGATAATTTCTACGGCCTATAGAGTAGTATCAAATATAATGATCGAAGCGAAGTGCATTTGAGAGCGTATTTGAAACCAATAGAGAAAGTATATTTCAAGTGTAGCCTGTAGTTAAAATGATAGATGGGCCATTAAGATGTAGTTATCACTTAAATGTGTGGGTTGGCTTGTCATGCAGGAAACTAACACATTGTGACTGCAGTTTAATGATCACTGTATCGTACAAGATTGACAGTGACGGTGCGTTATCGAAAACCTCCCACGTAAAACATTTCTATATATGATAACATTGGACAGATATCACATGTAAATGAAACAGGAACGACACTAGTTTGCCAATAACCAATTGCATATATTTCACTTAAACAAACAGAGAGTGGAATAGTTACCTTTACCCAATACAATTTGTTGTCCGCTTTATATTGCAGACTGCCCGGCATTGCCTCGAGAAAGTAGCTATATATGGCACAGTTATGCCATGGATGATAGGTATAAGCGACAGTGGATTACAAGATACTATAATCCATGTAATGACCTCACCGCTGATTAATAAGAGGGTTATGTCAACCTGGAAGGCCGTTCAGGATTGAACATGATGACCTTGAAATTATCAATCAAGGTTTATTCTCAATAAGAATCGGAGATCGAGGTCAATGACAACATCTAAGTCATGATCTATGTGTCATTGAAGCAAGATCCAGACGATAATAATGTGTTAAAATCAGGCAGAATAATGCAACATTATGTGAGCCAAGCGCCTAGAAATGATAACACAAAGATAGAAGAATATCGGCATTACGTTTCAATTGTTCTAAAGGTCGACGTATGTACATTGATCATGTTTTATTCTGAGCTCAAGGAACATTCAGAACAATATTTACTTGATCTATTAGGAATAAATGAAACTGGGTTAGCGGGATGAGGTATGTCTCTGTACCGAGCTATTAAACACAATCATATTGCCTGACAAAACTATATCCGTTGGGCTGCCCGATTTTACTGATTTGTTGGAATTGACATAGGAGCATAGTTGCCCAGCACTGCATTCCACATAATAATACAACATTAAGTGGTCATGACTACACTTAAATGTCAGATTGGTATATGATTATCACAGCATACAAATCATGTAGCTAATTTGAATAAGGGTCTTGACTTGAGGTATTAGAAAGTAGTGCGATTGAGTTACTATCTCTAGTCACTAATAGAATAAACAATGCTGACCGTTTCTTGTTCATTCATAAACGATGGTTAACAGCTGTCGATTGGCTGTTTTTTCTCTCCCAATATGGGTATTATTATGTGGCTATTGGTGGACCAGCGATAAACCCTGAAGTTATCCTCGGTGTACTTCATCGGTATATAGGAGTAACGCATCGTGATGTATTTCAGTTATATACAGATCACGAACCTGACTAAAGAGAATCCAAGCGTATGCATTTATAAACACCACCAAACTACTTTTTCACAGCGGAGATATTAACATTGAATACTGCCATTCTTGTAACTAAATCTATTGTCATCTGAATGTCTTTACCAGATTATTTTATGTAACTAGATCATCATTAGATGATTCGCCGGGTTAAGCTGCACTCAGACATCGATTATCATTTCTGATTTGTGTTCAAGGGCGCTATCACTCATCAGCTTGTTAATCAAGTGAATGGTACTCGCTGATCCTACAGGTTGGCTGTGCATCAGAATATTAGTTGTCGCACGGTCACGCTTCCCTCTCATCACATCCCAGGATGAACTGCGGAAGCTGGAAAATGTATCTGGCAAATTAAGCCTCGGGTTATAAAATGTTGTAATGTGGAATTTAGCATTAATAATATTTATTTCAAAACAACGAGTGAGTGCGGTCGACATCAGGAGTGTTATGTATATTTTGTATGGAAGTCGTTGGCAACATGATATCATTAAGAGGTGTGGCAATTAATGCATCCTTCTCTTACACTTTCTATGCAACATGGACATCTATAAAAGTGTGAAATTATGTAGGTATTAGATCATTTTAACACTGTGAACTGCAAATTCATTTATTTATATTTGGATATCTGACCTCATATATATTATATCATGGTATAGTAACTTGACATGTATGTTTAATGATGCGTTGACTGAACAAAAAAATTTGTTCCCTTAAATAAACTTCAATTACAGTGTTGAAGACAAATAGACAATGTATATATTATATTCTCATCAGCTCTAACATCTAACAATTCCAGTGCCATGTGGAATCCTTCCTGAAATTATGAATCATAATTTATCAGTTATGTGACAAAAACTGTGAATAAGTATCCATGCAATGAAGAAGTATGTAATGAGTTATATATTATACGAACTCAAAAGGTTTAATCTTCATAACCAAATTCAATTCCGGTCAGAATACATGATAAATGTGGCAATGTTGATAGAGATAGGGCCTTAATGCATTGTATTGGCAAATGCTTACTTCCAGAAAAATTGTCTCTTCCCTTGGTTACAAATGAGTTTATGCACTTGACAATTTGCGGTTGGTGCGTTTATCAAAACAAATCTAATGTGTATATCGATGTATTGATGTCACCTGTTTACTTACAATTCAAACTAGGGGCCCGGTCCGCCATCAGCAATAACAGCATAACAAAATCAATCCTCGACATGAATCCGTCTTTATAGACTTTGTATTGTCAAAGACACTTATTTTATGAATTGTATCACGAAATATCAAAACAAGATAAATAGAGTAAATTTCTCGCTCTGACAATATGCCGCAATATATTCCAACAATCATTTGCCTGATAAAATGAAATTGGGTTTGACTCGATTCTGATTGAAATGGACCAACAGGATTATGGATCTTGATAAGGTCAGACATCACCCGATGTATATTCAAGTTTATGAAATGTCATGTGTTTGACTATGATAATGATATGCTTGAACCTGGAAACATTGCCAATTCGTAAGTTGTGTCTGAAAACAAACCTCACTTTGTAAAGATATCACAGATTCTATCAAGGCATATTTAAGGTAGGATAACTTTATAACTGGCTTCACCAGTCATCCATGTAATTGGGTAGACCACCGGATGTTTTCTCACGGGATCATAAACTAGGGTAATATTATTCATCTCTTTTGACAATCATCTTCATTGACTATTATCAGCTAGCCATCCAATTCCGAACCTCTCAAATAAACTGATAATACCAATGTATTCACAGCATGCCCATTGTCTCCAGCATAAAACAAATCAATGAGCTGTTTCAGGATTATAATAATTGGGTTTTTAGGGCGATATGATCTGGTCGATAATACAAGTGCCTGAGAGAACACGAAAAACACAGGTAAAACAACCGGCACCAACATCAAAACCTACCATGTAAGGTTGTCCACGAGTAGGTGAGAAATCGAACGAACACGCCATCCTTCCGCCGGAAACTCTACACTTGAGCGCCATCGATTTATGGTAGTGTGTCGGGCAGTTGTCAATCTGTGAATCCTCGTTGCTGCGTTTAGTGAGTATTTCACAGTCATGTCTAAGACATTACAAGAGACGATGTGATAAAAGGAACTTCTCCGAATGTCATTAATGACTATTTACAAATATATTTGTCCGGCAGGGTATTTGCTTGCATCATGGTGATTAATAGTGTTATGAAGCTTGTAAACATAATGGGCAAAACAAGTACCGCGATACTTATATAGGTTCCATTATTATTTCACCGCAGAATCCGTCTTCGATGGAATAATCAGTGAAATGTGTGCCGTACTGCGATATGTATTCAGTTAAGGTTCAGTTCTAGGCTGTGCAAGTCATAATGTTTCGTGTCATAGCGCCGTCCCCGTGGCGCTGTGATTGACTGCTAAGCTTTTCCGCCCACATTTGAGATCATGGAAAAAGATGATCCAATGTGCAGCAAATCTTCTTCTCAAAGTGGCCTATTTGTCATCATTAAGGCGGGGACCTAAGCCAGTATGTCCTGTAATAGCCTCATAACCTTGCGGACAACCTGATTCGACAAATTGGGAAATGGTCTCTCTCAACACATTTCAATATATATTGAATCATTATGCTTCTATCCAAAACGGTGGAAGCGGCGTTTGTCACGCTGTCATGATACTGTGCCTTTCGCGTTCAACTTTGCTAATAAAGCATCAAAAGCATACATCTGGTGCAACCTGGTTTGGAGTAATTTGCATTTAAAACCATACCATAACTAATTATGCGTTTATTCTATTGTTGAAAGCTGGTCTTCACATGCTAACACATAAAAGTCCCAGGCACAATAAATCTAGCCACTCTATTCGCTTATTAACGCACACCATTCAAACAAGTACCACAATAGTTCCATTATTACTTTACGGCAGAATCCGTCATCAATGGAATAAGCAGCGAAAGGTATGCACTCCTGCGATAAGTATTTAGCTCCAGTTCTGTCCTGTACTAATCATAACGTATCGCGTCATAGCGTCGTCATCTTGTCCAGTAGAGCTTCCAAAACAAAGTACATCAACCGACTCAGACTGTATATCTGCTGTACATATTCGGGCTACATACAGGATTGGACTCGGACTGTGTGCTCAGCCTACACTATGTTGCAGTCCTTTGACAAGACAGCTGAATGTACTAAGAATATGATAGATGAAATGGTGATCTCGGGCATGCTCGTTAGAGTGAACTCGGTGCACCAAGTACGAAGAGCGCTGACTTGCTCTACTTAACAAGCTAATGACCTGGATAGTATGTGCAATGTGAGTTGCATCGCAAAGATGTCCTTATTGATATCCATATTGCGGACTTGTTCGCGTGGCCCTGTCTTTCAATATGCAGTCGTTAGATACACACACAAAATCTGAGATTTCGCCATTATTCGAATTTGTATGTGTAGCTGTATGATTTATAAACTGAGCTTCGAGTTTAGCCTAGAGAGCACAGTATTCGTACTTAAACTCTGACACCCACAGTAGTGCTGACACAAAGGTTGGGCACGGGTAAGGCCTTACTGTTTTATTACGTTGTTTGAGTGGTTTATCTTGTTGGTGAAGTCATTTATGCAGGTCGTGTCGATGCGTATACTATCTTGTTTCTGAAGTTATATGGATATATATATATATATATATATATATATATATATATATATATATATATATATATATATATATATATATATATATATATATATATATATATATATATATATATATATATATATATATATTATATATATATATATATATATATTATATATATATATATATTATATTTCTATATATATATATGTGTGTATGTGTGTATATATATCTCTATATCTCCTATATATATCTATCTATATATATATATATATATTATATATATATATATATATATATATATATATATATATATATATACATATACATATTCATTTATCTAAAATTATATATGAATTTAATCTAACATAATATGGCGAAACTGAGATATTTAACAAACGCTTGTAATTTTGCTTGCTGCTGCTCACACAACCTTGACCGACGGAATGACGTTAGATTAAAACATAAAACTGCAATTCATACTCCCTAAGCAATGATAGGTACCCTGAATATTATAGTATCACATTAGACCATAACACACATTACAGTAACTAAAACCTGAAAGTACTAATTCGATCCAAGAATTCGTGCAATATTATTATATTGTGTTCTGCACTGTGGTTGTGACAAATAGCTACATTACTGCTTACACACCTGACATCCCCACCCCAAAATGGTTTAAAGAGTGGTCAATGACGTAACCGTTATCAGATGTCTTCTGCTATGATAACAACAGGGCAGATGTTATCCATACATACACAACAGAATATGACAGACACCATGCCTCATGCATTTTTAATATTCCACAGCGTTAAAAACTTGAGTCAATATTCATTATGACTTGCAAACCTTAAGTGTACATTGCAGGTTCTACAATGCTTGATTGTCATGTTATCCGGAGAAGATGTTATGAATGGTCTCAGCTAAAATCTTAAAGGTCAAATACAACGATTTTCATCATTTCTTTATCATGCGTTTCAAAATGGAGATTAATAGCCCATTAACCAACGGGACCCCATAATTCATTGCACAGACGTGCATAAGCGCAAAAACATCCACTGATAAGGTCCTACTCGGGCGAAAATACGAAGCCATCTTCTCGATGCCAGTTTTCCTTAGTAGGCCGATAGGGACAGGTTGCATGACGTCACACTTGCTGCGCGGCTTCCAAAAGAATGTGACAATGATCGAGCCAGCCAGCGAAGCGAAAAGTGATTTTTTAGGTTTTAAGATTACATCGTGTTTACATAAAGCCATATCGTATTCTGATGGAGATTAATAGGCCCCATTACACGACACTGGGGCCAATTATGTCCATGGCTATCTATTTCAGACAATACGGGTGGTAGTTGAATCATCCAAGTCAGATTCGGAAAGTGAAACCGTCGGCTCTCTATGTTAACAGGTAAGTATCAGTTACCTAATAAATTTACACATTCTGTAAGTTGAATATGGTATGTTGACAGACCTAACTATTACATCAAATAATACTTGGCTAGTAAATGTGGCGTTGTCATTGTACCCTCAGCACATTTAATATTGTGGACGCGATACATTATGATGCAGTTTATCATATTGAGGGAATGGTTGACATATGACAATAATTTTTTTAATTTTATACCTAATTTCAAAACCATACACAACAAATCGATATATTTCTTCAGATTATTCAGTATTCTTGCCGACTGCCTGTTTACATATGGGTATGTCAAAAACCGGGCAAAAGAAACAGGAAAGTGCTTGCCGACCGCATGTTTACATTCTGGGTATGGCAAAAACGGGGCAAAAGAAACATGAAAGTGCTGCCAGCCTGTGTGGTAACAGCTACAAGAGAAGCATTCCCTGCCCCAGGTGGTAAATACGCAAGTTATCTACAATATTTAACCTCTAATATTGGTGATGAGTTGCTATTGGGCAGAAATACGGTTTTGTTTTGAGGCATAATTAACTTCAAGCTATAGAAAGGATGAAATATCTACCGAGTAGAATGATGCTATATATATTCGTTGTCCTTATTTGGTAAAACGATCGCTTTGTATCAGGGTATAGGATTTATCTATGTACCATCTTAATCATGTGCTAACACAATTGCCTTACTTTATTCATAATATGCCAAAATCTATGCGTATATATTGCCCCAGTCTGTCTCGTCTGCCATCTCATTACATTCGACGTGCCTACGTGCTCGAATAATTGACAAACAAAAAGGCTACTGTCAAGAATCCCTGCAGATCCATCGAATACTCATTAGCGCCGAGTGATTGCTCTATGAGATAATTTCTCGTAAGGCAAACCTTGAGCAGCAATAGCTTAGATGGTTTGCTTCAGTTTGTTGCCTCAGTTTAGCTGTACTGTAAGCATACCTATGCTACTGGATTCACGAGTTTTCTTGAAGAGGGTTCTTCCATTTTCTTTTGAAATTTGACACCAAAGATTATAAGCCTTGTCCATAAGCGCGACGTTGACTGCGTCAGTATAATCTCTCTTTATGGTGCAACTCTGTCTATGGGAACTTCCACAAGTATGAGAAAAAGTTAAATAAACCAAGAGATGATATTATGCATCATGCCAATTTATGTATCAAAAATTTACAAAGATGGCCACTCAAGACCTTATGGTGATGAGCGGCAGGGGCAAAAAGTCCATTTAGTCCATAGGGGCCCGAAGAGATTCCTTGCCAATGATCAACAACAATTGACTGCAATATCATGATAGTGTTAAAATACAGTCAAACATTACCTTTGTCCTTAAAATACACATCGAGTTAGTTTTAAAAAGAGTTCAGAGAATGTATATCGTTATAAACTGCACACAATGGTTATCAACATCAGTTTATCATCTTCCCTTTTGTTCATGAATGTCTTATTAGATTAGATTAGTTCATGCTACCTGTTCAAGAACGGAGACTTCCTTGCCCTGCTTGGTCAGGTGATATTCTGTGAAAGAACCGACTATAAAAGCACCCACTACAATACACACCCAAGTACAAGAAACGTCGGCGCCCATTATGTACAAGTAAATTCTGAATTAACAAATGCCAAATAAAACGAGCAAATTAAGAGAAAAAGTGATGTATGCATTTCATACGTCCGTTGTGCATCGCAAATAGTTAAGTCTAAAATTGTTTTCGAATATGTTGCAATTTGGCATAATTTGTACTGGTTTTAAGTTGTGATGAATTGTCAATGGCAGGCACAGGCACAAGGTAAATGATAGTTGACATTTACTTTAACTATTGTGATTGTTAACGCGACTAACATTTGGATTGGGATTGAAAAGCTTATCAACCCGGATAGGCAAAGAAGCTTCATCTCTGACAGCGTTTGCGCTGCTTACCACCATGGTTGGGATACCGCCAGCAGAAGCAACGAAACGTGTCTTAAACTCAGACAATTAAGTACATAAAAAAGTGAATGGGTCCGATTGAATCTTTCAATGTCTATCTTGTGTTTTGCAAAACTGTCGGGGTACGCTGCTTGATCAACTTAACAATGTTGTTCCTCTATACGGTATGTGTCATAATTGATGGATTTAACGACAAGTCAATCATAATCTATATTCACCTGTAGATCCATCAATGTTTACCCACGGAATATCGGTTCACGTTTAATCATACCTGCCGGCTATCCATACTAACCAGGTCGTTGGACCATAGTCTGACTACGTGTTATGTTGAGCACCGTACTCAGTTCAGATAAGATTTGATAAATTATCTTCAAACAATTGCTGTCTGAATAGATACATTTGTCATTGACACAGCGATAAAGCAAACGCTCCACGTGTGTGCTACACTTAGCTTTATTTAAAAATGCTCACATCTCGATAATAAGTAGTGGTATATTGAGTTCTGCTTTTTACGTTAACAGTACGTTCTCATGCATGTGTTGCAGAATGATGAAGCCTTCAGGTCATGGTGTAACAAAGTGCTTCCATTATTCAAAATAATGGTATGTTCCAGTTTTAATCACAAAAAACAAGTCACGTTAAAGTCGGTGAAAGGTTTGTCAGAATGGAGTATATGATTGATATATTCTTGAGCAGGCATATTGCCTGGATTTCCTCTTCAAGTATTGCACCATGTGATCGTTATCTGGTTTGGTTATCTAGCCCGGGGCATGGAGATGATGGCACTCATAACCTTGACCTTTTCTTGTGGTGTTTTGGTCCTGCATATTTTGTCACTGACATATACAACCAAGGTGAGCCACAGTGGATCCGAGAGTTATGTGTTTGAATCTGAGCCACAGGATGAGCGTGCAGTGTACACTGTTGGGGTGCCATGATAGCCACTGAAAAAACTGAGGGATGAAATAGCTTATACCAATAACTACAATACTATCACAATTACATCAGAGACGATAATATGTTTTTCATTTCCGACGATCTTTTCAATCGTCCCCGAGATAATATGCAGCTGATAACATGTAAATGAGCTACGATTCTCCTCATTCAAAGTAGAGGTATCCCCGGTGAATTTGGTCCTCTGTGTAGGTGAGAAATCGAGCAAGTACGTGTGGTGATTGGGTACTACACACTTACGTCTTTGATATTACACAGAGATGATTTGATAAACGGAACTTTTGCCGAATGCCATTCATAACTATTAAAAATACATATTTGTCCGGCAGAGTATACGCTTGCATCATCGTCATTAATATTATTGGGCAGATTTTAAAAATAATCGCTGATGCCGTCATCGATGGAATAAGCAGCAAAAGGTATGTAGTGCTTACATGTGTATTTAGGTCCAGTTCTAGAATGTACTAATAAAAATGTATCGTTTCATTGAGTGGTTCCCTTGGCGTTGTGGTTTTCAACTTTTTGACAAATTATCTGTCTTTTCTTAATATGGACATCGTCTTCTTAAATTGACCTTCATGTCATCATAACGGCGTGGACCTCAGCCAGTATGTCCCTGTTATAGCCTCATAACCTTGCGGACAACCCGATTTGACAAAGTGAGGAACAGCAAATCATATCAAACGAAAAATTCACGAGAGAAAAATTCGCAAAGTTTGTTTACATGTCTTGAAGTCATTCATATCTTACACCATACCATCTGTAATAATGAGTTTATTTATTCGTTGAACGCTGGTCTTCTCAAGTCGACAATTGAGATTGTCCCTGGCACAATTCACATAGCCACTATATCAACTTATTAACACACAAATGCTTCTTCATGTTTCTTTGTGGTACTCAGTGCTCACCATTGACAGAGACACGACATCTGAACACTAAAGCAGTCTTTCTATCAAGTGTTCACTTTGCTCACCACCCATTCATATGCAAATTCGCATAGTTCAATGTTTGTAAATGCCTTTCCATGGAGCGTTAGTCTTAAAATGCATATAAATATATCACCTTAGCCAGTCTAGCCTATCAAAGAGTCCAGAATAATAATTTGTACCTTGGCAACCGCAGTACATCATCAGCAGTATTACTGGGAATTTCTGAAGTTCTTTAAAAGTACATCAGCTGAGAGATTCAGCTCACAGATTAAGCTGAGGGCTTTGAACGTTTATTACAACCAAAACAGGTATTCAATTACATTCGTTGTGTGTCAAGTCCCTCTGGCCGAATAGCGACAAAAACAGAGAGAACAATAAGGTGGCGTGCTACAACTTTGCGTCCTGTTGTTTGGAAAACCGTGACAAGCGAAATAGGTCGAGGTCATGGGATGGTTCTCTTTCTGTGACCATATCCGCCAAAAGTTTCCCCGTGGCAGGTGCCATCATGAATCCATTCCCTGTGTATTCAAACAATCACATCACACCCCAGTCAATGTTATAGATTAATTCATCGTTAATAATTAAGACATATTGTGCTCCTATATATAAACAGTACGAGATAACAACATACCTGACATTCCTACCCCCATAAGAATATTGGTGTATAGGGGATGATGATCGATAATGAAACCGCCGTCTGGGGTAAGCTACATTGTCAATAGCACGAACAAAAGTCTCGCATTACTTAATCGACCGTAGCGAAATTTTATATAAACATTAAGCTACGTTAAACTCACGGTGTACATGGCTGGCTCTATGATGCTTGGTTTGTCTGTTATTCCAGGGTACGATTTACGAATGGCCTCGGCTACAACTTGAACCATGTGGCCTTTCTCGTCCATATCTCGTTCATTTGGATGACAGTAACGATCAGGGGGTTCTCCGCGCGTCACTATCTGAACGCAAACGACCAACGGTCTTGATTGGTTACAGTTGAAGATTAATTCTATATTTGCTTACGTATTAATTAGGCACATAATGCACAGCTCAATCAGTGAAAATCACATTAACATTCAATCTACTGGATCTGACCGTGAATTAAAATATAGCACTTGTTTTTAAAGTTGAATGGATCGAATAAGTTAACATACCTTGTTGATGACACATATTGCATTTTACACTTAAATGTAATGACCTTGACATAGCCCGGATATTCCATCACAGGAAAGGAAGCAATAAAGCGGTATCCCGCATCGTTATTCTGGTACACTAGGACAATGGGGGACTTGCCATAATCAAACGAGCCCGCTGTGTCATCCCGCCAATACAGACTCATACCAGGCATTGTCTGGGTATTCAAAAAGCACCCTAGTAATATATGAGAGAATACTTGGGAAAACAATGATTAACAAATGGTTTTCATTTTTCTGAAATCAAATCCCAGAAGAGAATGGATGCTTTGCTAGAAGCGGGGACAGCAATGAATTTTTACCATAGTTATGATTATCTGAATCAGCCAATGACGTAAGGATTTTAAAGACAAACTAACATTCTTACTTTCAATGGCAAGTTTACACCGATCTTCATTAACAAGTCCCCTGCCCACGGTCCTGGAGTGAGAACGATTTTGTGGGCTCTATAGCGCGTCTTGTCAGTAAGAACGGTTACCTCAGACCCAGGCCAAATTGCATCAACTCGTTGCTCTTCCTTTATTGTTCCGCCATTTTTAGTGATAAGTTGCTGTGGAAGAGACATTTACCCACGCTAGATTATTGTACTGCACAGAAATATAGGATAGTGTCAAACCAATGGGTTTTGTGAGGTTAAGACCATCCAAAGTCTACTGCAATGACTGATATACCGTAACTGGTCGCACTGATACAAAATAGTGTGACTTACCCGAAGGACGGACAGACATCGATCACTGAGCAAAGCTCCCGCCGATTTATCAAACACACCTTCTACATCAGTGGTGAATTTCAGCATGGGAAAGCGCTGCGCGATCT
>CM067356.1:40489497-40523831 GCA_034190875.2 Urechis unicinctus | reverse complement strand
TGTCTGTCTTGTTTTCTTATTTGAGTTGACGCTTTAAAGGCGTGCGATAATGGCGGATAATTGTCGGTAACATATTGGAATCATTAAAACATGTGCATCTTGATAGAATAACCATAAATTGCAACGTTTTGCTAATTCTATTTGCTTACATGATACGCGTCTAGTAAGCAAATAAATGAGTCTCAGGCGTTCTCAATATATTTTCTACATCGTCAATTAAAATAAAATAGGATGACCCAAGGGTTTTGATGTCTCTATGACACGCTCGTAGAATGTTTGTGAGTAGTAGGTACCCCTATGCATTCATAAAGATACTTATATGTTGTAACGAGGTTCTCTAGTGCAATTTTCATTGGCTTAATAAAAACTTTGAGAGTAATTCAGATATATTACGATACACATTGTTGTTAACCTACATTTCACACGCGATTTAGACCATCACAACACGAAATCCGAACAGCAATCTTTAGTGAATCAAATGTAATCACTACAGAACCGTGTCGTACACTTAATTATGGCATGAATCTGTGAATGTCACAACGTCAGTGACGTATAATCAAAGGCATATCTCAGTGTGAAATCAAATGCATCAAATCAACAATGTAACCAGCATATCTCAGACGTCAAGTGGTGACGAATAGGCCTCATTGTAGTGACCTGAGAAAATAACTTAACCTTGATTGAGGTCATTGTGACCAGTGCTGAATTTCATGTCGACGAGAATGCTCAGCAGTAAAGCACTTGCTTTCCATGTGTCACTGATAAATACCATCAACGATTGCCATGGCACTATAAGCAACTAACTATCCCACATTTGGAGCTAAATTAAGATTAGTATGCCGGTATCTGGGTCTGTATGAATGATTCCTAAAGATACACGATGCATTTCAAGGTATAAATAACATGTCAGATCGAGGCCGCGGGCTTTTATCGAATATTGTATGAAAATAATTGCTTTCCACTATTAAATACTTGTTCATAAGCAAACTTGACGGTATGTTGTGCCTGTATATCAAGTTCATGTCTGTCTTGAGATTTCGAGCCATTACATCATATACAAACACAAATAAAACGACACTTAATGCTCGTAATGTTTGTAGTTTTTATCATTCGATACCAACTACATGTTCGAATGACGTACGATTTACCGTAGGATATATTGACAGCCAAATGACATCTTAATAACCAAACGTACTGCATGTCAACGCACACAAAAAAACAGCCTCAACCATTTTATCACATGTCCCAAATGTGCGATTTCATTTCTGCAAAGCCATTTATATTTGTTCTTACACCTATTCAGTGCCATACCCAAATCCAAACTAACAACCCACTAATTTCTGAATCCCCTGATCTAGAATGGCAAGCAGAAACTTCAATATCGGCAGAATGGCAGGAGTTACAAAGTGCCTATCGCTAGCAGCATTTCCCCTTTTCAGTAATGACCCTCATTAATATAGACGCTGGATGCTTTGAACAATATCCGCTGATGGATAGGTTCTGCAAATCATCGTCACATAGGCAAGTTTTAGGTATTCACTTCCGTGGTGCTGTGCAATGTACAAAATAGCTGAGGTATGACGAAATATGCGTCTTAATGGAATGAAGCCTCACTGTACGATGTGACGATATGTAATTCCTCTTTACCTATGTTTATCTTCTTTTGTTAACCCAGTGTTTTGATGTTCAGTTCACCAGGCGTTCTAAATAATGATACTGTTAGTGAATTGCTTTATTTATCTAACTTTCTGACATTCTGGCTCCGAAAATCAGGATACTCGACGGGTAAATAGTTATATTTCATAGCTTGCTTAAGAGTTTTGATCCAATTCGGATTATTTCATCCTTCTCTAGAGCTCATCTTATTACCGCAAGTAGTTGTTAGCCTTTCCAATGCAATGGAATTTGGTGCATAGCTTTAGGCTGCCGTTCGATTTCGAAAGAAATGGACAAATGAGTGAAAAAAACGCAACGACGATAAAGTTGATATTAAATGATTTATACATGTGGATGCAAAAGCAACTTAACTTCCTTCGGGTGATGATTATATCTGCTTCTATGAGACCCTAAACAAAAGTTTAATTATGTTGTCTAATTCATACTATGTAATTATCAAGACTAAATGTCGTGTATTTATACGCCGTCCTTCTTTAGTCGATGTCGGACACAGATGAATATTACCGTGGTCATCAGAAATATAATAAAACTTGCAGATATCAATATTCTGTTATTTGGTACTGCGTATCTGCGTTCTTTGAAAATGCTGATCATGTAATAAAACAAGGAAATGTAATGGCTCATGCTCTGGTCCTTTATCGGATGAGACCTAACTAAACACCAACATGATCGTTGGTATGGAGCATTCGGTGGGCTATTATTTAATACCTCAAGTGACAATAAAGCCTCGCGCATCTATCTCAGTTGAAGCCCCATAAAGGCGAATACATCACGCTTTATATTACTTGTTACCCCAACCGGTATATGCGAAAAAATGACATGCTTTAATGAGTAAGTGTCTCAAAGTCAAGGCTCCGTAGCCAACAATAGCAAATAGTGATGTTGTTCAACATCTCGATCTTCAGAACCACCTCTAAAAATCCTGACAAGTATGAAACAACAATACCATCATATATGCTATGCCAACTACAATATATGTCAATATGGTTCGTACGGGGAGGGGCTACGCTAACGTAAGTCTAGTTATCATATTTGCATCATATCTCTTTCATAAGTAAACTATTTTGGTAAACAATTATTGGGAACTGTGTTTTATATCTCGATTAATGCGAGAATCAGTTGCAGATGTGTTAATCAGATGTGTTAATGTCGGGGACCTTTCGATTTAATAAAGAAGCATCACTGTTAGCATTAAGCTCATATTCTGATATTGAGCATTAAACGTGAATCATAAGATCAACACATGGTAAGCTGCGGGGCCTATGCTGCTTGTAAATTCTAGTGAAATGTTTGTCATTGAAAATGTTGCTGCAATGAAGTCATTACATTCTACTGCGAGTGTGTAATGAATCTTCAAACACAAGTTAAGGCCTATTTGACCCATAATCGATAGATGTTAGACATTCATGAACAAGAATACAAAATGCCCAGGTTAAAAGAGTCCATGGCACTAAATGAGAATTTTCGCATCCATTTTTAACACTCTGCAAAGACTGTTTATGTTCGCATTTTCTGTACAAAAGATTTGATCACGATATCCACCTCTTAATATTTCGTGGTAAAGGGCCATCCGGAAAGTCATAACCGCGTCATCGATAACCTACCGCAGAATGTTACCACTACTTGTAGTGATCTGATAGAGTAGCTGACCCTTTTACAGGGCTCATTGTTTTGTAATAAGCGTCATACTAAGGCGGAGGCTCTACAACAACTGATCAAATGCATTGAATTAATTTGACAATTTGCTCGCCAATTCAAGAATTAGCAGTATCGTATTTCCCAACTTTGGTTAGACAATCACAAATTACACGTTATCTTGTAATATCGTTTGTTTGATTAATCCATCAATACCTACTAAATATCTGCCATTGGTTTTATTCCCAAATAAACGACAGTTGCTTCACAAACTAATGCACAGGAAATGGTCAGCGGACTGCAAAATAAATTTCATTTTTTCTCTTTCCTTGTTCAAAGTCACTACCAATATCATGCTACAGGCCAACTTGCCATGGAAGCCCATGACCTGGAATAACAGAGAGACACTTATATTTCGCCAATATGGCTAGGTCCATGGAGTGCACAGCACTGATAACATTCTCCATCATTAATGATCCTCATTGGTGTAGACGTTGGATACTTCTTGACACAATCTTGTGATGGGTGGGTTCTACGACCCATCATACAAGCAACAAATGGAAGGACAATGCTGTGGTGTTTAAGTTTGCGGCAGACAACATTTATTTGTTGCATGCTAAGGCTCAAGAAGTTGAGTACTTGCAACTATTGCATGGATTAAAATACCGATTGTACTTAGTATTATGTAAGTCATGATGAGGTTTACACCTTTTCAAATCATGCAATGTCAGAGCATTGGTTACGAATTTCAGTGCAATTTAACATGGCTCTTAGCATCTTAAACCTTATCGTAGCGGGCATAAACGGATTGGTTTAATGTTAAACCAATACAATTGGTCGCCATGAATTATTGATATCACTCCCCAATGACGACAATTCTTTTGCATCCCGCCACAGAATGTTCCTCAAAAAATGAGGAGATGTCTGATAATTAATGAGATGATAAACATACGCTCCGTCGAGTAGCTAAATGACTGTTTCGAAAATGTAATATCTGAAAAAATTGCACGTTAAACTAGAATTGCAATGTAGTCAAACGTATTATATTCTGCAATGCCTTGCTTCATGTGCAGCATGACAGACATTATGATCATTGTGTATCTGAAACACTAATGTAGGATTCGCTAGTACCTCGAAATTATTGTAATAATCTAAGAACCACCCTGATCTGTTGATATTAAAGCATCTTTTAATAAGTTTGGGTCTGAATGTGAACTTATCATAACTTATTCCCTGCCTGGTGTCAGTGTCTCACAATGCACAATTATATTGCAATTAAGCATACATAAACGGATGTTTAAATATTTTTCGACTAATGATACCTCAGCAACTAGATAAATTGTCAACACGAATAGCAACCGTTTAACGTATGTTTTCAAAACGGCAGTGGGCATTCCGACTAGAACCCTGCTCGATAATAACCACATTGCAGCAGAAGTAGAGCCAATGGCTTTACATCATGATCAGTAGAACCGACTCCATAACGAATATTGTCGATAAGCTCCTGCTCTCTATATCATTGTCTATCATAACAGAGAGAATATATGATGTTGTCACTGGTATACTCGCCATGGCATTTGCCGTTTGTGCGAAATAAACGTATCCGGCTGTCATTGCAAGTCAAGGAATCCAGAAATTAGATGGAAGTGCTTGTGAGCCGTAGGTACTGAAATATTACATCGTTGCATCATATTGGCATAAGATATTTTCTTGGCAGCTGCCCTAGACTCATCAGAATGTTCGGAAAACTTTAAGTACAAACTGTCTTTATCAGATTCCGTTATTGCAATCATTTACGAATGTCATTCGATTCCTGTCATTTCGTATTTAATGAATATGAAACCTTACAGTAGTCAATAGACAATGGGGATAGTAAATCAATCAGACAATATATATTATCGCGTTTTAACACAAGCCCACTCTGTGACATTCTTGTGAATCAATCTATAAAATGTACTATAACCAGGAGATGGTTTTCCTTTTCTAGAGTTCTTGGAGGCAGTTATTATAACTTGAAAGTTAATGTACAGAGGTTTGGTGTGTGTTGTCGTCAAATTGGTAACATATGTTTGTCAGCAGTCCGTGAGGTGTACGTATAATACTATGCATCTTGGATTGACGTGTGCCGCAGTGGCCAATTAGTAATTTTTGATTTGTAACTGTTAATTCCTTTTGGTGAAATTTAGAGACGACATACTAACCAATAAACTTACGTTTTGGCGTGGCGAGGCAACCAAGCCATTTCTGTTGGATGTTTTGTAACGTGCACGTGATGTTTGATGGACTTTGCACGACCTTTTATAGCATATCGGTACGATATGATATGCTCATTGCCTAAGTTGCGTATTGATCTGAATAGAATAAAATATCGAAAAGTTGAGATATTCACTAGCATTGTAATAGCGCACAATATCAAAAGGCGTAAACGTGACTGCTAGGATTGGTTTGAGTAGCGATATGGGTGAACGTAAAAAAATATACGCGAATGTCTTTCATGGTTTGAAACATTTTGATTTCCTCTAAATGTGTACACCAACCCATATAAAAATAATAGCAGCTGCATGGAATTAGTTGCTTGTAGCATTAGACACCAGTTGATCTAAACTTGGCTCATCAGGTGTGCATATTTCGGGATAAAAAAAAATCATTACATAGCCTTATGTCGTACTGAAAGAAAACGCAAATAATGTTTCTAAGGAAACATTTCTAGACGAGTCAACATGCGAGCAAAAACAGAGCAAAACAAATCGTATGAATTTGAATGTCTTCACTGATGTTTACATCAAATACATTCGCCTATGGGGATCAGGAATTAATATTTCCGATAATATTTACGACGTTGGAGCAGGGCTTATAAATCTTTGCCGTTAACTTTTCTCTATGTTATGTATTAAATAGATCATGTATGGTTTTATGTGATGATACGTTACCTAACTTCATAATTTAGCCGACTTACAATATTTCCAAACGTACGCACACTGTGTCACATGCTCATTTGCGCCTTTGTGTTGCCAGACGATGGGTTATTTACACTTAACATGTCATGACAGTCCTATGAGAATGAAAGGGTCTGCGTCGAAATATCGATCGTTCCATTTAATTGATGCCAATGATTTTGACCATGATCAATATTGCAAACGCCAGTGTCTCTTTTGTCTGATTACATGACTTGACATGTACAGAACTGAGATGGACTGTGAATGCGAATCGTCGTTGTGATTCTTGAGTTTAATATGTTTAAGGGTTTATATATATATATATATATATATATATATATATATATATATATATATATATATATATATATATATATATATATATATATATATATATATATATATATATATATATATATATATATATATATATATATATATATATATATATATATATATATATATATATATATATATATATATATATATATATATATACCCGTTACTTGACCGGAACAATATTCAGGGCTCCCCTTTAATCGTAGCATATTATTGAACATTGTTTTGTGAATGCAAAACAGTTTTACATAACGAGGTTTACTTACTACCGAGATGTGGTACATGCTCGAGATTAGTTTCTCATAGGGTGATCCATTCGTAACTTCATGTGTATATTTGCTTTATGCTGATGGTTAATCCAATTATTAAGTGTTAAAACAACAGTAAACAATCACTTTCGGGTTTGATGTGACAATGGTACATATAATGGTATATACCCAGTGGACACAACACGTGGAATCCACGTGGACATCATGTGTATTTTTGGTGAAGTGGATCCACGAACTTTCACGTGATATCTACGTGGATTCAACGAGTATTAATCACGCGGAATAGATGTGTCAAAAACATGATGAAATGACGGATAATTGTAGGACCCATTTGTAAATTATTATTTATATATCCTTTACTTAAGTTTATACCAGAAATAATGGCATATGTTAACCTGACAGCCCAAGCTAGGCATGATCTAGGTATGACAAGGTATAGTGGGTTTCATAACTTTTGGTGCTATCGATCGATAGGCTTTCAACTGCTTGGTTACTATTGCGACTGGGGTCTCCTGGAATAATGATTCGAAATTCAGGTGAGATACTCTCCATACGTAGGCGGGGCTCGAACCCCTGACCTGCTGGTCCGTGGTGGAGACCCGGCCAGGGGTTGAGAGCGCTTTCATAAGCCGCATCGAGTTCTTGACAAACCGCTTTCCTCGCTTCAGTTTCGTACCAATTTATTTTGCATAATTGTGATCAATATCGAAAAATACACGGTAATACGGTATAAATCATTATTATCGAAGACGAGATTTTATGCGTCATACTGAACTAGAAAGATTTGCTTTATTTTTGACAGTTTTTAAGTTAACAAGTGAGTCGGTTTAAAAGTAATTCTTTTAATGAAAATAAGTTTACTCAAGTGGTTGCGCAAAAACTGCTTGCCGTATATTATTTGTTCATAGTTGATAATTTTATGCTCATTGGTGCTTGAAACCTCTGTTAACGCTCTCAACAAAGTGCCAGCCGTTGCAGCGGAATGGCTGTAGGCACGCCTCATGCGTATTGGGAGGCTCGCTCCGTATTACACAACAACCATGTTATACACACGCCATCGTTCATCTGTCCCTCCATCTCACAGTCATCGTTTACCTGTCAATCCATTTCATACAGTCGTCATCGCTCATCTGTCACTCAGCCCGACAGTCATGGCCCCTCTGTCACTCATTCTGGCATTCGTCGGTTGAGTAATGATGGTTTTCCTTTAACATAAGAGCACTTTTGTGAATATTTTACTCTTTTAATATTTACTTTAATTCTGCTATTGTGAAAGGAAAAAAGTATCTTTTTGGTATTATTTACAAGTTTGCAGTCAGCAGCATAGTTATTGAAAACTGCATAATTTGTGTGTGCACAGGTTTTCAGAAGCGCTGCCTACATCTCCTCAAATCAGGGATATACTGAACAGACAGGAGAGGAGAGAGCTGGCCGATAGCGGCAAACAGCTTCCTGAAGCAATGCAGACGAACAGCACTGAGGAACTTCAACACTTCAATGAGCAGTTGATGGAAAACCAGAGAAAGAATTGGTGGGTATGTAAAATTGCAGTTTTGTTAAGGAATATTGGGTGTCAGATCTTATAAACAGCAATGAAATATTTTCCCCAAAAATGCCTCCATATTATCATATAATGTATTGTCTGGAATGACTGTTACACCCGATTCAACTAACATGCTTTTGAATAATCCTTGTGGTTTTGTGGTCATTTACTTTGCTAATACAGGGTGATTCTGACTAGTCTATTTTTGCATAAATAATCATTTGTATATGCCAAAGAATACTCAGAACCAACAATTTAAATTAGCCAGTTAATTCAAACACATTGGGTAAAGGTCAAATTTTTGTGCCAGTTTCAGAAGTGTAGGAAAATTGGTGGTAGCAGTGTCCGGGATATGGGGAACAATTTAACAAGCAGTTGAGATTCTCTCTCACTCTGTAGATGTATATGATGTGTACATAAATGATCCAAACAACTTTCACATATGCCTTTTTTTCCGCATTGGCAATGTTTTCATGCACTAATTGTATTCATTCAGAAGATTTATCACTAATTTCCTTCCGTGCAAGCTTAACATGAAAGGGTAAAGTGGTGACAAAGCCAGCTTTGAGAAAATTGCCCTCTGCAAACTAATTGTTGGTAGGTTCCCCAGTGGCTAATTACTTGGAAGTCCATGATAGTATTTGGATTTAATGTACACAATAAGGAATGAAAGTCAGACGTACGATGTATGAAATTAGATAGCTTAAATTGTCCTCTTTGTACTGTGCCGATAGTGTAGTGAAGAGTCATGGTTTCACCGAGGCTGCTGTTAATGTCTTACTAGCCAACCGACTAAGGAATGCACCCAAGAGAAAAAGTTTGCCCATTGTAATTTTTCTTAATATACTCACACATTTAGATTTTTAATAGATTTGGCTAGTTCATTTTGCATGTCACTGACATGCAAAATTCAAATTTGTGTTGTCATCTAATTTTGAAGATGATTTTGTGACATTTTGACACTAGTATAACTGAGATGTCATAACTGGTTGCCGAGATATTCACTCACTTTCGTTTAGTGGTTTACTGATGAAAGACATTTACCCAGACGAATTTGACTGCTTTATGTCAATTAGGTGACGTCACACACAAAAATTTGGTCATACTAGTGTCACTTAAAAATTATCGCCAAAATTAGATAACAAAAAATCGGTTGTGCATTTCAGTGGCCTTTTAAGTACATTTTATTATTTGCATTTTATTAGGGTGAAAGTAAATCATGTCATATCTGTGTAGATTCATGATGCTCGTGCATGTAGTGTCTGGTTTAATGTGTTTATGAACAAACCTGCCTTTTTCCACTAATTGTTTGCCTTTGAATGTTGACATTTACTCGTTATGTTTCAAAAAGATGTTTAATATCGTTATTTGTGATCATGTAGCACTAATAGTTGGATATTTCTGAGAAATAAATGTACTTGGTTCATTGATCTTGTCGAATCTATTAAAAAACTAAATGTTTGTATTGTAGCATTACTAAGTTGACTAAAGAGGAAGTAAAAACCACCTGAATACAGAATTTTGGTATCGTTGAATTTAGGTGGAAGGGCACACGTCTTTTCCACGTGTCTATATCCACGTGGTTTCAAATTGGCTTCTACGCGAAGTTTCTACGTGTATTACACCAGTTATTCTACGTATTGTCCATGTGGATTCCACGTATTGTGCCCCACTGGTATGTATTAATACGGCATTAAGTATGTATCGCGTACACAACGTTCATGCTTCGTCACGAATGAGCTGACAAAAATGTTACTTTTCATGACCGCTGAATGCATGTTACAATGTTTGTCTAGAGTATAGATAAATATTTGAGAGCCCCATGATTACCACAGGCCCCTAAATCCGACACACAAACACAATCACATTCATTCACAGAAAGGGATGATAGAATGTTATCAGTGCGCTCCGCTCGGCGGCTCTTGTAGCTACTATGAAGTTTATGTGACCGCTGGTGATTCTAGGTCAGGGAATCCTCAGAGGAATTTGGCGGTCGGTTTAATAACGAACTCTAAGATGCCGTAGCCAGTGAAGTGAAAATTGAATCTTCCATTCAGTCCAATGAATACAAAGGTAACGCCACATCTACACTGTTTACACTGGTACCAATACTGTCATCTGTCATCTTATTGGTAGATCACGGACAACGCACCATGTGGTGCATGAAACACACCTAGTGAGCAAGTGACACAGTTTCCAACTCATATGATTGATTGCGTTATTTGGGTAACGGGTATTATATGGAGAATTCGCAATCGCCCTCTCATGCAAAATATTCTTTTTGATTTATTCTGTTACAGGAGTTATATACCATGTTTTGCTGCGTCCTCTCCCACAACAAGTAAACAACATGTCTAGGTTAAGGCATTTCTTCTCCAAATAAACATCATTATCTCATGGACGATGAGCATTCACGCGCTTTCAATATAATAGGAACAGTCCGATCTTGAAATGTACATACCGAAATATACATACCGATTCAAATGTCAAATAAGTCACACATTAACTTTCTAATGGAGAAACCCTTAAGTTCTACATCAGATTTCCCAGAAAAAAGGGCAAATATTTGTCGGATAGCCAAGTGTTCCACGATCCCTTATTGAGAAAAGTCGCTTTTCATTACTTTTATGAGCCGCTGAAATGATTTGACTTGGCAGACAATTTATACAAACGGCTAAGGGCAAGATTGAAAGCTCTATAGCGCATGCGCAATTCCCGCCGTAATGTGTGATTGCTTCCAGAGGCGGAAGTACTTCTCAGTGCAATGGCTTTCTAAATCCTGTTCGCGCCATGACTGGTAAAATGTTTTATCTAAAACTGCATTCAAATGTCATCATAACGGACATTTTGTGTGTATCTAACGATATCATATTGAAAGACAGGGCCATGCGAACAAGTCCGCATTCTGGGTATCAATAAGGATATTTTTGCGATTTAGCTCACATTGCACATACTATCCAGGCCATGCGCTTGTTAAGTCGAACAAGTCGGTGCTCTTCGTACTTGGCGCTCCGAGTTCACACTAACGAGCATGCCAGAGATCTGTAATATCCTTAATACATTCCGCTGTTATAAATTACTGAACGTCATGTCAAAGGACTGCAGCATGAATGTAGGCTGAACACACAGTACGAGTCTGACCCTATTTGTAGCCCAAGTATGATCGGCAGGTATACAATCTGAGTCAGTTGATATTTTTCGGAATATTACTGTTGTTAAAGCCAATAATACTGTTGATGATGAACTATGGTTGCTAAGGTACAAATTACTTTTTTGGACTCCTTGTATTAAACAAGCTTTACTAAACCAGATGACTACGCTATAACGCGATACATAATGATTAGAACAGCCTGGTACAGGACCTAAATACATATCGCAGCACTGCATACCGTTAACTGCTTATTTCATCGATGACAAACTCTGGGGAAAAATAAAAATAGAACTTAAGTATTGTGGTGTGCGTTGATAAGTGAATAGATTGGCTAGATTTATTGTGTCATGGACTTCATCACGACATGCGTTGCTCCTATATACCGATGTTGTACACCGTGGAATAAATTCAGCGCTTATTGCTTGTCCACAGCCACATCATAATGCTCATATTGCCATTGATATCTTTTTACCATGCAATTATTCAATTCAAGTGTACATATTAAAATTAATGTGATCCATACAACTGTCATTAAGTAATATTTGAGAGAATGTGACGATCAGAAACAGATTCTTTAACAGAAATGCCCATGGCACGCTCATTTATCTCACCTCATGATCATGACTTCGCGTAGTGTAATTTTGAACTGCACTCATAGTTAAACATGGGAATATATTTGCTAAATTAGATACTGTCTGTGGTAACTTAGTCATTTATGTGGTAACCCGTCTTTGGCTTACAGATGCTGAATCGAATTTGGCACAGCTTTCACGATTTTGTTTTCTGAGATTTACTATACAATATCAAACAAAAATAACCTTATTGCATCCTGAATTAATCCACCACAACATGCTAAATGATTGATTGACATTTGCTTGTTTATTTTATATTCTGATTAGGTGCAATGAGACAAATACATGAGTAGATAATGATGCGACTGATTTTGGTCAGAAAGGAGTTTTGACTGACAATACATTCACAGCCAATCGTCAGCTGTAAAGCATCGTTTGTGAATGAAGAAGAAACGGTTCATTATATCAATGGCTAGAGTGAGAAACTCAATCGCACTACATTTTAGTATCTCCATTCAAGACTCTTATTAAAATCAACTACGTACCAATTCCTGGACCCCCTGTCCAGCAATGACAGACCGATACCACAACGTTGTAAAAAGGGCAATAGCCAAAGAGTGCATTTCATAGATATGATTCTGTTGTCAAGAACTATTACTAGGATGACAGTCTTCAATATGGGAGTTACATGCATTAGGACAATATTCGTTGATGGAACGATTCCGCAAATCATCTTATGTATGTCGTAGTGAATAAATGTGAAAAAATTTGAAATTGACGTTCTGGGTTCGTCAAGCCAATCATTACCCAAGCACCATTTATATACAGTTAATATTGTAAGATCTGTGCTAGGCCACCAAACGTCGTTTTATATCCTGGGAAATCCATGAAATACCTGCGGTTTAAAGATGTGATTCCAAACAGTTATAATATCAAATATCACAAGAAAATGGACTAACGTAGGTTCTGAATACCCAGACATATCTTCTGCTAACTCAGTTTGTGTTTATCAGTTCACTGGATGTTCCACTCTGATTTCTTAGTTGACTCAGAAAAGAGCATGATCGATTTACTTGTCCACCCATTAAACCTCTCATGCAATATGTTGATCTTCTTTGCATTAAGACATTCTTGTTTTATGCTCTTAGGTCGATTCAAATTATGATCTCCTGTAGGTTTGGCATCAAACTCACTGTGTGCAATCGCATAATAAATATATCCATTGCATTACGTGCTGATTTGTTGTTTATTTGATGAGTGCATTGTATGCAGTTTGTCCCCTCCGTATTGTGTTATTCCTGTTAAATATATTCTTCGCGCCAATGCCAATCTAGCATGATATGTATAAACATGCCACCTTGACAGTATATTGTATCATTTCTTACTGAATGTTTTGATTGTTTTTCACTGGGAGGTTGATATTCATTTAAATGGTCTCAGCTGCTTGCGACCCCTGCTTTAATCTGCATTTATAGGGCTTTGATTAACATTTTTGCTTGTCCGGTGATTAACAATGGTACGCCAACATATTAGGATGCGATAATCTACTTTGCTGCCAAACAAATCTGGGCTTATATTATTTGCACAACCAAGAAGCCAAATATTGTCCGAATTAATGCCTAGGAAATGGAATGAGAGAATAGAATGTTATCAGCTGTGTTCATTATATGACCGCTATCACCACCGAGGAACTACCTTCTATTTGTCAAGATAATAATGGAATTAAGATAGGATGGTAAAATGAAATTGAATAAAGCGCGCCCACATTGGAGATAAAATCAAGTGAAGAAAAAAATGAAATTCCGCGATTTGACCGACAATATACATGATCTGGATCGAATATGTATGTTCTCATATATGTCGTTCGCTGCAGATAATATTTAATATGATTCAATGATATACAAATACCATTCTGATATTCAAGTTTACATTTGGTATAGCCAAGGAATGCAGTGCTGGGCTGCTGTGCTCGTTTGCTTGGTCCAACAAATCAGTGAAATCGATGAGCTTTAAAGTAATGTACGCCTCAATGGATATAGTGTTCAATGTGTGTGATTGTGTTCAATTGCACGATATAGCGAAACATCTCCTACCGATAACCCAGGTTTATTTCGTCCCAACAAATCAACTTAATATTGCTCTGAATGTTTCTTGAATTTCGAATAAAACATGATCGATATACATAATTCGACCGAGAGAAAAATTCAAGCGAAATGCCGATATTTTTCTATCTTCATGTGATCAATCTCAGGCGGTTGGCTCTCATAATTTTGCACTATTCTGCCTTAATTTAATCCTGGCAGTGTCTTTTTATATCACAATATTATCGTCTGGATCTTGATTCAATAACACATGGATCCTAACTTAGTTCCCGTCATTGATCTAGATGTCCTATGTTTATTGACAATGAACCTTGATTGATAATTTTAAGGCCGTCATGCTCACTTTAGAACGGCTTCCCAGGTTGACCAAATTTATCAGCGGTGAGGTAACGGCATGAATAACAGTATTTTGTAATCAACTGTCGCTTATACTTTGCATCCACGGCATAACTGGGCCATATATATCTACTTTCCAAATGCAATGCAGAGCAGTTTGCTGGTATACAATGTGAAACGGACAACCGATTGTATTGGGATAGGTTGCTATTCCATCTTCTGTTTGTTTGAGTGAAATATGTGCAATTTGTTATTGGCAAACTAGTGTTGTGTCTGTTTCATATACGTTTGATATCTCTCCTATGTTACCATATATAGAAATGCTTTACATGGGAGGTTTCCGATAAAGCAGCGCCACTGTCATTATTGCACGATATGGTGATCACAATGTGTTAGCTTCCTAATAGGAAGAAACTCATTGGTCCGACTTACTCATCCATTTTAAACCATAACAAAAGCTAATGGAAGCAAGCACTCGTTCTTAATGTTCTGCAATAATGCGTACGTGCAAGAGTTTACACTTGCTCGTGAAGTATGTTTATTACTAATTGGTGTAACCACGTTTTTGATAGATTAATGCTATGCATTGCATGGAATAAACATTGTATCATGATGATGGGGCACAGAAAGAACCTACTTGCCTATATGAATGAAGGGAATCAGTCAAGGAAGTGACGAAATATAGTTGATTGTAGACCGTGTCGACCAATCATTCACACTGTCTAAACGTTGCATAAATATGGCAGCGACAAAATTGAATCTGGCAATTACATACTGTGATATCAAACCAATTATAGGGATATAGAGGATCATATATGAAACGGAAGCTCATATGTAAATGTATGATAAGCGTACCCACATATAAAAGTGTTAACCACAACATAATAGGCCAGATATCATTTCAACTACAGACCATACTCATAAGCATTAATCGGTCGTTTGAAATAGGCTCTTCGATGCGTTTTGTTTCGAGGATTATTTTGATACTTCTATACAGCCTGACGAAGTTATCAATGTCTACTTATTGCAAATATCCCTTCATTTTTTTGTCATCCCAACCGGCTTTCGAAAACAGGCCGTTTACTCAGCCTCCATCACTGATGATCAAACCATTATATCTATGTATTGGCGGGCAGCTGAACAAATATTTTAGCTGTTTAAACGTCTCAATACTGCTGTATAATACTCATCAAGATGACTATGTGGTGAAAACGATATGTTTATATTCACCGGTGAACATATTTGTCTGTGTACTAATGACGGTCAATCAAATAAATTGGATTGTGCGCTAAAACTCACTGACGTGTTATTATTGGGCAACAACGTGTGAATTGTGTTTTTGCTGATAACATTACACGCCAGCAACCAAACCATGATGGCATTCAGGTAACGCGACTATATTCTTGATTAAATTTCTAAATGTCGATTTTCACAACGGTATTGTCGCACAATATGATGGATGTGCACCGAAATGGACTACATTAGTATTAATACCCTCGTTTAAGGCACCGTAACCACCAAGCTAACGGGCGATCTGTCTCCTGGGAATGGTGCGATATCGGGCATTAGCTAACAAGCACATCGCCAGGAGCTTAAAATTGACAGTGTTTGCAGCACCAGACATGTTATATGGTCCACTTTGTTTGTTTTATATTCCATGGTTATGCAAAAGGATGCAAGTCTGTGATGAACCAGCAGCCTGTCAATTAATGTAGTAGTTATTATGACGATGCTACATTTTGGAAAACAAGCTTAACCAATGCGAATGAAATTCCAACTTGATTTTATTACCTGCTTGCATCGTGGAAATATCTACTAATGATTTTATCTTTTTATTTTGCTTCACGGGCACAGTGTAGATGCATACAAAATGGTTGCATTAAGAAATTTCGTCGTATTTGATTTTATTGAACAAATATAACAACAATATACTTATTCTAACCATTACAATCACACAAAAGTGGTTATTGTTGGCGCATTCAAAATAATTAATTGCTGGTTTCTCAGTTTCGTGAACTAATGGATAGTTTAAACTGGACATTGTGTACTGGTTTACTACCGTTCAAATATATATTTACTTTGCGTTTGTTTCAAAATATAATTTTGGCGGTATCATATCTAGTTATTATGAGTTTCCCAGCAAATGCGCATATCATTGACCAGTACCAGCTCTGCAAACTAAGCCCTCGGTTGAAAATATAGCTTAATCCGAATGATTAGAAATTCACACGGAAACTATTATCCAAAAAATAATGCAATGTCAACCCATTTCCTAATGTCCATAGCGGCCAGAAACCCGAAATGCATCACAATGATCCTCGTTTCCTTATGTGCGTTACATCAAATAATGATGGTCCAATGACGTCAACAACACCCATCCGCCGGACATACCGCTTGTGTTGTCAGCATCAAGGAAATGACTATGTTACCTTGTTATATATAACGAAATTATGCTCCCATATATCAATTCACATAAAGGTAGTAATACCAAGGATTTGTCGTTGCAGAGAAATGAACATAAAAAAAACACTGGGTTAATGGAAAAAGATGAATCACATATCGTCACATCGTACATTGAGGCTTTATTCTATTTAGACGCATATTTCGTCACACCTCAGCTATTCTGTAGATTAACTTGAATAGAAAAAGACGGCACGTGGCATTGAAGAACACCACAGAAGTGAATACGTAAAAAGTAGTGATTAATTAATCTGTGAAATATATCAGTCACAATTCATCATGACTTGCCTATGGGATGATGATTTTCAGAGCCTATCAATCAGCGGTTATTGTCCAAAAGCATCTAGCCTCTATATTAATGAGGGTCATTACTGAGAATAAAGAGAGGGAATGCTACCAGCGATGTGCACTTTGTGACTCCTGCCATTCTTCCGAAATTGAAGTTTCTGCCCGACATTCCAGGTCAGGGGATCCAGAAATGAGTTGGTTGTTAATATGAAATTGGTAATGGACCTGAATAGGGGTGGGAAAAATATAATTGGCTTTGCAGAAATGAATCCGCACATTCTTGACAAGTGATAAAATGGATGAGGCTGGTTGTTTTGTGTGCGTTAACATATGGTACGTTTGGTTATTCCTATGTCATTTGGATTTCAATATATCCTATGGCAAATCGGGCGTAATTCTGTCATTCAGACATGTAGTTGGTATCGAATGATTAAATCAACAAACGTTCCAATAGCATAAATAGGTTTTCAGATCATTGATGACTTTACGAAATACCTGAAACAGAAGTACAAGTTTTCCTTAATGAGAGATTCTCATCCAATTCATCTCGGGTCCATTCCTCGGCAATACGTATCATGTATCATGTATATTTCAGCAGTTAAACACCTATTTGCGCGGATAAAACAACATAGACACATCTTATAAAAACTGATACGCTTTCAAAGGTTTAAAAACGAATATAAAAAGTAAAGTTGTAGTGTCGCCCGTTGCCAGCTGTCTACGCATGTCTGGTAGCGTCTATAATGTGCCATATTTGTGTTTTACGGTTCACTTCCCGTAAAAACTAAGAAAGCGTGCTGCAGAAAGACCGCAGATGTTGCCAAGAACGCCGATAGGGCTCGAATGGTCGCTCATTCTAATTGGACTACGGATTATTCTCATTTATTAACATATCAATATATACAATGCGACCAATAGCCAGACTGGTGTGTAAACTTCGTGTAATCTGTTATTATCAATGTTCTATGGATTCTACTTCATATCAGCGCATTGTGTTTGTTGCCCGCTGGATTTTTATTATGATAATTTATTCTAAATTTAGCTCTCATGACTGAATGTATTCGATTTCTATCAATCATAGCCGAATTGGGTTTGTCTGTTTTTTTTTATGGAACAATAATTTAAACTTCGATAGCATGATATTAACCCAATTAGAGGGGTTGTCTGTGTCATATATTGTATGATGCGATTGCAGAATATTTCCAACTCGGGATATTGTCGAATTGCAACCAAATTCTACATTAATGCCAGCCTTTAAATTGTAACTGATGTGCTTTTGTTTCAAGATCCAGACGATGACATATCGACTGAATCACATACTGCCCATGTCATCATAAAGCCGAATAAAACAACATGAACAGAAAATTAGATTATGATGACACAGAGACAGGAGAATACCAGCATATTGCATGTATTGCTGTTATGGTGGACGTTTGTATATCGATCAAATTGTGTTTCGATTTATAGGAAGAGTCAGAATAATCTATTTACAACGAACTGATGTGCATAACACTGGAAAAAAGCAAAAAAAAATCAAATATGGCTATATAGCAAATTATATTTTGCCGCACTTCTTGGCACAATAATGTCCGTATGAATTCCTAAAACTTCAACATTCATGCTAAGACCATTCCCTTCCGAACCATATCGACATGTATGGTGGGTAAGCTAACACATATTATGGTGTTACGTTATAGTAATCGTCGAAGTTCTTAGAGATGGCTCTAAAAATGAACAAATCCTCAGAGGTTGGACAATAAGTATAATTCAACGCTAATCTTAATTCCATACAAGTAATCTACAAGCACTGCATAAATAATGGCTGAAAATGATTAGCCAGACCTAAGCTTAACATTAATACCTGATTGGTATCATTTCCTCATTAAATGCATTGATTACTTATTGTCTATTGCCTCACAAAAACCCTCATTTCACCTCGGCGTTTCTTGGATACGACGATTTGAAGAACCTATCTATAAAGAGATATTGTCAAAAACAATCCATCCAATTCATTAATGAATATCATTACTGAGATATGAAAAAGGAAAGTGTTATCAGTGGTGGGCACTCTCTGACCCTCACCACTTTGCCAAAACTAACGTGTCTCTCTGCCATTCCAGGTCAGAGGATTCAGATTTGAGTACGCCTTTGACATGAAAATGGGAATAGCTTTGAACAGGGGAAGAAACAATGAAATTGGTTTGTGCAAGAACCGAGCGGCAGAGTCCGACCAAGTGATACAATGGATTTCACTGACCATGTTTAATGTGTTGCCATATTTAGCTATGCAGCTATCAATGCGATATTATAATAGCTAGTTTAATTCGTGGTTGTCTATCAAAGTTTGGCAATACGATGTAGTTGATGGTTGAAATTGGGGCGGAGCTGTAGACAACATGTACAAGACGAGGAAATTGTCAAATAATTATAAGAAACTGCGATCATTCTGATGGACTATCCGCAATATTTTAGGACACGAATTGAGCAGTTATTGAACATTGCACACATTACCGTCAAAGTTGTGTAAAACGATACAAATAAAGCATGTATTGAAACATTTTAAATGAAATAATTGACAAAAATGCATTAGAGTTGTCAACTCGGAAGGCCGTTTGGGATTGAACATGAAGATCTTGAAATGATCAATCAAGGTTTATTGTCAATAAGAATCGGACATCTGGGTCATGATCTATGTGCCATTGAACCAAGATCCAGACGATAATAATGTGATAGAATAGAACACTGCCAGGGTTAAAATCAGGCAGAATAATGCTAAATTGTGTGAGCCAAGCGCCTAGAAATAAATATAACATAACGATAGAAGAATATTGGCATTACGCTTGAATTATGCTTGAGGTCGATTTATGTATATCGATCATGTTTAATTCACATTCAGAGCAGTATTTACTTGGTCTCTCGGGAATAACTGAAGCTAGGTTAACGGGTTGAGATATATCTTAGTACCGAGCAATTAAACACAATCATATTGCCTAACACATTAAAAACTATATCCACTGAGGCGTGCATTTCTTTAATGCTCGCCGATTTCCCTGATTTGTTGGAATGGACATTAGAGCATAGTTGCCCAACCCCGCATTCCACATGAAAATACAACATTGTGTGGTCATGACTACACTTAAATACCAGATTGACATTGTATTAATATTGAATGCGAATGAGACGTTGTCTGCAGCGACAGACACCTACTTTAAAGTTTGATGATAAACATAAACTATCCATATGATGTTCAAACTCGTGTCAAACCTCGGCGTTGCATTTGCTCTACGTGATTTTATTTACCATACCTTTACTCTCTTGACAAATAGATGGTAGTTCATTGGCGGTAATATGGGTCACGTAATGAACACAACTAATATCATTCTATTGTCGCGTTCCATTTCCTAGGAATGAATAGTGGACAATATTTGGCTTTTGGGTTGTGCAAATCATCATATAAGCCCTGACTTATTTGGCAACAATGAAGATTATCGCATCCAAATATGTTGGCGGACCATTGTTAACTACTGGACTAGTTAAAGGATAATCATTCCCCTATAAATGCAGATTAAAGCTGCGGTGACAAGCAACTGGCACCAGTTAAAATGGCATCGAATTCTCAGTGACAAAAATAAAACAAATTCATGACAAAATGATGCAAAATAATTGTAAAGGTGACAATTTGGTATAGCACGATGAGCAAATGTAGCTGGAAAGACAAAATACGACAGAAACCAATTACATACAATGCACTCAACAAACAAATGGACGACAAATCAGTGCCTACGGCATGTTATCAAAACGCATAAAGCGACTACATCAATAACAATCAATGCATCGTGACCAAAGTGCTATTGACCGAAGAGCCAGAAGAAGAAGCAATGACAAAATGAGCTGCTGCCAGGGTATTATACAGCAAGAGGTCATACTATGAATCGACCACAGAACATAAAACTAGAATGTCGTAATGCAACGAAGGTCAACATATTGCATGAAAGGTTTAATTGGTGGACATGTAAATCGATCAAGTTCTTTTCTGAGTCAACTAAGTTATCAGAGTATCCCATGTAGAACACCCAGTGAACTAATCAACATAAACTGAGTTAGCAGAAGATGTCTGGGTATTAAGAACCTACATTAGTCCATTCTCTTGTGCTATTTGATACTTTTGGCCGTCTAGAAGCACATCTTTAAGCCTCAGGTATTTCATCGATTTACCAGGATATAAAACGACGTTTAGTGGCCTGGCACAGCACCCAAAATATAAAGTGTATATAAATGATGCTTTGGTAATGATTGGCATGACGAACTTTGAACATCGATTTCAGATTTTTCGCGGAACCGTCCCATCAACGGATATTGTCCTATAGCATGTAACGCCCTTATTGAAGACTGTAATAGTAGTAACAATTATGCGCAAGAGAATGCTATCTATGATATGCACTCTTTGGCTATTGCCTTTTTTAAGACATCGTGGTGTCAGTCTGTCATTGCAGGTCAAGGGGTCCAGAAATTGGTATGTCGCTTATTTGAAGAAGGGTCTTGAATGGAGATAATAAAAAGTAGGGCGATAGAGTTTCTCACTCTACCCATTGATATAATGAACCGTTTCTTGTTCATTCACAAACGATGCTTTACAGCTGTTGATTGGTTTGGAATGTATGTTTTGTGAGTTAATTATTTCTTTCTTTCTAAAATCAGTCGCATCATTATCTACTCATGTATTTCTCTCATTGCACAAGCGCACAATTCCTCATCAGAATATAAAACGAACAATCAAATGTCAATCAATCATTTAGGATTTAGTGGTGGATTAATTCAGTCAACAATGAGAATGTATTTATTTGATATTGTCTAGTTAGTTGAAGAAATACAATATCGTGAAAGCTGTGCTAAATCAAATTCTACATCTGCAATCCGAGGACAAGTTACCACATAAATGACTTACAAAGAACCACAGACAGCATCTAATTTAGCCAACAGATAATCGATTTCAATAGTTAAAATATGCGTGCAGTTCAAAATTACACTATGTAAAGTATGTGGTGAATTAATGAGCGTGCCATGGGCATTTCTGTTACAATATTTGTTTCTGATCGTCACTGTCTCTCAAATATTACTGAATAAAACTTGTATGGGTTTGGGTCACATTAATTTATAATTTGTATCTTATTTTTTTTTCATTTGAATTAAATAATTGCATGGTAAAAAATCTTCAATGGCTATATGAGCATTATGATGTGACTAATGGTAGACAAGCGTTAAACTCTGAAGTTAAGCCAACGATGTTGTACGTCGGTACAGATCATGAACTTGTCTACATAGCATCCAAGCGTATGCCTTTATAAAGAGTTTCAAACTATCATAAACACGCCCGTGGCTAAGTGCTGGGTGGAAGTTGCTATCTGCCATCTCGTTTATTCTCAAGAGTACGTTTATTGAATATCAAACAGATGTTGAACCTTATGATTATGTTGCGGTCAAATATATGTAAATAAGCGAAACAATAAACGTTATGCTTGGTGAATGTCTAATGGCCCTTTGGTTATAGAAGAGGAGTCTGAAACTCGGCCACGCAATTTATCGTAACACTACCTTATTTTAGTGAAGTGCTATATATATTTTGGGGGTGCTGCAAGAATAAGGTGAGTATCGTGCCAATGTCTCACAAGAGAGAGATTAATATTACATACTGCCATTCTTGTAACTAATTCTACTGTCATCTTAATGTATTTACCAGGTTATTTTGTGTAACTTAATCACCATACAAACTCTCCCTGGTCGATCAGTTGATAACGTGCGTGTTATTCAGATGATTTTCCAGGTTAAGCACTCATACATCATTTCCGAGCTGTGTTTAAGGGCGCTATCACTCGTCAGCTTTGTAATCAAGTGAATGGTACTCGCTGTTCTCACTGGTTAGCTGTAAATATATATGCAGGACACAACTTTAATAAGCAATTATAGCATATATATAGAATGTTGGTTGTCACACGGTCACGCTTCTCTCTCATCCCATCCCAAGATGAAATGCGGGGGCTGGAAAATGTGCCTCGACAACAAATTTGGATCCCTTAAATCAACTTAAATTGCAGTGTTGAAGACAAATACAGTATGTATAACATGTATCCTCACCTGCACTATCATCTAACAATTCCAGTGCCATGTGGAACCCTTTCGGAAATTATGAATAATGTTACATCTGCTTTGCGACAAAAATAGTGAATTATTATCCATGCAGTGGATGAAGTGTAAGGAAAATGTGCTAAAAGTATGTAATGAGGGTAAAATATTATACGAACTTGAAAGGTTAAATCTTTCCAACCAAGTTTCAATTCCGGTCAGAAGGCTATTAAAGACGTGATAAGTGTGGTGATGTTAATATAGATAGGGCCTTAATGCATTGTCTTGGCATATGCTTACTTCCTGTAAAAATATTCTCATCCCTTGATTACAATTGTGCTCATACACTTGACAATTCTTGGTTGGTGCGTACATTAAGAAAAATGTAATGTTTATATCGTTATAAATTGATGTCACCTGTTTACTTGCACCAAGTCAATTCAAAACTAGGGGCTAGGTCTTCCATCAGCAATGACAGCATAACAAAATCAATCTTCGACATGAATCCGTCAATATAGACTTTGTATTGTCAAAGCCACTTATTTTATGAATTTTATCACGAGATATCAAAACAAGATAAATAGAGTAAATTTCTCGCTCTGACAATATGCCGCAATATATTCCAGCAATCAGTTGCCTGATAAAATGAGATTGGATTTGTCCCGTTTCTGAATGAAATGGACCACCAGGATTTTAGATCTTGATAGGGTCCGAAATAAGATTAGTTGGCCATCGATATAACTGCATCTAGTATGGAAGCAATAAGTGAGTGCTTGAAAACATGATGTATATTCAAGTTTATAACATGGTATGTGTTTGACTACAATAATGCTATGCTTGAACCTGTTATCATTGCCAATTCGTTAGTTACGTCTGAAAAACAAACTGCAATTTGCAAAGGCATATATAAGGTAGGATAACTGGACATTAAAAGCGAATGATCTGTATATAAAAAGCATGTTGGTGTCAGCGTTGTTAGAATAGACCTCTGGTTGGTGTGATCGATAGCTCATCTCAAATAATAACTGATTCATGGTTTACTTCAACAGAATTTATTGCCCAAAGAGAAATTTTAAAACATGTATTGATAATGATGGATCCCATTTAGGCAAATCACAACATGGAATAGGACGTTTAAAAAATAAATGTCTGCATTTTTTTTACCTTCAAATAAGCAAATCATATAAACTTAAAACATAACGAATGTGAAATCCCTTACTTCATTGCAAAGTATGTAAAACTGGCCTAGAGTAATTTGGATTCAAAGCAATGACATATCTAATTATGCGTTTATTTTATCTAGCATAATGGATCGCGTCATAGCAACGTCATCTTGTCCAGTGAAGCTTGTTAAATACAAGAAATCCAGGGTAGTAATATGTACCTTAACAACGTAGTGCATCATGAACATTATTAGTGTCTTAAACAAGAAGAATGTTCCGAAGTTAAAAAAAAAATTACTCTGACTGCATACCTGCCGAGCTTACTCTGGCTACATATAGGGCTGGTCTCGTGTGTTCAGCCTACATTCATGCTGCAGTCCTTTGACAAGACGTTCAGCAATTTATAACAGTTTAATGTATTAAGGTTTGATAGATAAAATGGTGATCTCGGAGATGCTCGTAAGTGTGAACGCGGTGCACCAATTACGAAGAGCACCGACTTGTTCTACTTAACGAGCCAATGACTTAAATAGCAAGCGCAATGTGAGCTTAATTACAAAGATATCCTTATTGATACCAAGAATGTGGACTTGTTCGCATGGCCATGTCTCTCAATTAGCTGTCATTAGGTATGCACACAAAATATCTGAGGTTTAGCCCTTATTCGTATTTTTGTGTGTAGCTGTATTATTTATAACAACCTTGATCACGCATTAATATATAAATTTAATATAAAACAATATAACGTAGTTCCCTATGACAAGGACAAAACACAAAATGAAGACAAAAACAGAAACATATAACAAACGCTTATAATCTTGCTAACGACAGTTTGCAAAACCTTGACAGGCGGAATGGCGTTAGGTCGTGTGATGGTTTCGTTCCTAATAGCATGTCAGCCAAACGTTTCCCTGTTATAGGCACAGCCATTAATCCGTGCCCTGGGCATCATAAAATAAAACTGTAATTTATACTCCCCAAACAAATGATAGCTTTGCAGAATTTGATAGGACCACTATAAGGCATATCATACACTAGAGTAAAGGATACCTGTAAAAACTAAGAAGTAATTAGCGTCACATCTCACAAGTATATTGAGGAAGAAACGCGTAAATGGTCCAACTCAGCATCCACTTAAACCATACATGATCGTCAACAATATTGTGTTCCTGCACGTTTTTTGACATTTGGTCTAGAAAAACTCAAATAGTTTAAAATATGCTGATGTCCATTATCTTTGGAATACCAGCAAATGACACAGCATGCAATGATTGTGTGTTCACTAAACGGTTTGCAATATCGGCCAAATGTGCATTTAAACGAAATCGAATTACATATGCTGTGTACATTACCCGATGTTTTTAACCTTGCCTTATAGCGCTTGATGTTGCATTTTCCTTATTTTCTGTTCGTACAATCCTATCATCGCACCTAAGGGTAGGACCCTCTTTCCATGGCGCAAGCACATAGTTATTCAGATGTCATAAGGGGGTTCGCGAATATACGCGAACATGGAAACCGTGGTGAACAGAGGTGATGCAATTATTAGTTGACTGTTTGATGCATCACTGCAGAGCAGCTACTCTGGTAATATGTTTGGTAAATTGAGTTCATTCAAACGAAAAGAAGATATTCACCTTCAACACCTGACGTAATCAGATGTTGTCAGTATGATGTTTGCACTAGGTACCATCTGTGTCATGGTATTGTCAGCAAATCGAGTTAATAACAATGCGATTTGTCTGTAAATCGAGTCAATAAGACTGCTCATTAAGATTGAGCAGAAAGCTTGAATAAGTTGATTTTTGTTCCGGTCATTAAGTGTGTCACTGCTTAGAATTAATAAATTGTCTGTTTTCACTATTGCACATGCCCACGTGATGTGTTCAAGATGGGAAAATAAAATCCTACAAAATACGCTCTACTCTAGTACATGCGATAGAACATAGACGTGTTTACATTTGATGGCTGTGGATAATCAACTGGCTGCAAGAAGTATATGAATGGAACTAACTGTACGTTTTTTATCAACATGTAATTTTAAACTGATTCAGAGTGCACTTACGTAATCATTTACATGCGTTGGTTCGCATAGAAACCTAAAGCTATACGATATAAGATAGGTATAAGATATACCATTCATAGTATTTGATAATGTTTTGTCTGAATTTTGTGTGTTGATAACGAAAAGTCATTTAGTCTCCGGCAACCACTGTCCATGATATTCACATACCTTGCTATGCACACAAATGTGGTTCTCACAATTAAGTAAATGCACTTTTCCGCGCAGATAATTAACTTATCCACAGGTCAAACCAGGTTAGTGAACAGTCCATCAACCTTGCATTGGCCAAGCATATTCACGATAGTTCACCCATTAGCTGCCATAATGACACTTTGAAAATATGAACTTAGTTTTAGATAAAACATTTAGCCTATCATAACGCGACCACAATATTGAGAGCCATTACACTGAGTAGTACCTGCGCCTCTGGAAGCAATCACACATAACGATGGGAAGTGTGCATGCACTGAAGAGGTTTCAATCTTGCCCTTAGCCGTTTGTATAAATTGTCTACCAAGTCAAATCATCTCAGCGGCTCATAAAATTAATGCAAAACGACTTTGGCCGTTTCAGAAAAAAAGGATCGTAGAGCTCCCGGCTATGCGACAACTATTTGCGCTAATTAATGGTCTGGGAAATCTGATGTAGAACTTAATAGTTTTTTGCCATTTAAACGTAAATTATTGACTTTGGTCAACAAATTGAAAAATTCAACGGTACCGTGATATCATTCTATCACGATGACGACGTTATCCAGGGACCATGAAATAAAGAAATGCATGCTCGGGCTTCAACCTTCACTATATATATATATATATATATATATTATATATATATATATATATATATATATATATATATATATATATATATATATATATATATATATATATATACATATATATATATATATATATATATATATATATATACATATATATATATATATATATATATATATATATATATATATATATATATATATATATATATATATATATCTATATATATATATATATATATATCTCTATCTATATATATATATATATACTATATATAAATATATATATACATCGCAGTTCTATACGTCAAGTAGTCAGGCAGAAGAGACTTTTCACTTTTACAGGACTGTCATATATAACCCAGCGTATTGCAACACATATATGCAAAGAGCATGTAACACACTGTTCATATCTTTGGAAATATTGTAAGTCTGTAAGAATCATTAAATTCGCATGAATGCAACTTATGTTACCCAACCTGAAAAAGGGTTTCACTTTCCCTTCAACAAGATGCAGGGGTAATCCAAGCTATCAATTTGAGGGTCTATCTGCTACGATGAATAAAACTAAACTGACTTCTATACCGGAACGTCTCCTTGTCTCGGGTTCGCATTTTATTTAGTTGTAAACAGATATCACTCTACGCGGCCTTTTTTAAACGTTTCACCACCATGACGACTTCATGTCAAAAACGTTATAATGCTTACTGCCTACAAGCCGCAAAACAATAGCATGACCTATTAAGCAAACAATTTGCTATAAATCTTGATTGCGCTGATATGTCATTATATATAATTTATGATCCTCACTGGACAAATCCTCGTGGTAATTCACCACAGACTAGATGTACAGCATTATTTATGATACAAGATATCATCGTAAAGCTAGAGACCAGTCAATCACACTCGAAATGACAGCTATGTAGTGTTTACATTGAGGTAGCTTAAAACGCTCTATGATCGATCACTATCTGTCGTATTCATCCCCATTAAAACATCAAGTAATGTCCTAAAGTGGACACAACGACCATTACTCGGATCACACAAAGGCGCCATATAGTGACTTCCAAACAAATACTATTGGTGCTCTTTAAGGATAACTTGCATGTTATATAGACTACGTTTTATAAGACAAGAAAATACGCTTACAACACAATATTCACTTCATCATTGCAATGCGCTTATAGCGAATGCACGAAGTGCGAGCTAAACGAAAACAATTGTGCGAAAGTAAGTCCAAAGCTCGAATTCAAATATAGTGAACGGCTTCCCATAGCAACGAAATCAAGCGATATCCAAGGAAAAGATCTTTAAAGTCATGTGATGAAAATCGCAGCTGCGCCACGCCAGGTTTACTTTGTTCGACAGGAAATGTTGGAATCGACATTCGTCGGGCCATAAATGCTTTTATGTTTTGACACCATGGCAGGGAATAAGTTACGGTGCGTATATATTCAGACCCAAACTTTGAAATCAACAAATCAGTGCGGTTCTCAGACTGCCATAATTACTATATTTGCGAGGTAATAGCGAACCATGCATTAGTCTTTCAGATATAACGATCATATTGGCTGCTTTGTTATTCATAAAGCAAAGCATTACAGGATATAATGCGTTTGACTACAGTGCAATTTTAGTTGAACGTGCGATTTTCTCAGATATAACATTTTCGATAAAGGCATTAGGCAATTTGACAGAGAGCATATTTATCATCTAATTAATTATCAAACATCTACTCATTTCAGATCCTCAAGTAATAATAAGTACAAAAGATGGACGGTATATTCCGTGACGGGGTGCAGTCAAATTCTCGTCATCGGGGAGTGGTATCAATAATTCGACCAGTTTCATTGGTTTAACATTAGCCCACTCCGTTTATCCCCACTACGACAACTTTTGCGATGCTAAGAGCCGTGTTGAACCGCACTGTAATTAATATAATATGCCCTGGCATCGCTAGACTTGAATTAGTGCTAACCTTATCTTGACTAAGATCTTATACTACGGACAATCGGTATTTTAATTCATGCAATTTATGCAAGTACATTTTGATTATTATTTAGTATGCAACAAATAAATCTTGTGTGCAGCGGAATTAAAAACCACAGTATTTCCCTTCCATTCGTTGCATTTGATCATTTGTTGTATAGCATGCGCCTTGGTATGACGTTTGTTGCAAGATACAATGAGCCCGTCAAAGGGTCAGCTATATCCGGTCACTACAAAGAGCTTTATCAATCTTTGAAGTATGATATGTAGTGGTAACAAACTGACGTAGGTAATTGATGACACGGTATGGACTTTGCTTTACCATTATCTATTACAGTCATAATTAAGTGTATGACTCGGTATTGAAGACCTAGTGATAGTAAGGGATAGTCGTGATTCTCATATATGATCAGGGTCTTATTCAGAAATATTCCTTGAAATATTGGTTATAACCCTATGCGTCGTAATTCATTTGAATGACAGTAGAGCTGCTATGTTATACTTACAAAATATCTAAACAACTGCATGCGTGTGTTAAATGTTTGGTTTAGGGTCTCATAGAGGCACAAATGATCATCACCCGAACGAAGGTAAGTTGCTTATGCATCCGCAGATAAAAATCATTAAATATCTACGTCGTCGTCACCGCGTTTTATTCACTCATTTGTTGATGTTTTTGGTAGTCGAACGACAGCCTGAGGCTATGCACCAAATTCCATTGTACGGAAATTGCACAAAATTACTTATGCAGTGATTCGACGAGCCCTAGAGAACGATGGAATCATTGGAGTGGGATCAAAACTCTTAAGCAAGCTTCTCTCGTTAAATACCACGTTTCTACCGTCGATTATCCTGATTTTCGGAGCATAAATGGCAAAAAGCTAGACAAATATAGCAAGTTCACTAGCAGTGTCATAAGTCACAGAATGGTAACATTCTATTTTTTTATTATCTTAATGATTTTGGGCAATATTTTGCTTAATTGTGTTCAGCACGTATACATATATGCTATGAATCATTGAGGCTTATTTGTTGACAGTCGATTGTCGTATCCCATTATACAGGAGTACCACCATGATGGTCATATTCACTGTTGTCCTATTAATGTCGTGGTTGCTTGAAACAAGAATTACACATATTGTGACTAGGACTAATGATGAGTGATGTAAAAATAAAACATTCTCAGACAGAGGTTATTGATTCTTCTACTACAAGTAAGCGGAATTTTATTACATGGGGATATTTGAAATACATTTACCATATGAATAGCAATAAGACGATAAATGAATGATATCGTAACAACCACTATTGATGAGTGCATTGAACAAGCAATAGCATTTGAAATGACGGATGGTTGACGAGGCGGTAACCAAAACGTGGTGCATCTATTTACGGAATATTTATATATATATATACAGGGCACGAAATTGGCAAATATGTGAATTGGCCCTCCATTTTTGTTCAACTGGCCCTTCAACAAAATACAAAATGAACTGGCCCTGCCAGTATTTAACTGGTCCTCTCAACGGTCTTGTTATTCACAATGCCGAAAGTAGAAGTGAATAAGCTGAGTGAAGGTGGACTTTTTTCTAATTCATAACAGCTGCCTTCAGGTAAAGGTATGACAAGCTTGTTCATTGTTGTCGAACTTGGGAAAAATATTTTGCGTTAAGTATCAAATCAACGAAAATTTTACACTCATTTGCATTGTGCATGTGACATAGACTTATCAATAAAAACGAGTTATACGATCTCATTGATAATCGTGTGCTTTCGTCAATACACAAATAACCAAAGTACTCTGGATAAAAGCTGAGGTCAAGTCATTTGGGTCAGTTCAAATTATCGGGCTGTTGTCAACATGTTTAACTTTTGACGTCCAGCATGGTAACAGAATAGTTATCGGCCAGGCGGACCGACAATTGTGACATATGAGTCAGCGGAATAAACTTTTAATCGGCGCGCGCCAACTAGAAATAGCCAATTTCGTGCCCTATATATATATATATATATATATATATATATATATATATATATATATATATATAGATATATATATATATATATATATATATATATATATATATATATATATATATATATATATATATATATATATATATATATATATGATATATATATATATATATATATATATATATATATATATATCTATATATATATATATATATATATATATATATATATATATATATATATCTATCTATATATATATATATATATATATCTATATATATATACCCAGAGTTCTGTGCTGCCACAGACATGATTTTACTACGCTCTGATCCATTTTGCTTATTGGGTGAGTACCTTGACCATATAATGTCGACTGAGATGGGTTATACCCTTCGCAAACTGTGTTACCTTATTGCAGAACAGCAATGATTAACAAAATTAGACAGGGATGGTTAAACTGTTAATATAGATAGAGGTATACACACGCTCTTCTTTTTATTGTATTTAAACATTGCATGTTAGCTTTACATAACCTATGAATATTATTAAAGTGGGTGGCCAACGTCGATATCAAGATAGCCTATAAATTGTGAATGATGAGCTGCAGTCAAAAGATCCAGACGATAGGATATTGACGGAAGCGTATGCTGCACGGGCCATTGGTAAACCAGATAACACATAATGAACTGCAACATAATGAATTGAAAAGTAGTGATTATTTATGATTGGGCAGAGCAAAGCATGGTATTAATTTTTATCTTGACTTGCCTATGGGACGACGATTTGCGGAACTTATCCATCAGCGGATATTGTCCAAAAGCAACCAGCCTCTATATTAAGGGGAGTCATTACTGAGAATGGCGAAGGGAAATGCTACCATCGAGGTGCACTTTGTGCCGAAATTGAAGTTTCTGCTTGCCATTCCAGGTCAAGGGATCCAGAAATGAGCGGGTTGTTTATATGGAATTAAGAATGGACTTGAAAAGGAGTAAGAAAAAATATAATCGGCTTTGCAGAAATGAATCTGCCATTCTGGATAAGTGATATAATGGAGGAAGCTGGTTATTTGGTGTGCGTTGACATGTGGTAAAATTGGTTATTCAGATGTCATTTTGCTGTCATAATATCTTATGGCAAATCTTACGCCATTCTGTCATTCAGACATGTAATTGGTATCGAGTGATTAAATCAAAAAACTTTCCAATTGCAAAAAGCTTTGTTTTATTCGTGTTTGTATATGATGGAAATGGATCGCTATCTCCAGACAATATACTACTTGCACAAAATACCGTCTACTTTGTTGTTGATTCCGAGTACTTAAATCATGTATTTTTGTTAATGAAATAGATAAAAGTACGCGGCCTTGATCTGACATGCTATTCTTACTTTGAAATGCTTAGTGTACCTATTAGGAATCATTCATAAAGACCCAGATACCGGCATAATGTTGAACTATATTTCAAAACTGGGATAGTTAGTTGCTTATAGCGCCATTGCAATCGTTGATGGCATTTAGCTTTACTGCTAAGCATTTCCTTCGGTATAAAATTCACAATGATCTCAATCAAGGTTGAGATATTTTCTCAGCTCACTTCAATGAGCCATCGTCGTCACCATTTGACGTCTGAGATGCACTGGTAACATTATCAAACAGATGCATTTCATCTGACACTGATATATGTCTTTAATTGTGCGTCATCGAGGTTGCTTACATGCACAGATTCATGCCGTAATTAAGTGTACGACACAGTTTTTTAATGATTAGATATTGTAAAGAATAATCACAGTGATTTACTCAATATTAATGCTCAGATTTCGTGTAATGCTGGTCCAAATATTTGGTAAAATATACCTTTACCTACAGCTTACAAACATGTGCCTCAATTATATCGTTAGATCACAATCATAAGCAATTTATCTGCCACTAATTCTCGCCTTCGATATAAATACGTTCTAAAATGGCAGCTATTTGCAAGCTCTTGCTATTTATGAGGCTCCATCCCATACTGTTTCACACACAATCAAACCATATCATTTCTTGCGTTCAGCTTCTGGATATATATGTCTAGGTTGTTGATATTGTCCAGATCACGACGAATAACGATGACATTATGTTAGTCATTCATTTAGGAGTATTTACAGATTATTTGCAGATGTGTTAAATATATGTATTATTGTCGGTGATATCCCGATATGACATACTTTAACTACATATTCAGATGTTGAGCGTTATACAATGAGAGCGCCAATCATAAGTTTAAAACATGGCACCAGTCTCATAATAAGTTTGAAAGAATCAGGTCAATGTGCTTTGTTGTAACCGTTATATCAAGGTAATCATGCAATTGCACATTTTGGTGTAATGGCCCGTATGAGCCAAGCTAAGACTTATGCGGCCCGAACCCATGGAACTCTCATTGATAGATTTTCAGATCATTGATGACTATACGAAATACTTGAAACATATGTTCCCATTGCCTTAAATGAGAGATTTTCAACCATTTCAACAACACCGTGTTATAACTTCCCGTTTAACACACTCGTCTTTCTCTGCAAAACACTGAGTGACAAATAATCGAGATTTTCATCTCATTCACATATTCACTGTTTGTAATGTGTATGTTCTTTCACATGATTAAGGGCGTTTGATTTTGACGAATCATTATCACTAACATGTGGCCATGGTGAACACATTTTATCTAGGTAGGGTAATAGGTCATGAATCTGTCTCTGCCTTGTGGTGTGATTACTCTAGGATTGCAATTTGACACCAACACGATTCCATATGTGAGCCTAAAAGAGGTACATGTTATGGTCTCTCAGTAGCGGTTCCTCTCCGTTCCAAACGCGTCAAATTGCGTTATGAAGCAGGTGTGCCGACACTGATTGTAAGGAAACTTATTCAAGCCAGTGGTTACAATTCAATTTTAT
>CM067356.1:40468882-40481769 GCA_034190875.2 Urechis unicinctus | reverse complement strand
TAATAGTTCGATGGAAGCGATAGCCTTTCAATTTGGTTTGTGTTATCACGCTGTGTTATATTTTGTGATATAAGTATGATGAGTGGAATATCATGAGACCTTTCCGCATGATTGCGCCTTGGCGGAGATGATTGGGATAAGCTGCATTGTCACTTGAGATATTCAGTCAGAGAAACAAATATATCTATGTCATACATTATGTGTTTGGTGAAGGGTCATCAAAAGAGAAAATTAATTTTTTAGACGATATTTGCTATCTCACTTAAAATACACACCTATTCAAAGGTTACATTTAAGTAGTATGTATGCCATAATACAGAAAATCTGATTGTGCCATTATATACCACCAGTAAAAATCATATTGTAATATACTTTCAGGACACTTTGACGAATTCCTCTTTTCCCATATCGACAACAGATAAACACACATTTCACTTTCAAAGACAAAACAAATAATAAACTTTGCAGTAGTATCGGTAATCTACTGCCCAAAATGCACCATACGACTCGTGTTCATAAATCGATTATAATGTTGAATAACACCGCGTGACATGAAAATGTTCCTTACAATCACCGTCGGGGAATTAGCTTCATTACACAATTTGACACGTTTGGAACAGAGATGCATTTTAATGTCGTTGGTCCTGTCTGACACATTATGAGGAGGAAATGCTACTGAGCGACCTTGATAAGTACCTCTTTAAGGCTCACGTATGGAATTGTGATGGTGTGAAATTGTAATCCTAGAGTTATCACGCCACAAGACAAATACAAAGCCATGGCCACGCCAAGTTAGTATTTATCTCGAACGTTTATCACTGTGATCGTTATTGCAATGCAATCATTTAATTCTTCTTCAGAAGTGTAAAAGGCCCACCGAACACAAGCCAGTACCCATTAAAATCCAAGCGATGGATAATTGAAATCCATGAATGGTATTAAGAAGATAACATTAAAAACGTATGGAATCTTTGTCAGCTAATATTTTTAAAGTTATTTATCATAATTGAATATCTTAAAATTCAACTGCTTGACAGTATTTTATACATGTGATGTGGTATGTTTAGTATCAAAAACGTTGGGCGTTAAAAGGTTCTCACAATCCTCATACCCGATGTGAAATGCAAGTGTTTTATGTCAAATCAGACAATATGTATTTCCAGCATTCAATGATATTAACATAAAGGCTTGGTCTCATAGTCATAGTCAATATGGCCTGCTATGATATGCCACTGCTCGTTGTTTCTAAATGTGTAAACTCTTCTTTCTGTTAGAAAGTATGGAAACATATAACTTGCTATATAGCCAAATTTGTCTTTTGTTATATTCCAGTGTTATGCAAACCAGTTACAAAGGCGTTGTAAATAGATTGTTCTGGCTCGTCCTGGAGCTCGAAACAAAATTTGATCATAATCTTATGTTCTATTCATGTTGTTTTATTCGGCTTTATGATGACCCGGGCAGTATGTGATTCATTCAATCTCTTGTCGTCTGGATCTTGAGACCATAGCACATCAGTTACAATTTGAAGACTGTCATTGATGTAGAATTTGGATGCAATTCAACAATATCTCGAGTTGGAAATTTTCTGCAAAGCATCACATCATATCACGAAATCGCATCATACAATATATGACACAGACTAATTGGCAACTGTTATCGGGGTTAAAATTATTGTTATATACAAACCATACAAACCAAATTCGGCTGTGATTGATAGAAATCGAATACATTCAAAGTTTTGAAAGATGAATTTTGAATAAATTGTCTTAGCAAAAATCCTACAGGCAACAAACACAATGCGCTAATAAGAAGTAACATCCATAGCACATTGAAAATAACAGACTACATGAATTAAATTGAAAGTTAACACACAAGTTTGGCTATTGCTGTGCAACGGTCACCTCCAAGTCGCATTGCGTATCTTAATATCACCTTAAATGAGCATAATCCGCAGTCCAATTAGACTGAGGGACCATCTGAACCCCTTTGCGTTCTTGGCTATATCTGAGGCCTTTATTTAGCGCGATTGCTTAGTTTGATGGGATGTGAATTGTTAACATATATGGCACATGAGAGATGCTATCAGACATACGATGCTGTCAACGGGCGATAATAAACCTTTGAAAACGTATTAGTTTTTAATAATGTATGTCTTTTGTATTTTATCAACGTAAATGGGATTTTAGCTACTGAAATATACACTATTCGTATTTAATTGAAATTTGTAAAATGCATAAATCAGCCACATTGGGCTATGAAAACGTCGGGGATTCATCTGCCCTTTTACCCAACTCGACAATTTATCGCAAATTACCAATTAAGTGGTGGATTTTCAGTACAAAATCTGCAGAACTTTGCGATAGATGATTATCCGACCCAGATAATAATTGTTCACTATGACCACATGGTGGCTATGATAACCCGTCATAATTAAACGCCCTGAAGCGTATGAAAGAACATACACATTAAAACCGATGACTTTTTGAATGTGATGAAAATCTCGATTACTTGTCTTTCAGGCTTTTACAGAAAAAGACGAGTATGTTTAAACAGGAACGTTTCAATAGGCTAAGTCATAACACGGGGTTGATATGGATGAGAATCGCTCATTTAGGGCAATGCTTCTGAAAATCTATCTATATATGAGAGTTGCATGTATACGGGCCACATTTGTCTTGGCTTGTCTCCCACGAGCCATTACACCTCCAAGTGCAATTGCATGATTGCATTGCTATAACCGCAACAACAAAGCATATTGACCCGATATTTTCTTACTTATTATGAGCCCAGCAGCGTGCTATATTTTGTACTTATGATTTGCGCTCTCATTGTAAAGCGCTCAACATCGGAAAATGTCGGAGGATCACCGCCAATAATATACATAATTAACCCACCTGCAAATAACTCGATGGATGACTGAAATATTTTGAAATCACCATTAACCGTCGTGATCTGGACAATAGGAACAACGTGGACATCATTTAAAGGTATCAAATTTAAATTTGGCGCTATGAGCGTTTTTGAAAGAGTCTTACAAAGTGAATCTATTCATTTAACATTCTATTTTTTCGGGTATCATAGACGAAACCCTAAAAATGCTTCATACCTCAATTCCCTTGCCTGCCTTTCATAATTACATATTCAAGAGTGTGTTGTCATCTGTGTAGGCGAATTGAGATTATCACATAGGGGATATTTGCAATGAACTAACCAGAACACGTCTGGCACCGTACGAAATGCTTGAGCTAAGTGCCTACTTATAACACTAATCCGGTATGTATATATATATATATATATATATATATATATATATATATATATATATATATATATATATATATATATATATATATATATATATATATATATATATATATATATATATATATATATATATATATATATATATATATATAGAGATATATATATATATAGAGATATATATATAATGTATATATTTATTATATATATATATATATATATATATATATATATATATATCTCATATATAAATGTATATATATATATATTATATATATATATATATATATATATATATATGTATATATATATATATATATATATATATATATATATATATATATATATATATATATATATATATATATCTATATATATATATCTATATATATATATATATATATATAATATATATATATATATATATATATATATATATATATATATATATATATATATTTATATCAAAATATGTAACTATCAAAATAAGTAACTCTGATCCAAGAATAACAATGTTAGTATACAACTCGTTCAGCAAACATTACATTATATCATAGAATTCTTTCACAATAGATTAGGTGGTGTATGTTTCACACAGAATTACGTCATTGTGTGATATGGTTTTGATTGTGTCTGAAACAGTATAGAATGGAGCCCTCTAAACAGCAGGAGCTCTTGTTTTATTTTGATTCATGAGCTGGCAAATAGCTGCCCATTAGGAACGTAATGATAGCGAAGGCGAGAATTAGGTGCAGATGAGTTAATTTGATTTGCTTATGTTCGTGATCTAACGATATAATTGAGACAACCGTGTCACGACCTTTAAAAATTTTCCCGTTCACGCATAATTCTATTTTCCTTAAGCATACTAAATTGTCTGTCTAGCTTTCTTATTTGCTTTGACGCTTTAAGGGCGTATGATAATGACGGATAATTGTCGGTACCATATGGGAATCGTTAAAACATGTGCATCTTGATAGAATAACCATAAATTGCCACGTTTTGCTAATTCTATTTGCTTACATGATACGTGTCTAGTAAGCAAATAAATAAGTCTCGGGCGTTCTCTATATATTTTCTACATCATCAATTTAAATAAAATAGGATAACCCAAGGGTGTTGATGTCTCTATGACACGCTTGGAGAATGTTTGTGAGTAGTAGGTACCCCTATGCATGCATAAAGATACTTATATGTTGTAACGAGCTTCTCTTCAATTTCGGCAGAAAGGCAGGAGTTACAAAGTGCCTATCGCTTGCAGCATTTCCCCTTTTCAGTAATGACCCTCATTAATATAGACGTTGGATGCTTTTGAACAATATCCGCTGATGGATAGGTTCTGCAAATCATCGTCACATAGGCGAGTCAAGTAGAATTGAGAGTGGTTTATTTCATAGAATCATTAATCTCTACGTTTTAAATATTCACTTCCGTGGTGCTGTGCAATGTACAAAATAGCTGAGGTATGACGAAATATGCGTCTTAATGGAATGAAGCCTCACTGTACGATGTGACGATATGTGATTCCTCTTTACCTATGTTTATCTTCTTATGTTAACCCAGTGTTTTTATGTTCAGTTCACCAGGCGTTCTAAATAATGATACTGCTGGTGAATGGCTTTATTTGTCTAACTTTCTGACATTCTGGCTCCGAAAATCAGGACACTCGACGGGTAAATAGTTATATTTATTAGCTTGCTTAAGAGTTTTGATCCAATTCGGATTATTCCATCCTTCTCTAGAGCTCATCTTATTACCGCAAGTAGTTTTTAGCCTTTCCAATGCAATGGAATTTGGTGCATAGCTTTAGGCTGCCGTTCGATTTCGAAAGAAATGGACAAATGAGTGAAAAAAAAGCAATGATGATAAAGTTGATATTAAATGATTTATACCTGTGAATGCAAAAGCAACTTAACTTCCTTCGGGTGAGGATTATATCTGCTTTATGAGACCCTAAACAAAAATTTAATTATGCTGTCTTATTTATACTATGTAATTATCAAGACTCAATGTCGTGTATTTATACGCCGTCCTTCTTTAGTCGATGTCGGACACAGATGAATATTACCGTGGTCATCAGAAATATAATAAAACTTGCAGATATCAATATTCTGTTATTTGGTAAGAATATAAGTACTGCGTATCTGCGTTCTTTGAAAATGCTGATCATGTAATAAAACAAGGAAATGTATTGGCCCATGCTCTGGTCCTTTATCGGATGAGACCTAACTAAACACTAACATGATCGTTGGTATGGAGCATTCGGTGGGCAATAACTTAATACCTCAAGTGACAATAAAGCCTCACGCATCTATCTCAGTGGAAGCCCCATAAAGGCGAATACATCACGCTTTATATTACTTGTTACCCCCGCCGGTATATGCGAAAAAATGACATGCTTTAATGAGTAAGTGTCTCCTAGTCAAGGCTCTGTAGCCAACAATAGCAAATAGTGATGTTGTTCAACCTCTCGATCTTCAGAACCTCCTCTAAAATTCCTGACAAGTATGAAACAACAATACCATTATATATGTTATGCCAACTACAATATGTAAATATGGTTCGGACGGGGAGGGGCTAAGCAAACGCAGATCTAGTTATCATATTTGCATCATATCTCTTTCATAAGTAAACTATTTTGGTAAACAATTATTGGGAACTGTGTTTTATATCTTGATTATTGCGAAAATCAGTTTCAGATGTGTTAATCAGATGTGTTAATGTCGGGGACCTATCGATATAATCAAGAAGCATCACTGTAAGCATTAAGCTCATATTCTGATATTGAGCATTAAACGTGAATCATGCGATCAACACATGGTAAGCTGCGGGGCTTATGCTGCTTGTAAATTCTAGTGAAATGTTTATCATTGAACACATTGCTGCAATGAAGTCATCACATTCTACTGCGAGTGTGTAATGAATCTGAAAACACAATTTAAGACCTATTTGACCCATAATCGATAGATGTTAGACATACATGAACAAGAATACAAAATGCCCAGGTTAAAAGAGTCCATGGCACTAAATGAGAGTTTTCGCATCCATTTTAACACTCTGCAAAGACTGTTCCTGTTCGTATTTTCCTTTCATTGTGTCGATATTTCATATGCCGCTTTTCATTGCGTTTACCTTGTACGGATAACTGTCGCCATGATTTGGCCATGCTAAAAACCAGTGTATCTAGGGAGGATTATAACTTTTGGCAATGCCCTGCATCTTCTACAATGATAATCGACCACCTATTTGCTAACTTAATCCTCTTCTGCCGCAAATCGTCAAATTGAGTAATAGAGAAGATGAGTCCCCGACCTCTCCAATTCCAATAACCTAAGCGAGGCTAGATGCGTAGATGTCTCGGGCCCTCTGTTATATGTGTAGCGCATATTGATATGCCTCAATGAACCACAACATGCATACCAACATTTAACACACGCATGTGGCTGCTTTGATATTTTGTGCGTAAAACAAGGCGGCTCTTTTGTCATTCATATGAATTACGATGCAAAGGGATCTAAACGATATTTCACGCAATATTTAAATATCAGACCCACATCATATATGAGAACCACAACTATCCTTCACAATCACTAGGATTTCAATACCGAGTCATACACTTCATTATGACATTAATATTTCGTGGTAAAGGGCCGTCAGGAAAGTCATAGCCGCGTCATCGATAACCTACCGCAGAATGTTACCACTACTTGTAGTGATCTGATAGAGTAGCTGACCCTTGTACGGGGCTCAATGTTTTGTAATAAGCGTCATACTAAGGCAAAAGCTCTACAACAACTGATCAAATGCATTGAATTAATTTGACAACTTGCTCGCCAATTCAAGAATTAGCTGTATCGTATATCCCAACTTTGGTTAGACAATCACAAATTACACGTGATCTTGTAATATCGTTTGTTTAATTAATCCATCAATGCCTACTAAATATCTGCCATTGGTTTTATTCCCAAATAAACGACAGTTGCTTCACAAACTAATGCACAGGAAATGGTCAGCGGACTGAGCGGCTTGGTCCCTGCAAAATAAATTTCATTTGTTCTCTTTCCTTGTTCAAAGTCACTCCCAATATCATGCTACAGGCCATCTCTCAATGGAAGCCCATGACATGGAATAACAGAGAGACACTTATATTTCGCCAATATGGCTAGGTCCATGCAGTGCACAGCACTGATAACATTCTCCCTCATTAATGATCCTCATTGGTGTAGACGTTGGATACTTCTTGACACAATCTTGTAATGGTTAGGTTCTGCGACCCATCATACCAGCAACAAATGGAAGGGAAATGCTGTGGTGTTTATTTGTTGCATGGATCAAGAGGTTGAGTGCTTGCAACTATTGCATGGATTAAAATACCGATTGTCCTTGGTATTATCTAAGTCATGATAAGATTTACACCTTTTCAAATTATGCAGTGTCAGAGCATTGGATACGAATTTCAGTGCAATTTAACATGGGTCTTAGCATTGTAAACCTTATCGTAGCGGGCATAAACGGATTGTGTTAATGTTAAACTAATACAATTGGTCGCCTTGAATTAGTGATACCACTCCCCAATGACGACAATTCTTTTGCATCCCACCACAGAATGTTCCTCGAGAAATGAGCAGCTGTTTGATTAATGAGATGATAAACATACGCTCTCTCGAGTAGCTAAATGACTGTTTCGAAAATGTTATATCTGAAAAAATCGCACGTTAAACTAAAATTGCAATGTAGTCAAACGCATTATATTCTGCAATGCCTTGCTTCATGTGCAGCATGACAGACATTATGATCATTTTATGTCTGAAAGACTAATGTAGGATTTGCTAGTACCTCGAAATTATTGTAATAATCTAAGAACCACACTGATCTGTTGATATTAAAGCATCTTTTTATAAGTTTGGGACTGAATGTGAACTTATCATAACTTATTTCCTGCCTGGTGACAGTGTCTCACAATGCACAATTATAGTGCAATTAAGCATACATAAACGGATGTTTAAATATTATTCGACTAATGATACCTCAGCAACTAGGTAAATTGTCCACACTAATAGCAACTGTTTAAAGTATGTTTTCAAAACGGCATTCAAACTGGATAGACCATGCTCGATAAGAAGCACATTGCAGCAGAAGTAGAGCCAATGGCTTTACATCATGATCAGTAGAACCGACTCCATAACGAATATTGTCGATAAGCTCCTGCTCTCTATATCATTGTCTATCATAACAGAGAGAATATATGATGTTGTCACTGGTATACTCGCCATGGCATTTGCCGTTTGTGCGAAATAAACGTATCCGGCTGTCATTGCAAGTCAAGGAATCCAGAAATTAGATGGAAATGCTTGTGAGCCGTAGGTACTGAAATATTACATCGTTGCATCATATTGGCATAAGATATTTTCTTGGCAGCTGTCCTAGGCTCATCAGAATGTTCGGAAAACTTTAAGTGCAAACTGTCTTTATCAGATTCCGTTATTGCAATCATTTACGAATGTCATTCGATTCCTGTCATTTCGTATTTAATGAATATGAAACCTTACAGTAGTCAATAGACAATGGGGATAGTAAATCAATCAGACAATATATATTATCGCGTTTTAACACAAGCCCACTCTGTGACATTCTTGTGAATCAATCTATAAAATATACTATAACCAGGAGATGGTTTTCCTTTTCTAGAGTTCTTGGAGGCAGTTATTATAACTTGAAAGTTAATGTACAGAGGTTTGGTGTGTGTTGTCGTCAAAATGGTAACATATGTTTGTCAGCAGTCCGTGAGGTGTACGTATAATACTATGCATCTTGGATTGACGTGTGCCGCAGTGGCCAATTAGTAATTTTTGATTTGTAACTGTTAATTCCTTTTGGTGAAATTTAGAGACGACATACTAACCAATAAACTTACGTTTTGGCGTGGCGAGGCAACCAAGCCATTTCTGTTGGATGTCTTGTAACGTGCACGTGATGTTTGATGGACTTTGCACGACCTTTTATAGCATATCGGTACGATATGATATGCTCATTGCCTAAGTTGCGTATTGATCTGAATAGAATAAAATATCGAAAAGTTGAGATATTCACTAGCATTGTAATAGCGCACAATATCAAAGGGCGTAAACGTGACTGCTAGGATTGGTTTGAGTAGCGATATGGGTGAACGTAAAAAAATATACGCGAATGTCTTTCATGGTTTGAAACATTTTGATTTCCTCTAAATGTGTACACCAATCAATAAGTTTCAATTCGCCCAATTTCAATGCCGCTGTTAATAATTGTTTAAATAATTTGCTGATCTCATTTTTGGTTTTAGAGCGCCAGATGAGAATTCCTCAGATGTTGGATATGTCGGTGAAAATACGAAGTTTCCATTGTGGTTAATGAGATGACTGAACAATGACCCGCAATGCCAGTCATATAATTTTAATATGATGACTTTGGAAATTTCAACACTAAAATTACATATAGGGTTACGTTCGCGAATAGTGGTCTGTTTACATACATTTATCTTAGGAGAGAAACCCTCACTTTGATAGCTTTGACGACCCCGTGGACCTTCTTGAAGGGAAAGTAAAACACTACTTCAGATTGTGTATAATCAGTTGCAGACATATGGATTAGCTGTTTCTCAAATGCTACCTTTGATGACGTCAGTTACTCATTTTCAATACAAACTGTAGATCTGAGATTCTGATTATTCTTTACATTTACTAATGCAGTGGCTAACGATGACGTTGCAAAAACTGTCGGGTTGGTACGCTCATATATTAAAATAATAGCGGCTGCATGGAATTAGTTGCTTGTAGCATTAGACACCAGCTGATCTAAACTTGGCTCATCAGGTGTGCATATTTCGGGAAAAAGAAAAAAATCATAACATAGCCTTATGTCGTACTGAAAGAAAACGCAAATAATGTTTCTAAGGAAACATTTCTAGACGAGTCAACATGCGAGCAAAAACAGAGCAAAACAAATCGTATGAATTTGAATGTCTTCACTGATATTTACATCAAATACATTCGCCTATGGGGATCAGGAATTAATATTTTCGATAATATTTACGACGTTGGAGCAGGGCTTATAAATCTTTGTCGTTAACTTTTCTCTATGTTATGTATTAAATAGATCATGTATGGTTTTATGTGATGATACGTTACCTAACTTCATAATTTAGCCGACTTACAATATTTCCAAACGTACGCACACTGTGTCACATGCTCATTTGCGCCTTTGTGTTGCCAGACGATGGGTTATTCACAGTTAACATGTCATGACAGTCCTATGAGAAAGAAAGGGTCTGTGTCAAAATATCGATCGTTCCATTTAATTGACGCCAATGATTTGCACATTTTGGCCATGATCAATATTGCAAACGCCAGTGATTCTTGAGTTAAATATGTTTAATTTTTATAATATATATTCATATATATATATATATATATATAGATATATATATATATATATATATATATATATATATATATATATATATGTGTGTGTGTGTATACATAAATATATATATATGTTATATATATATATATATATATATATAATAAGTCAATATATATATGTATATATGTTTATATATATATATGTTTATGTAAAATATATATATATAGTTATATCTATATATCTCTAGATATCTATATGTAGATCTATATATATATATCTCTATATATATATATATATAAATAAGTCAAATATCTAGATATATCTCTGTTTATAGAGATCTCCTGTTTCTGTAAATCTATCTATATATTTCTATCTATATATGTATATAGATGTATCTATATATGTATCTAGATTTATATATATATCTCTATTTCTCTCTAGATATATATAGATATATCTATATATATATATATATATATATATATATATATATATATATATATATATATATATATATATATATATATTAGCACGAACGCGACCTTTAGTGGACAAGCCGCCAACCTTTCGTGGACCCAAGTCTACGAAAGGTTGGCGGCTTGTCCACATATACCAATATGTCCACATAAAGTCAACGCACTTTTTGTTTAAAAATAATAGAAAATATTTTGGTTTGACCATTCCAATATGATAGTCTAATGTTAGTCACGTACAAAATAAATTTTTCACGGGTGATTTCTTTGAATATTGAATAAAATAGCGAAATAAAATTTTAACAACTAACCATTCGTTGACATAACCCGCAAACCTTAATATCGTTCATACATTATATATACTGCGACCCAAATTTCCGAAATAATGCTTAATCATGTGTATTGGATATGTTTATTTGAAAAATTAAGATATTTGATTTTTTTTGAAATTTCATTTCCGAAATCTTTATTTTTCTCCTTATTCATTAATCTACAACATCGAATTAGATCGTGAAATGCTACCAATGGTTCATATTGATCACATCTACAACAAATAATATGTTTCTAATCCATGATGACCGAAAATTATTTAAAAATTTCCGTATTCGTCAAATGTTCGAAAATGTATATGGGCACGAAAGGTTGGATTTATAAGTATAATTAAGTGTCTTGACCTTTCGTGGACGACCTTTCGAGGACCAAAAGTATATACCAGCAATAAAAAGTGACAACAAGGTTTCATTGTATCAATTAAAATATGCCAAATAAATAATTGATAATTAATGATAACAAAAATGTATTATAACAATATGTTCCCGAATGGTTGGAGTCCACGAAATGGTTGGGCCACGTCAGGGGATATATATATATAGGAGAGAGAGAGAGAGATAGAGAGAGAGAGAGACTAGAGAGAGAGAGAGAGAGAGAGAGAGAGAGAGAGAGAGAGAGAGAGAGAGAGAGAGAGAGAGGAGAGAGAGAGAGAGAGAGAGAGAGAGAGAGAGAGAGAGATATAGAGAGAGAGAGAGAGAGAGAGAGAGAGAGATCTCTCTCTCTCTCTCTGGAGAGATCTAGAGAGAGAGATAGAGATAGATATATAGAGAGATCTATATATAGATATCTATCTATATCTATATAGATATATATATCTCTATATATATATCTATATATATATATCTATATATATATATATATATATATATATATATATATATATATACCCGTTACTTGACCGGAACAATATTCAGGGCTCCCCTTTAATCGTAGCATATTATTGAACATTGTTTTGTGAATGCAAAACAGTTTTACATAACGAGGTTTACTTACTACCGAGATGTGGTACATACTCGAGATTAGTTCCTCATTGGGTCATCCATTCGTAACTTCATGTGTATATTTGCTTTATGCTGATGGTTAATCCAATTATTAAGTGTTTTAAAACAGCAGTAAACAATCACTTTCGGGTTTGATGTGACAATGCAGAATGGTACATATAATGGTATATACCCAGTGGGCACAACACGTAAAATCCACGTGGACATCATGTGTATTTTTGGTGAAGTGGATCCACGAACTTTCACGTGATTTCTTTGTGGATTCAACGAGTATTAATCACGCAGAATAGATGTGTCAAAAACATGATGAAATGACGGATAATTTGTAAATTATTATTTATATATCCTTTATTTCAGTTTATACCAGAAATAATGGCATATGTTAACCTGACAGCCCCAGCTAGGCATGATCTAGGTATGA
>CM067356.1:40443326-40468782 GCA_034190875.2 Urechis unicinctus | reverse complement strand
AACTTGCAGATATCAATATTCTGTTATTTGGTAAGAATATAAGTACTGCGTATCTGCGTTCTTTGAAAATGCTGATCATGTAATAAAACAAGGAAATGTATTGGCCCATGCTCTGGTCCTTTATCGGATGAGACCTAACTAAACACTAACATGATCGTTGGTATGGAGCATTCGGTGGGCTATAATTTAATACCTCAAGTGACAATAAAGCCTCACGCATCTATTTCAGTGGAAGCCCCATAAAGGCGAATACATCACGCTTTATATTACTTGTTACCCCCGCCGGTATATGCGAAAAAAGGACATGCTTTAATGAGTAAGTGTCTCAAAGTCAAGGCTCTGTAGCCAGCAATAACAAATAGTGATGTTGTTCAACATATCGATCTTCAGAACCACCTCTAAAAATCCTGACAAGTATGAAACAACAATACCATCATATATGCCAACTACAATATATGTCAATATGGTTCGGACGGGGAGGGGCTACGCTAACGTAAGTCTAGTTATCATATTTGCATCATATCTCTTTCATAAGTAAACTATTTTGGTAAACAATTATTGGGAACTGTGTTTTATATCTCGATTAATGCGCGAATCCGTTGCAGATGTGTTAATCAGATTTGTTAATGTCGGGGACCTTTCAATATAATAAAGAAGCATCACTGTAAGCATTAAGCTCATATTCTGATATTGAGCATTAAACGTGAATCATACGATCAACACATGGTAAGCTGCGGGGCTTATGCTGCTTGCAAATTCTAGTGAAATGTTTGTCATTAAAAATATTGCTGCAATGAAGTCATTACATTCTACTGCGAGTGTGTAATGAATCTTCATACACCAGTTAAGGCCTATTTGACCCATAATCGATAGATGTTAGACATTCATGAACAAGAATACAAAATGCCCAGGGTAAAAGAGTCCATGGCACTAATCCATTTTAACACTCTGCAAAGACTGTTTATGTTCGTATTTTCTGTACAAAAGATTTGATCACGATATCCACCTCTTAATATTTCGTGGTAAAGGGCTATCAGGAAAGTCATAGACGCGTCATCGATAACCTACCGCAGAAAGTTACCACTACTTGTAGTGATCTGATAGAGTAGCTGACCCTTTTACGGGGTTCATTGTTTTGTAATAAGCGTCATACTCTGCAACAACTGATCAAATGCATTGAATTAATTTGACAATTTGCTCGCCAATTCAAGAATTAGCAGTATCGCATATCCCAACTTGGGTTAGACAATCACAAATTACACGTGATCTTGTAATATCGTTCGTTTAATTAATCCATCAATACCTACTAAATATCTGCCATTGGTTTTATTCCCAAATAAACGACAGTTGCTTCACAAACTAATGCACAGGAAATGGTCAGCGGACTGAGCGGTTTGGTCCCTGCAAAATAAATTTCATTCGTTCTCTTTCCTTGTTCAAAGTCACTCCCAATATCATGCTGCAGGCCAACTTGCCATGGAAGCCCATGACCTGGAATAACAGAGAGACACTTATATTTCGCCAATATGGCTAGGTCCATGGAGTGCACAGCACTGATAACATTCTCCCTCATTAATGATCCTCATTGGTGTAGACGTTGGATACTGCTTGACACAATCTTGTGATGGGTGGGTTCTGCGACCCATCATACCAGCAACAAATGGAAGGGCAATGCTGTGGTATTTAAGTTTGCGGCAGACAACATTTATTTGTTGCATGCTAAGGCTCAAGAGGTTGAGTACTTGCAACTATTGCATGGATTAAAATACCGATTGTACTTAGTATTATGTAAGTCATGATGAGGTTTACACCTTTTCAAATCATGCAATGTCAGAGCATTGGTTACGAATTTCAGTGCAATTTAACACGGCTCTAAGCATCGTAAACCTTATCGTAGCGGGCATTAACGGATTGTGTTAATGTTAAACCAATACAATTGGTCGCCATGAATTATTGATATCACTCCCCAATGACGAAAATTCTTTTGCATCCCGCCACAGAATGTTCCTCGAGAAATGAGGAGATGTCTGATAATTAATGACATGATAAACATACGCTCTGTCGAGTAGCTAAATGACTGTTTCGAAAATGTAATATCTGAAAAAATTGCACGTTAAACTAGAATTGCAATGTAGTCAAACGCATTATATTCTGCAATACCTTGCTTCATGTGCAGCATGACAGACATTATGATCATTTTATGTCTGAAAGACTAATGTAGGATTCGCTAGTACCTCGAATTTATTGTAATAATCTAAGAACCAACTGATCTGTTGATATTGAAGCATCTTTTTATAAGTTTGGGACTGAATGTGAACTCATCATAACTTATTTCCTGCCTGGTGACAGTGTCTCACAATGCACAATTATAGTGCAATTAAGCATACATAAACGGATGTTTAAATATTATTCGACTAATGATACCTCAGCAGCTAGTTAAATTGTCCACACTAATAGCAACTGTTTAAAGTATGTTTTCAAAACGGCATTCAAACTGGATAGACCATGCTCGATAAGAAGCACATTGCAGCAGAAGTAGAGCCAATGGCTTTACATCATGATCAATAGAACCGACTCCATAACGAATATTGTCGATAAGCCTCTGCTCTCTATATCATTGTCTATCATAACAGAGAGAATATATGATGTTGTCACTGGTATACTCGCCATGGCATTTGCCGTTTGTGTGAAATAAACGTATCCGGCTGTCATTGCAAGTCAAGGAATCCAGAAATTAGATGGAAATGCTTGTGAGCCGTAGGTACTGAAATATTACATCGTTGCATCATATTGGCATAAGATATTTTCTTGGCAGCTGTCCTAGGCTCATCAGAATGTTCGGAAAACTTTAAGTGCAAACTGTCTTTATCAGATTCCGTTATTGCAATCATTTAAGAATGTCATTCGATTCCTGTCATTTTGTATTTAATGAATATGAAACCTTACAGTAGTCAACAGACAATGGGGATAGTAAATCAATCAGACAATATATATTATCGCGTTTTAACACAAGCCCACTCTGTGACATTCTTGTGAATCAATCTATAAAGTATACTATAACCAGGAGATGGTTTTCCTTTTCTAGAGTTCTTGGAGGCAGTTATTATAACTTGAAAGTTAATGTACAGAGGTTTGGTGTGTGTTGTCGTCAAACTGGTAACATATGTTTGTCAGCAGTCCGTGAGGTGTACGTATAATACTATGCATCTTAGATTGACGTGTGCCGCAGTGGCCAGTAATTAGTAATTTTTGATTTGAAATTGTTAATTCCTTTTGGTGAAATTTAGAGACGACATACTAACCAATAAACTTACGTTTTGGCGTGGCGAGGCAACCAAGCCATTTCTGTTGGATGTCTTGTAACGTACAAGTGATGTTTGATGGACTTTGCACGACCTTTTATAGCATATCGGTACGATGTGATATGCTCATTGCCTAAGTTGCGTATTGATCTGAATAGAATAAAATATCGAAAAGTTGAGATATTCACTAGCATTGTAATAGCGCATAATATCAAAGGGCGTAAATGTGACTGCTAGGATTGGTTTTAGTAGCGATATGGGTGAACGTAAAAAAACATACGCGAATGTCTTTCATGGTTTGAAACATTTTGATTTCCTCTAAATGTGTACACCAATCAATAAGTTTCAATTTCAATGCCGCTGTTAATAATTGTTTAAATAATTTGCTGATCTCATTTTTGGTTTTAGAGCGCCAGATGAGAATTCCTCAGATGTTGGATATGTCGGTGAAAATACGAAGTTTCCATTGTGGTTAATGAGATGACTGAACAATGACCCGCAATGCCAGTCATATAATTTTAATATGATGACTTTGGAAATTTCAAAATAAAATAACCTCGTTTGTTCACTGGGTTTTTGACAAATCATAAGGGCATCCATAGCCCAACGAATGTTGATTGCAACATTCCCTGTCGAGGAAAGTAAACCTGGCGTGTCGCAGTTGCGAGTTTCGTCACCTGACTTAAAAGACGTTTTCCTTGGATATCGCTTGTTTTTGCTGCTAATGGAAGCTGTTCCCTATATTTGAAATTGAATTTCGGAATTATGTTCGCATGATTGATTTCTTTTAGCTAGCACTTCGTGCATTATATATAAGCGCATTATCACTGAGACGTGAAGATTGTGTTGTAAGCGTACTCTCGTGTCCTATGTAATGCAGTATAAATAACATGCAGTCCAAGGCCCAGTGAAGTTTGTCCTTAAAGAGCACTAGTAATATTTGTTTTGAAGTCACTAGATGGCGCCTATTTTTGATCCGATTAATGGTCGTTGTGTCCACTTTACGACATTACTAGATATTTTAATGGGGCCAAATACAACATATAGTGATCGATAATAGAGTGTTTTAAGCAACCTCAATGTAAACACTACATAGCTGTCATTTCCAGTGTGATTAACCGGGCACTAGTTTTACGATGATATGTTGTATGATAAATAATGCTGTATATCTAGTCTTTGGTGGATTACCACGATGATTGAAAAGACGTATCAGTCAAAAGATATATTGCAATGGAGCATTCAACGTCTACACCACTGACCACCATTGTACGGAAAGGACTGGGTAAATATATTATTAGTAGTATTATGCACGCTTTAACCCTATTTGAATGCATGGTTTTCTGTGATTCGAAGCCAGAGATTCCATTTATGAATCGGCTGATCGGATGAAATCGAGACAAGTTGGGTACTAAAAATAAGATGGAAAGAAATCCAAGCCTCGAGCAGTATGGTGTCTCCATTTCATCAACATATGCCGCTATTTGGCAATCCCACAGACGTTGGATCAACCAACAGTTCCATACTTTATTTTTACTTGGAGTGAGCCCCTTTTAGCGTAGCTAGAAACTCTTTTATTTGAGGTTCACCGACATGCTTTCACGTTGACCTCGCTGATGTCAGGTTTGTTTAAAAGAAATAGCTGGTGTTTCAGACATGAAGAGTATATTTTACTATTTATCATAATATGAATGTGTTAGTCCATAGAATATCATGAATTATATTTTATTATATATCAGCTCGCACAAGATTTATAGCTAATTGTTCGTTCAGTAGGTCATGCTGTTGTTATGCGTTTTCGTCATGAAGTCAACACTAAAACTACATATAGGGTTACGTTCGCGAATAGTGGTCTGTTTACATACATTTATCTTAGGAGAGAAACCCTCACTTTGATAGCTTGGACGACCCCGTGGACCTTCTTGAAGGGAAAGTAAAACACTACTTCAGATTGTGTATAATCAGTTGCAGACATATGGATTAACTGTTTCTCAAATGCTACCTTTGATGACGTCAGTTACTCAATTTCAATACAAACGGTAGATCTGAGATTCTGATTATTCTTTACATTTACTAATGCAGTGGCTAACGATGACGTTGCAAAAACGTTTTGGTATGCTCATATATTAAAATAATAGCAGCTGCATGGAATTAGTTGCTTGTAGCATTAGACACCAGCTGATCTAAACTTGGCTCATCAGGTGTGCATATTTCGGGACAAAGAAAAAAATCATTACATAGCCTTATGTCGTACTGAAAGAAAACGCAAATAATCTTTCTAAGGAAACATATCTAGACGAGTCAACATGCGAGCAAAAACAGAGCCAAACAAATCGTATGAATTTGAATGTCTTCACTGATATTTACATCAAATACATTCGCCTATGGGGATCAGGAATTAATATTTTCGATAATATTTGCGACGTTGGAGCAGGGCTTATACATCTTTGTCGTTAACTTGTCTCTATGTTATGTATTAAATAGATCATGTATGGTTTTATGTGATGATACGTTACCTAACTTCATAATTTAGCCGACTTACAATATTTCCAAACGTATGCACACTGTGTCACATGCTCATTAGCGCCTTTGTGTTGCCAGACGATGGGTTATTCACAGTTAACATGTCATGACAGTCCTATGAGAAAGAAAGGGTCTGTGCCAAAATATCGATCGTTCCATTTAATTGACGCCAATGATTTGCACATTTTGGCCATGATCAATATTGCAAACGCCAGTGTCTCTTTTGTCTGATTACCTGACTTGACATGTACAGAACTGAGATGGACTGTAAATGCGAATCGTCGTTGTGATTCTTGACTTAAATATGTATAATGTTTATATATATATATATATATATGTATATATATATATATATATAGATATATATATATATGTGTGTGTGTATATATATATATATATATATATATTATATATATATATCTAAGTAAATATATATATATATATATGTTTTATATATATATATATGTGTAAATATATATCTATATCTATATCTCTCTCTCTAGTTCTCTTGACCGGAACAATATTCAGGGCTCCCCTTTAATCGAGAGAGAGCATATTATTGAACATTGTTTTGTGAATGCAAAACAGTTTTACATAACGAGGTTTACTTACTACCGAGATGTCAGGGCTCCCCTTTACATCGTAGCATATTCGAGATTAGTTCCTCATAACGAGGGGTACTATCCATTCGTAACTTCATGTGTCGTAACTTCATGTGTATATTTGCTTTATGCTGATGGTTAATCCAATTATTAAGTGTTAAAACAACAGTAAATAAACACTTTCGGGTTTGATGTGACAATGCAGAATGGTACATATAATGGTATATACCCAGTGGGCACAACACGTGGAATCCACGTGGACATCATGTGTATTTTTGGTGAAGTGGATCCACGAACTTTCACGTGATATCTACGTGGATTATTAATCACGCGGAATAGATGTGTCAAAAACATGATGAAATGACGGATAATTTTAAAACCCATTTGTAAATTATTATTTATATATCCTTTATTTCAGTTTATACCAGAAATGATGGCATATGTTAACCTGACAGCCCCAGCTAAGCATGATCTAGGTATGACAAGGTATAGTGGGTTTCATAACTTTTGGTGCTATCGATCGATAGGCTCTGGGGATGATGATGGTTTGTGGCTTTTAACTGCTTGGTTACTATTGCGACTGGGGTCTCCTGGAATAATGAGTCGAAATTCAGGTGAGATACTCTCCATACGTAGGCGGGGCTCGAACCCCTGACCTGCTGGTCCGTGGTGGATACCCGGCCAGGGGTTGAGAGCGCTTTCATAAGCCTCATCGAGTTCTTGACAAACCGCTTTCCTCGCTTCAGTTTCGTACCAATTTATTTTGCATAATTATGATCAATATCGAAAAAATACACGGTAATACGGTATAAATTATTATTATTGAAGACGAGATTTTATGCGTCATACTGAACTAGAAAGATTTGCTATATTTTTGACAGTTTTTAAGTTTACAAGTGAGTCGGTTTAACAGTAATTCTTTTAATGAAAATAAGTTTACTCAAGCGGTTGCGCAAAAAACTGCTTGCCGTATATTATTTGTTCATAGTTGATAATTTTATGCTCATTGGTGCTTGAAACCTCTGTTCACGCTCTCAACAAAGTGCCAGCCGTTGCAGCGGAATGGCTGTAGGCACGCCTCGTGCGTATTGGGAGGCTTGCTCCTTATTACACAACAACCATCTTATACACACGCCATCGTTCATCTGTCCCTCCATCTCACAGTCATCGTTCATCTGTCAGTCCATCTCACAGTCATCGTTTACCTGTCAATCCATTTTACACAGTCGTCATCGCTCATCTGTCACTCAGCCCGACAGTCATGGCCCCTCTGTCACTCATTCTGGCATTCGTCGGTTGAGTAATGATGGTTTTCCTTTAACATAAGAGCACTTTTGTGAATATTTTACTCTTTTAATATTTACTTTAATTCTGCTATTGTGAAAGGAAAAAAGTATCTTTTTGGTATTATTTACAAGTTTGCAGTCAGCAGCATAGTTATTGAAAACTGCATAATTTGTGTGTGCACAGGTTTTCAGAAGCGCCGCCTACATCTCCTCAAATCAGGGATATACTGAACAGACTGGAGAGGAGAGAGCTGGCCGATAGTGGCAAACAGCAATGCAGACAAACAGCACTGAGGAACGTCAACATTTCAATGAGCAGTTGAAGGACAACCAGAGAAAGAATTAGTGGGTATGTAAAACTGCAGTTTTGTTAAGGAATATTGGGTGTCAGATCTTATAAACAGCAATGAAATATTTTCCCAAAAAAGGCCTCCATATTATCATATAATGTATTGTCTGAAATGACTGTTACACCCGATTCAACTAACAAGCTTTTGAATAATCCTTGTGGTTTTGTGGTCATTTACTTTGCTAATACTGGGTGATTCTGACTAGTCTATTTTTGCATAAATAATCATTTGTATATGCAAAAGAATACTCTGAACCAACAATTTAAATTAGCCAGTTAATTCAAACACATTGGGTAAATGTCACATTTTTGTGCCAGTTTCAGAAGTGTAGGAAAATTGGTGGCAGCAGTTTCCGGAATATGGGGAACAATTTAACAAACAGGTGAGATTCTCTCTCACTCTGTAGATGTATATGATGTGTACATAAATGATCCAAACAACTTTCACATATGCCTTTTTTTCCGCATTGGCAATGTTTTCATGCACTAATTGTATTCATTCAGACATATTGCTTGAAGATTTATCACTAATTTCCTTCAGTGCAAGCTTAACATGAAAGGGTCAAGAGGTGACAAAGCCAGCTCTGAGAAAATGGCCCTCTGCAAACTAATTGTTGGTAGGTTCCCCAGTGGCTAATTACTTGGAAGTCCATGATAGTATTTGGATTTAATGTACACAATAAGGAATGAAAGTCAGATGTACGATGTATGAAATTAGATAGCTTAAATTGTCCTCTTTGTACTGTGCCGATAGTGTAGTGAAAAGTCCTGGTTTCACCGAGGCTGCTGTTAATGTCTTACTAGCCAACCGACTAAGGAAAGCACCCAAGAGAAAAAGTTTGCCCATTGTAATTTTTCTTAATATACTCACACATTTAGATTTTTAATAGATTTGGCTAGTTCATTTTGCATGTCACTGACAGGCAAAATTCAAATTTGTGTTGTCATCTAATTTTGAAGATGATTTTGTGACATTTTGACACTAGTATAACTGATATGTCATAACTGGTTGCCGAGATATTCACTCACTTTCGTTTAGTGGTTTGCTGATGAAAGACATTTACCCAGACGAATTTGACTGCTTTATGTCAATTAGATAACGTCACACAGAAAAATTTGCGAGTTTGGTCATACTAGTGTCACTTGAAAATTATCGCCAAAATTAGATAACAAAAATTCGGTTGTGCATTTCAGTGGCCTTTTAAGTACATTTTATTATTTGCATTTTATTAGGGTGAAAGTAAATCATGTCATATCTGTGTAGATTCATGATGCTCGTGCATGCAGTGTCTGGTTTAATGTGTTTATGAACAAACCTGCCTTTCTCCACTAATTCTTTGCCTTTGCATGTTGACATTTACTCATAATGTTTCAAAAAGATGTTTAATATCGTTATTTGTGATCATGTAGCACTAATAGTTGGATGTTTCTGAGGAATAAATGTACTTGGTTCATTGATCTTGTCGAATCTATTAAAAAACAAATTGTTTGTATTGTAGCATTACTAAGTTGACTAAAGAGGAAGTAAAAACCACCTGAATACAGAGATTTGGTATCGTTGAATTTAGGTGGAAGGGCACACGTCTTTTCCACGTGTCTATATCCACGTGGTTTCAAAATGCCTTTTACGCGAAGTTTCTACGTGTATTACACCAGTTATTCTACGTATTGTCAATGTGGATTCCACGTATTGTGCCCACTGGGTATGTATTAATACGGCATTAAGTATGTATCGCGTACACAACGTTTATGCTTCGTCACGAATGAGCTGACTAAAATGTTACTTTTCATGACCGCTGAATGCATGTTACTATGTTTGTCTAGAGTATAGATAAATATTTGAGAGCCTCATGATTACCACAGGCCCCAAAATCCGACACACAAACACAATCACATTCATTCACAGAAAGAGATGATAGAACGTTATCAGTGCGCTCCGCTCGGCGGCTCTTGTAGCTACTATGAAGTTTTTGTGACCGCTGGTGATTCTAGGTCAGGGAATTCTCAGAGGAATTTGGCGGTCGTTTTAATAACGAACTCTAAGATGCCGTAGCTAGTGAAGTGAAAATTTAATCTTCCATTCAGTCCAATGAATACAAAGATAACGCCAACATCTACACTGTTTATTACAGGAACCAATACTGTCATCTGTCATCTTATTGGTAGGTCACGGACAACGCACCATGTGGTGCATGAAACACACCTAGTGAGCAAGTGACACAGTTTCCAACTCATATGATTGATTGCGTTATTTGGGTAACGGGTATTATATGGAGAATTCGCAATCGCCCTTTTATGTAGCTTGTGTGATTATGAAGACTCTCATGCAAGTATTCGTTTTGATTTATTCTGTTACAGGAGTTATATACCATGTTTTGCTACGTCCTCTCCCACAACAAGTAAACAACATGTCTAGGCATTTCTTCTCCAAATAAACATCATTATCTCATGGACGATGAGCATTCACGCGCTTTCAATATAATAGGAACAGTCCGATCTTGAAATATACATACCGAAATATACATACCGATTCAAATGTCAAATAAGTCACACATTAACTTTCTAATGGAAAAAACCTTTAAGTTCTACATCAGATTTCCCAGAAAAAACGGGCCAAGTGTTCCACGATCCCTTATTGAGAAAAGTCGTTTTTCATTACTTTTATGAGCCGCTGAAATGATTTGACTTGGCAGACAATTAATACAAACGGCTAAGGGCAAGATTGAAAGCTCTATAGCGCATGCGCAATTACCGCCGTAATGTGTGATTGCTTCCAGAGGCGGATGTACTTCTCAGTGCAATGGCTTTCTAAATTCGCGCCATGACTGGTAAAATGTTTTATCTAAAACTGCATTCAAATGTCATTATAACGGACATTTTGTGTGTATCTAACGATATCATATTGAAAGACAGGGCCATGCGACGAGTCCGCATTCTGGGTATCAATAAGGATATTTTTGCGATTTAGCTAACATTGCACATACTATCCAGGCCATGCGCTTGTTAAGTCAAACAAGTCGGTGCTCTTCGTACTTGGTGCTCCGAGTTCACACTAACGAGCATGCCAGAGATCATCTTTTCATCTGTCATATCCTTAATAAATTCCGCTGTTATAAATTACTGAACGTCATGTCAAAGGACTGCAGCATGAATGTAGGCTGAACACACAGTACGAGTCTAACCCTATTTGTAGCCCAAGTATGTTCGGCAGGAATACAGTCTGAGTCTGTTGATATTTTTCGGAATATTATTGTTGTTAAAGCCAATAATACTGTTGATGATGAACTATGGTTGCTAAGGTACAAATTACTTCTCTGGACTCCTTGCATTTAACAAGCTTTACTAAACCAGATGACTACGCTATAACGCGATACATAATGATTAGAACAGCCTGGTACTGGACCTAAATACATATCGCAGCACTGCATACCGTTAACTGCTTATTTCATCGATGACAAACTCTGGGGAAAAATGAAAATAGAACTTATATAAGTATTGCGGTACTTGTTTAAATGGTGTGCGTTGATAAGTGAATAGATTGGCTAGATTTATTGTGTCATGGACTTCTAAATGTTAGCGTGTGAAGACCAGCGTTCAACGTTTATAATGTATATGATTTGCTTAATTGAAGGTAAAAAAATGCCGATAGGTATCAATGAATGAAACGTCCTACCAACGCGTATTGCGATTAACAAACGCCTAAATGGATCCATCATTATCATAACATGTTTTAAAATTTCATTAAAGAATTAAACGTCTACCATAGCGTGCTGTGATTAACCTAAATGGGATACATCATTATGAATACATGTTTTAAAATTTCGCTTCGGGCATGAAATTCTGTTGAAGTAGACCATGAATCAGTTGTTATTTGAGATGAGCTATCGATCACACAAACAGGGGGGTCTATTCTGACAACGCTAATACCACCATGCCTATTAAATACAGATCCTTAGCTTTTATTGTCAAGTGGATACTGTTTATCAATAGGGACGCAAACAGATTGCACTGTATATAATTGGTTATGCGGTGACTTACATTGCAAGTTGTAATATATTGTAGTGTGCTGTCTTTGGTTCTTAGTCTAAAAGCCTGTACACGGACTATTCCAGATAGCCTGTCATAGCGGTTGTTTGTTATTTGATTGATTGGAGAATAATACGTGCTGTAGAGCTAATGTGGCCGTTGCATATGAATTAAGTTGCACCACAGAGATGCTTCTGATGCGTTATTAGCAAAGTTAAATCCGAAAGGCACAACGTGACAAACGCCGCTTACACCGTATTTGATGAATGCATTATGATTCAATATATATTAAAATGTGTTGAGGCCATTGGCCAATGAGACTGTATCTCTTTTAGTCGAATCGGGTTGTCTGCAAGGTTATGAGGCTATAACAGGGATATACTGGCCGAGGTCCACGCCTTAATGATGACATAAAAGCCATTTTAAGAGGACGATTTTCTGAACATTGGTTCACCGTTTTACTTGATCTTACCAGTGGATGGAGAAGCTAAGCAGTCAATCACAGCGCCACGGGACTGCCCTGTTACTTGATACATTATGATTAGTACAGCCTAGAACTGGACTTTAACTGAATACATATCGCAGCACTGCATACCTTTCACAGCTTATTCCATCGATGACGGATTCGTAGGTAAAATAATTATTGAACTAATATAAGCATTGCGGATCTTTGTTGTGTTTAGTCCATTATGTTTATAATCTTCATGATAATATTAATCACTACGATGCAAGCAAATACCCTGCTGAACAAACATATTTGTAAATAGACGTTAATGATGTTCGGCAAAGGTTCTTTTTATCACATCATCTCGGTGTTATGTCCAAGACAAGACTGTGAAATACCCACTGAACGTAGAAACGACGATTCAGAGTTAGCCAACTGCCCGACACACTACAAGAAATCGATGGCGCTCAGTGGTAGAGTTTGCGGATGAAAGGTGGCGTATTTGTTCGTTTTTCACAACGAACCAAATTCACTAGGGATGCCTCTATTGTGAATGAGAAAAATCTTGGTCACTATATGTAATCAGCAGCATATAATCTCTGGGGCGATTGGAAAGGTTACAGTTGTTCGTAGCCATTGGGTCAATACTTACTCTGCCAATTGTCATGAAACAATTGTCCTTTGTCCTTTAAATGCACACCGATCTCAGGTAGTCTTTAATGCTGCTGCTAGATGGATTTCGAATGACTGATCAATTATGGCACCTAAATCCCGGACCTCGGACGCTTACTCTTGAGTAGAAACGGCCATTCGGTATTCAAAAGATTTTTTGTCGAAAGTATGTATGTTAAAAAAGCATTTGCCCATCATTTCGCCAGTATAACTCATTGTGTAAACTTGTCTGTAACTAAAAGTCCTGGATTTTTAGTCCTAGTCATCTGCTAAATGTTTAACATTATGCCCACAGCACTGTCTCAATCATTGATGTAGGTCAAGGCTGAGTCGCATGATTGCTTGCATGATTGCACCTGCTATGAATTTGTGTTAAGATATGTACTACCAACAAACTGTCGTCATTGAAAACATATCATCGTCTCTGATGTACTGGTAATGGGATTGCAGTGTTTGTTATAGTCTAAATTACCCACAAAGTCAATCATGATTTGGGAAGTTTCATAAAGCGAGACCTGGAATCTCGTATGTTTTAGGCCAGGCAAGCGTTCGGTGATAACTGACTGGGACCAAAGTGAGCTGTTCATGCCCGTGGTACAATGCCGATGTTTCCCACGGATTGGTTGTAATACTAGAAGTGGATCACCCGATCTCTGATCACCCTAGTTAAACAAATTTGATTAGGTAGTTAAATCACCTAGAGGATGCTGACGGCTGACTAACAAGCGTGACCTACGATTGGAGATTACGATTATGCACTGTCAACGTGCCCGATTCCCGTTTCCGTTGGTTGACGCCTTGCTCCGTGATCAAGTGACAAGTCCGGTGGTTCAAAAGGCGTCATCATTCATCATCAAACTGCCAAAGAAACTGCCACAACGCCTCGAAGAAAATATCTCACCCTGCAGAAGAAGGAAGAGATCCTTAAAGAACTAGGAAGAAGTCGCCAAGAAATTTTAATTTTCAACGTCCACCATATCGCGCTAATTAAAGAACAGGTATGACATCTTAGAGCAACATGGAGCCGTCCAATACGAAAGCTCAAAGACAAATGCCTGAAATTGCCGCCGACTTTCGTGACCAGGATATATTCAACACAGACGAAACGGCCCTTTACTTTTGGGCCTGTACTGACAAAGGACACTCCCAGCCCGCGGAGGAATTTGCCGGGGGGAAAGCCGCTAAGGAAAGGATCACCGTCCTTCTGTGTGCCAATATGGACGGATCGGAGAAGCTGCCACAGCTCGTCATCGCCCGCGATGTTTTCCAAAAGATATCACAAATCTGCCGGTCGAATACGCTTGTTCGAAAATTGTATGGATGATCTTCACACACTGGCTGACTAAATGGGACCGAAAGCCCCACTTCAACCTACGTAAAGTGTGCCTGTTTATCGACAACTGTTCTGCCCGCTCGCCGAAGGTGACGCTGACCAACATCACTTTACACTTCCTGCCGCCCAACACCAACATTCTAATCCAGCCGATGGACCAAGGAGTGATACGGAAATGGAAAGGACATTACCGCAGCGCGTTGAATTGACGAATCATAAACGCCCTCGACGCTGACGAATCTGTACAAGCCCTGCCATTTGCCTGTCAGGGTATAGGCCTTGACCATCGCCAACTGTTATCGTAAAGCCAGCTTCCCTCGAACCGACCAGCCCGCCGTTGGCGATGTCGACGGTGACCTGTACGACGTACAGAGAGGAGTTCGATTGACTCGATGACACCGTTCACGGAAGCGTCCCTTTTAACGAGGTTGCACTGTCCTACCGAGTGCAGCTTAACACGGCAAATCATCTGAATAACGAACACGTTATCAACTGACCGAGCAGTTCTTATGGTGACTTTGTAAAAACTTTCTGATGACGGTAGATTTAGTTACTAGAATGGCAGTATGCAATGTTAACCTCCCCACTGTGAAACATTAGCACGGTCACCTTATTCTTGCTGAACCCAAAATATATGGCACGTCATTAAAATAATGTAGTATTATGATAAATAACGTTGCCGAGTTTCAGTCACCTCTTCTATAACCAAAGGGCCATTAGACATTCACAAAGTATAACGATTATTGTTTCGCTTATTTACATATATTTGACCGCAACATAATCATAAGATTCAACATCTGATTGATGTTAAATAAACGTATTCTTGAGAATAAACGAGATGACAGATTGCAACCGCCACTCAGTACTTAGCCAAAGACGTGCGTATGAGAATTTAAAAGTGTTTTCAATGCAAACGCTTGATCTGAAAATAATGGAAATACATAACGACATGGGTTGCATCTATATACCGATGTTGTACAACTTGAGCGTTTTTCCTGGTCCACCATTAGCCACATTATAATGCTCATTTTGCCGTTGGTATCGTTTTACCATGCAATTATTCAATTCAAGTGTACATATTAGAATTAATGTGACCCTTACAATTGTCATTCAGTGATATTTGAGAGACAGTGACGATCAGAAACAAATTCTGTAACAGAAATTCCCATGGCACGCTCATTTATCTCTCCAAATTTTCATGACTTCGCGTAGTATAATTTTGACCTGCGCTCATAGTTTATTATTGAAATCTATTGGCTTAATTAGATACTGTCTGTGGTAACTTGTTAGTCATTTATGCGGTAACCCGGTTTGGGCTTACAGATGCTGAATCTAATTTGGCACAGCTTTCACGATTTTGTTTTCCGAGATATACTATACAATATCAAACAAAAATAACCTTATTGCATCCTGAATTAATCCACCACAACATGCTAAATGATTGATTGACATTTGATTGTTTGTTTTATATTCTGATTAGGTGCAATGAGACAAATACATGAGTAGATAATGATGCGACTGATTTTGGTCAGAAAGGTATTTTGACTCACAAAATATACATTCACAGCCAATCGTCAGCTGTAAAGCATCGTTTGTGAATTAAGAAGAAACGGTTCATTATATCAATGGCTAGAGTGAGAAACTCAATCGCACTACTTTTTAGTATCTCCATTCAAGACTCTTATTAAAATCAACTACGTACCAATTTCTGGACCCCCTGTCCAGCAATGACAGACCGATACCACAACGTTGTAAAAAGGGCAATAGCCAAAGAGTGCATTTCATAGATAGCATTCTGTTGTCAAGAACTATTACTAGGATGACAGTCTTCAATATGGGAGTTACATGCATTAGGACAATATTCGTTGATGGAATGATTCCGCAAATCATCTTATGTATGTCGAAGTGAATAAATGTGACAAAATTTGAAATTGACGTTCTGGGTTCGTCAAGCTAATCATTACCAAAGCACCATTTATATACAGTTAATATTTTAAGTGCTGTGCCAGGCCACCAAACGTCGTTTTATATCCTGGGAAATCCACAAAATATCTGCGGTTTAAAGATGTGATTCTAAACAGTTATAATATTAAATATCACAAGAATATGGACTAACGTAGGTTTCCTAATACCCAGATATATCTTTTTATAACTCAGTTTGTGTTTATCAGTTCACTGGATGTTCTACTCTTAAATTCTTAGTTGACTCAGAAAAGAACATGATCGATTTATATGTCCACCAATTAAACCTTTCATGCAATATGTTGATCTTCTTTGCATTAAGACATTTTTGTTTTATGCTCTTAGGTCGATTCATATTATGATATGATATAGTGTTCAATGTGTGTGATTGTGTTCAATTGCACGATATAGTGAAACATCTCCTACCGATAACCCAAGTTTATTTCGTCCTGATAAATCAACTAAATATTGCTCTGAATGTTTCTTGAATTTAGAATAAAACATGATCGATATACATAATTCAACCGAGAGAAAAATTCAAGCGAAATGCCGATATTTTTCTATCTTTATGTGATCAATCTCAGGCAGTTGGCTCACATGATTTTGCATTATTCTGCCTTAATTTAACCCTGGCAGTGTCTTTTGCCATCATATTATTATCGTCTGGATCTTGATTCAATGACACATAGATCCTAACTTAGATCTTGTCATTGATCTAGATGTCCTATGTTTATTGACAATGAACCTTGATTGATAATTTCAAGGCCATCATGTTCAATCCAGAACGGCTTTCTAGGTTGACCAAATTTATCAGCGGTGAGGTAACGGCATGAATAACAGTATTTTGTAATCAAATGTCGCTTATACTTTGCATCCACGGCATAACTGGGCCATATATAGCTACTTTCCAAGGGCAATGCCGAGCAGTTTGCTGGTATACAATGTGAAACGGACAACCTATTGTATTGGGATAGGTTGCTATTCCATCTTCTGTTTGTTTGAGTGAAATATGTGCAATTGGTTTTTGGCAAAATAGTGTTGTGTCTGTTTCATATACATTTGGTATCTCTCCTATGTTACCATATATACAAATGCTTTACGTGGGAGGTTTTCGATAGAGCAGCGCCACTGTCATTATTGCACGATGTGGTAATCACAATGTGGTACATTCCTAATAGAAAGAAACTCATTGGTCCGACTTACTCATCCATTTTAAACCGTAACAGAAGCTGATGGAAGCAAACACTCGCTCTTAATGTTCGGCAATAATGCGAACGTGCAAGAGTTTACACTTGTTCGTGAAGTATGTTCATCACTAATTAGTGAAACCACGTTTTTGATAGATTAATGCTAAGCATTTCACGGACTCAACATTGTATCATGATGATGGGGCACAGAAAGAACCTACTGACCTTTATGAATGAAGGGAATTAATCAAGGAAGTGACGAAATATAGTTGATTGTAGACCGTGTCGACCAGTCATTGACACTGTTTAAACGTTGCATAAATATGGTAGCGAAAAAATTGCATCTGGCAATTACATACTGTGATAACAAACCAATAAATAGGGATATAGAGGATCATACATGAAACGGAAGCTCATATGTAAATGAATGATAAGCGTACCCACATATTAAAGTGTTAACTACAACATAATAGGCCAGATATAATTTTAACTACAAACCACACTCATCAGCATTAAACGGTCGTTTGAAATAGGCTCGTCGATGCGTTTTGCTTCGAGCATTAATTTGATACTTTCTACAGCCTGAAGAAGTTATCAATGTCTACTTATTGCAAATATCCCTACATTTTATTGTCATTCAACCGGCTTTCGAAAACAGGCCGTTTACTCAGCCTCCATCACTGATGATCAAACCATTATATCTATGTATTGGCGGGCAGCTGAACAAATATTATAGCTGTTTAAACATCTCAATACTGCTGTATAATACTCATCAAGATGACTACGTGGTGAAAACGATATGTTTATATTCACCGGTGAACATATTTGTCTGTGTACTAATGACGGTTAGACAAATAAATTGGATTGTGCGCTCAAACTCAATGACGTGTTATAATTGGGCAACAACGTCTAAATTGTGTGTTTTTGCTGATCACATTACACGCCAGCAGCCAAACCATGATGGCATTCAGTTAACACGACTATATTCTTGATTAAATTTCTAAATGTCGATTTTCACAACGGTATTGTCGCACAATATGATGGATGTGCACCGAAATGGACTTCATTAGTAGGAACATCCTCGTTTAAGGCATCGTAACCACCAAACTAACGGGCGATCTTTCTCCTGGGAGTGGTGCGATATCAGGCATTCGCTAAAAAGCACATCGTCAGGAGCTTAAAATTGACAGTGTTAGCAGCACCAGACATGTTATATGGTCCACTTTGGCTGTTTGTCCATGGTTATGCAAAAGGAGATGCAAGTCTGTGATGAACCAGCTGCCTATCGATTGATGTAGTAGTTGTTATGGTGATGCTACATTTTAGAAAACAAGCTTAACCAATGCGCATGAAATTCCAACTTGATTTTATTACCTGCTCGCATCTTGAAAATATCTACAAATGATTTTGTCTTTTTATTTTGCTTCACGGGCACAATGTAGATGCATACAAAATGGTTACATTAAGAAAATTTGTATTTGATTTTATTCAACAAATAAAACAACAATATACTTATTGCTGGTTTCTCAGTTTCTTGAACTAATGGAGAATTTAAAGTGGACATTGTGTACTGGTTTACTACCGTTCCAATATATATTTAATTTGTGTTTGTTTAAAAATTTAATTTTGGCGGTATTAAATCTAAAGTACAAAATCATTTTACAGTACAAGCTCTGCAAATTTAGCCCTCGGTTCAAAGCATAACTTAATCCGAATGATTGGAAATAATCTCCATTTTCACACGGCAACTATTATCCAAAAATAATGCAATGTCAACCTATTCCTAATGTCCATTGCGGCTAGAAACCCGAAATGCAACACTATGATCCTCACTTCCTTATTTGCGTTATATCAAAATAATGATTGTCCAATGACGTCAACAACACCCATCCGCCGGACATACCGCCTGTGTTGTCAGCATAATTCACTCGTCCAAGGAAATGACTATTTTACCTTGTTACATATAACGGAATAATGCTCTCATATATCAATTCACATAAAGGTAGTAACTACCAAGGATTTGTCATTGCAGTGAACTGAACATAAAAAAACCCTGGGATAATGGGTAAAGACGAGTCATATATCGTCGCATCGTACATTGAGGCTGTATTCTATTTAGACGCATATTTCGTCACAACTCAGCTATTTGGTAGATTTACTTGAATGGAAAAAGATGGCACGTGGCATTGAAGTGCACCACAGAAGTGAATACTTAAAAAGCAGTGATTAATTAATCTGTGAAATAAACCACTCTCAATTCCTCATGACTTGCCTATGGGACGATGATTTTCAGAACCTATCGATCAGCGGACATTGTCCAAAAGCATATATCCTCTATATTAATGAGGGTCATTTCTGAGAACAGAGAAGGGGAATGCTACTAGCGATGTGCACTTTGTGACTCCTGCTATTCTGTCGAAATTGAAGTTTCTGCCCGACATTCCAGGTCAGGGGATTCAGAAATGGGTTGGTTGTTAATCTGAAGTTGGGAATGGACCTGAATAGGGATAAGAAAAAAATATTATTGGCTTTGCAGAAATGAATCCGCACATTCGGAACTAGTGATAAAATGGATGAGGCTGGTTGTTTTGTGTGCGCTAACATATGGTACGTTTGGTTATTCCTATTTCATTTGGCTTTCAATATATTCTATGGCAAATCGTGCGTAACTCAGTCATTCAGACATGTTGGTATCGAATGATTAAAATAACAAACATTCCGATGGCATAAATAGGTTTTCAGATCATTGATGACTTAACGAAATATTTGAAACAGAAGTTGCACTTAATGAGAGATTCTCATCCATTTCATCTCGGGTCCATATCATGTATCATGTATCATGTATATTTCAGCAGTTAAAAACCCATCGGCGCGGATAAGAAACGATAGACATACCTTATAAAAACTGATACGTTTTCAAAGGTTTAAAAATGAATATAAGAAGTAAAGTTGTACTATTGCCCTTCGTCAGCTTCGCATGTCCGGTAGTGTCGATAATGTGTGATATTTGTTTTACGATTCACTTCGTCAAAACTAAGACAACGTACTGCACATAGACCTCAGATGTAGCCAAGAACGCCGATAGGGCTGGAATGGTCGCTCAGTTTAATTGGACTACGGATTATGCTCATTTATCAACATATCAATATATGCAATGCGACCAATAGCCAGACTGGTGTGTAAACTTTAAATTGAATTCGTGTAATCTGTTATTTTCAATGTGCTATGGATTTTACTTCATATTAGCGCAATGTGTTTGTTGCCCGCTGGATTTTTTATTATGATAATTTATTCGTAATTTAGCTCTCATGACTCTGAATGTAATCGATTTCTATCAACCATAGCCAAATTTTATTTGTCTGTTTTTTTATGTAACAATAATTTTAACTTCGATAACATGATATTAATCCAATTTAAGGGGTTGTCTGTGTCATTTATTGCATTATGCGATTTTGTGATTAGATGTGATGTATTGCAGAATATTTCCAACTCGGGATATTGTAGAACTGCATCCAAATGCTACATCAATGACAGCCTTTAAAATGTAACTGATGTGCTTTGTCTCTAGATCCAGACGATGAGATATCGACTGAATCACATACTGCCCGGACCATCATTAAGCCGAATAAAACGACATGAATAGAAAATTAGAATATGATGACACAGAGACAGGAGAATACCAGCATATTACATGTATTGCTGTTCTTGTCGGCTTATATATATCGAACAAATTGGGTTTCGAGCTACAGGAAGAGTCACAATAATCTATTTACAACGAACTGATTTGCATAACACTGGAATTAAGCCAAAAAATCAAATATGGCTATATAGCAAATTATATTTTGCCACACCTCTTGGCACAATAATATCCTTGTGAAAGATGCTGAACGAAAAACCCTAAAACTTCAACATTCATGCTTAGACCATTTCCCTCCGAACCATATCGACATGTATGGTGGGTAGGCTAATACATATCATGGTGTTACATTATAGTAATGATCAAAATTCTTAGAGATGGCTCTCAAAATGAACAAATTCTTAGAGGTTGGACCAAAAGTATAATTCGACGCTAATCTGAATCCCATACAAGTAATCTAGTAGATGAAAGCCATGCATAAATATTGGCTGAAAATGGGTTGCCAGACCTAAGCTTAACATTAATACCTGAATGGAATCCTGATTTCCTCATTAAATGCATTGATTACTTATTGTCTACTGCCTCACAAACACCCTCATTTCACCTCGATGTGTCGCGGGTACGACGATTTTAAGGACCTATCCATAAAGGGATATTGCAAAAAACAATCCATTACTGAGAAATGAAAAGGGAAAGTGTTATCAGTGGTGGGCACTCTCTGACCCTCACCACTTTGCCAAAACTAACGTGTCTCTCTGCCTTTCTAGGTCAGAGGATTCAAATTTGAGTACGCCTTTGACATGAAAATGGGAATAGCTTTGAACAGGGGAAGATAAAATGAAATTGGTTTGTGCCTGGACCAAGCGGCATAGCCCGACCAAGTCACACAATGGATACCACTGACCATGTTTAATGCATTGCCATATTTAGTTATGCAGCTACCAATGAGATATTATAAGAACGCGGCGCGGAGCTGTACACAACATGTACAGGACGAGGAAATTGTCAAATAAATAAAAGAAATTTCGATCGTTCTGATTGACTATCCGCAATATTATAAGACACGAATTGAACGGTTATTGAACATAACACACAACTGGCACACACTACCGTCAAAGTTGTGTAAAATGATATGAATTAAGCATATATAGAAACTTTTTAAATGAAACAATTGACAAACGTGCAATATGCTTCAATCTATTTTGCCATATAATCAGCGCGAATGATTACTTTAGAGATAGCTATTAAATGTTCTTTCATGGTTTCAATTTGATTTATATAGAAATGCATCTGGTGTCCTTCAGAATCATACGAGACTCACATTGTCAAGCGCAATGCCATGCTTTAAGTGTTTATCTCAGTGTTATAAAGATTAGGAACTGAAGTCACGTTGGCGTACTTAAGCCTGTCGCTTTTAACATCGTAGTTTTCATAGATCATGCGAATCTAACTTGCAAAATTTGCCACAAAGAAATTTGTACCTACAGTTTACAACCCATTCGTAACAGATCATTTGAATGATTTTTATGTTATACCTGCAAAGTACCGGTATTAAATAAACTGCAACGACTAATCCTTGGTGTCATTCTGTATGAAAATTGATATATGAGAGCGAAATGTTTTTATATTTAACAAATTGAGTAGTCATTTCCCTCAGCGAGTGAATAATGCTGACAACACAAGCGGTATGTACTGCGCCTGGGTGCTGTTGACGTCATTGGACATTTATTCTTCTGATATAATGCACACAAGGAAGGGAGTATTATTGTAATGCACCTCGGGTTTCTAGCCGCTATGGACATTTGGAAATGGGTTAACATTGCATTATTTTAGACAATAGTTGCCGTGTGAAAATGGAGATCATTTCTAACCATACGGGTTAGGCGATATTCAACCAAGGGATTAATTTGCAGAGCTTCTATTGCAAAAGGATATGCGCATTTGCTGGAAATTAGCTGATTACTAGATATGGTACTGCTCAATTTTTTTTTTAAACAAACACCAAATGAATATATATTTGAACAATGATAGAGCAGTACACAATCTCCATGAGTGCCAGAAACTGCCAATAACCACTTTTGTGGGGTTTAAGTGGTTAAAATAAGAATATTGTTGATTTTATTTGTTAAATAAAAAAACCCTGATTTTTCTTAATGCAGCCATTTTGCATGCATCTACATTAAAATGAATATGATTAGTTTATTGTGTCCGTGAAGCAAAAGCATATACATCGGTTTAGCTTGTTTTCAAAAATGCAGCATGGCCATAATAATAACTATATTAATTGACAAGACTGCTGGTTCATCACAGACTTGCATCGCATTTTTTAATAACCATGGACAATAAAACAGACAAAGTGGACCATATTAGATGTCTGGTGCTGAAAACACTGTCAGTGTTTCGCTCCTGGCTATGTGCTTTTTATGAAATGGCTGATATCGCACCACTCCCAGAAGACTGGCTGCCCGTGGGCTTAATTGTTACTATCCCTTTAGTGAGGGTGTCCCTACTAATTCATTCCATTTTGGTGCACATCCATCATATTGTGCAGCAATGCCATTGTGGAAATCGAGATTTAGAAATTGGTGGAAATCCTGTCATGTGACATTTTTACAGCGCACTTAAGACGCAGAAATGGCTTTTAGCGTGGCAGCATCAACACACTAATACCTATTATGGTCATATCCGTATAGGCTCTTGTAGTGGTTAGGCCATGTACAATATGTGTATGAGCAATAACGGTTTGAGAGCAATGCAAAAGGGGAATAAAATAAGAACAAACAGGATCTGAGTAGCACAATGGTTAGTCGTGAGTTACAGATGAAGCCGTCCACAATTCGAGTTTTTACTTTGGATGTGGCGTGATGGAAACATGAACGTAAGGTACATAGTACTATGCCTGTTACATATCAGAGAGGCTGTATTAACCAAGGAGTGCAACTTGATATTCATGCAATGAAGTGTCCGAAATGAATACCACCTATTATTGATTTACATGCGAAATGAATGCCATTAGAAATGTACTCAAAGAAATTTGTGAAACAAATGCTACACATCATTAACGCACCGTTCGGGTGATATGAGTACCACTTGTTTGTCACGAAATATGGCATGTGAAAAGAATACCACTCAATATTAACGAAAGGATGTGTGTAAAATGAAAGCCACATAATATTCACGGAAAGGTGTGTTTGAAATGATTATCATTTAAAAAACCCACACAGAGGCACGAATATAGTCGTGTGAACCAAATGCCATTTGATATTGACATAAAGTGGGGCGTTTATATGCCCTTTGATGTTCACGTAAAGAGGTAGATACAGAACTATAGAACGACAGTCCTTGTCAGTGTTTTAGTTTCAAGTCAACGAAGGCACGACATCACTGCAGACTTGTCGGGAAAGATGGCAACTGGCTAGAGAAAATGACGTCTACGAGTTTTAGATACCTGTGCAAGCAGACTACTGTACCTATTTCCGGACATGTGACATTTGTGAACTTTGATTGTCAAGGTCGTTGTTGGTCCAGGAAAGCAGTCGCAGCTCCGTCAACGCGGAGGAGATGAACTAGCGTTAAAATGATGGACGAAGCGCGAAACAAACGATGACCAATAACAACGTACTGATACATGTTTAAAGACTATGCATATCCACAAACAGAGCAAAAGGGGAGGGGGGTTAGGGCAGACAGACAGAAACACGTTTGTTGCCTAAGTGCATGCACAGATCAAAACAAATCACACTGAAAGATGAGGCAGAAAGTGTGGAACTTTGCAACTTTTACAGAAGACGCCATCATGGTTTGGTTGCTGGCGTGCACAGCAAAAACACAATCCAGACGCTGTTGACCAATATTAACACGTCATTGTGGTTTAGCGTACAATCCAATTTATTTGTCAATCAGTTATTAGTGCAGAGACAAATATGTTCACGGGTAAATATACAATTTCAGTTTTCACCACACAGTCATCTTGATGAGTATTATACAGAAGTATAGAGACGTTTACAACATAACATATGGACGACAAATCAGTGCCTAAAGCAATGGAAAATATTATCATACGATTACATACAGTGATAGAGTATGATGTTCTGTAGAACCTACATTCTATGGGATGTTATCAAAAAGCATAAAG
>CM067356.1:40397072-40443226 GCA_034190875.2 Urechis unicinctus | reverse complement strand
GTCCGTTTACACCTTCTCAGAGTTTGCATGTACAAACATTCAGCAATCAAAGGGACAAGCGGTCTCTGGCAACTGTGCTGCAAAATTGTCCGATCAAGCACCTTGTGATAAATCTTTAACAATGCTTCTTACCTCAGACTAAAATTATGTCTGAAATACTCACTATCATCCAGCTGTGATGGTTACTCCAAGAACTATAGATACCGGTATCTGATGGGTACATAACTATCATCATTGTAGATTATCCATATGACTCTGGCAAGGTTGAAAATTTAGTGCTTCTATCACTCAAGACCATGAGTGATATTTAAAGACTGAATGTTAAATTATGTGTGTCGACGAAATCATGCAAATCATACAAATATGCATTTATAATCAATCCCACTTCCTTAAGTAGCCCGATCCTGCATTATTCCAATCATGTGTATAGTTTAGAATTTTGCAAGCAACGATTGGATGATTACCTGAATGTAAAAAAAGCAAAACCGTACACGATTTTTGTTTGACTTTGCAATGGCGTGACGCTTTACGGCATAGCCTCCAATCTCGTTGCTCGCTATAGAGCCCCGAAGCCTTTATCACATCACTATCAACTTTATATTTTTCAAATTGGACTGATGACGAATGAACTACACTGGTATGTCTTAGTGTGAGATTGTTGAAATATTGCCAACAATTCTATTTTTTGCGCCAGTCAATAATTCTTGTAAATACCTTTGCTTTGGCATGCACAAGACATTTCTACAGTTAACTAGATTTGTTTCTTCATCAAAAGTAAACACTCGCCGCAATGTCTATGGCTCACGCTCATTATTAACAGGAACGAAAATTATTGCCATAGCAGCAAAAAGTCGGAAATTGAATAGTGCGTTTGTTTTTGCATTCTACATTCAAATAAAAGTATCTAGGATTTGCTGGAATGACGTCGTTTTGAGTAATCATAAATGGCAATACTAGCTTCCAATGTGAAGAACATCGTGCTAGTTCGGTTTATTCAATACGATAGTCATGACTACAAGCGTTATTTCTGGTTGCCTGTTCAGTTGCGTATAGCATTGTCACAGCAACGTCGATCATTGTAATGGCTTCCTGGCAAGCCACAACATTACACCTTCGTGGTTAAATGTGATAAACAATCAACAAATAGTATTACATAACGCTATGACAAGCTAACAAAATTCACTGCATGATTGTTGTAACGGACTTTGTGCTGGCTAATTGAATATATTTTCAGTTTGAGATGTCATGGGTCTGTGAACTCATAACCGCATATATATATATATATATATATATATATAGATATATATATATATATATATATATATATATATATATATATATATATATATATTTATATATATATATATATATATATATATATATATATATATATATATATATATATATATATATATATATATATATATATATATATATATATATATATATAAACCGCTTATATCAGCCACGCATCAGTTCACACGCTTTGTTCACACCAGACACCCATATACATTAACTAGTCTGTCAGAAATGCATTACGGGATTTGAAATATTGCAGAAATATAGATGCTGTGTCGCTAATTTTAAACTTTGCAATAATTCTTTTGATACAGAATGATACATGCTTATGGCACAGTTTTGCCAGTGATTAACTGTGCATGTTATGGCTGCTAATCGTTAGTCGTTGAAGAGCCAAAGATCACTGAAAAGCGCCTGGAAATGACGTCATCAATATCAGACCCTGTTTGCAGAGTTATTGTGACTTCATTTGATATTCGGTTTTTAATCGTGACTATACAACAAAAAGGCGATTCCTCCTGCGAGACAAACCATGCGTGAACCCTATTTCATTTCATACCACCATAACTTATTGGCCCTCATTGTTATTTGCTGCAGCTTGTCAATATTGATAAGTCAACTGATTTATAAACACCATACACTGCGAGCCAAACGGAGTATCAACACGTTTGAGTCTGTAAGTACATCAGCCTTTTTAGTGCTATTCTGTGCAATCTGTAACTGCTTGTCCATAGCCACAAGAAAACAGATAAAAGAATATTTCATTGACTGAATTGTGGCGTTCTTGGGTGTTAAACATTTAGACGTGATATATCAAAGTGTAGATAAATTATGTAGAAGCAAGTTGTATTTTAGGGGTCCGTCAAGAGTCGGTCCTCAAGCCTGTTCTCTGCGTGATTGTCAACAATGAGCTAGATATTGGTCTCGACACAATGTTTTATTTGCAGATATTTTGTAGCTGTCACATAACCTTAACTAAAATTAGACTTACAACATACATTAAAGCTTACATAATGTATCAGACTTTGGTCATGTTTTGCAAGTGCCTTTGAACATTGCAAAAACCTCCAACCAACTGTTAATACCAAATGGGTGTTTCTACTCTAGAGGATGCGTTAGTTGAAAGCGAGTGTGAGGTCAGGTTTTACCAGTTATTTAAATAATGCAGCGCTGCAGCCAAACAGAGTTTTTGTAATGAACCAATGACCTTTCACTAGTAGTTTTGTCATTTTGCCAAGCCCTTTTTCACCTGGTGAATATTGACTTCAGTCGTAGTCATCATACCTACAGCGGTATAGACATTCCCAAAGAGGTTCAAGGTGAGCTACGAATGTAATTTCTTTTCTCGGAAATATTGACTGCTTCCGATATCATGCAGTCAATCTACTGCCCTTCTTCCCCCACCTGCGATGTATATGAACGGTTTAGGTGTAGATGTTTGCGTGATAATAATTTGAATTTCATTCTTTTGAGTTAAGGCTACATCCAGTATGATTATAACATGCGGTCATCCATACCACGTTTGCCATCTACACTGACGTAAAATCGTTCTTATCAAAACATTTTCAGGCCTACTGAATGTTTCCTGAATGCTTCATTGACAAAGTGATGTTTTTATTGGTAAACATCACAGCAGTGTTCATTATTTGAACTGTCACCAAGTGCAATGAACTACATGTAGGGAAGTAGGAGCATAGCATATTGCTTATGCCAAATAATCGTTAGAAATATCAGATGCATTGAGCACATTCTATTTTTCGCATGAGGAATGATAGAATAAGTAAGCTCGCCTTTCTATTGGTTGCGATGCACAATGTAATCAGTAAGTGCTCATGATGACTGGCATGGTCTAGTATACATCTAATGATTATTCATTAGAGGTGTCGAAGGTTATATCTTCATTTTAAATTTTGGCATGATGCCCATGGATCATCGATCGCCATGACAACATATGAGTATGCGTTGATAATTAACCGCACCTTTGACATTAGTAATTGGCCAATGTCACAGTTTTTGTATACCCCTGACATAATTCTAGATGATATCAAATTTAACTTTGGGATCAGGAAAGAGATAACTATATCAGGGTAAGTTAGACTTAATTGATAGGTATTATAATCTAAATCATGTGTACTTAAATTTTTCTCTTCATAAGCGTATCATATTTATCAAAGCGAATCCTATGCCGCAGATTTTATATCGGAATTTGTATATTAAATATATCACATCATGGGGATTTCATGTATTATGGAAATTGCTTTAGATATCTGAAGCAAACTCTAGTTAAACCGCGTAAATTACACAGACCATATTGTTGTATGGGCTACCCAGCGATGGCGATATGAATGGTTCATTTCCCCTCGGGCGTTAATTCAGTGTATTAACGAAGCAGTCAATATTGGACAACCCAATTTGCTCAGGTCAACCTCAAAATCCTCCTCCGTGATTTCGACTCGCTATTGAAAGTGTATAATGTGTTCGGGTGTGCGCGCAATACGCAAGCTTGACGTCAGGTATATTTGATATTTGATTATGTAAAGCCTTAAAAGCCTGTTACTGTTTGCATTGCAAAGCGTTCAGGATTTGATAATCATATATCTATGCCTAAAGCCCCAAAGTGCATTTGCTACCGAGGTACCCTGCTCTGCTAGCTTAAATGTATACTATATCGCACCGAGCTTGGTACACATATTGCAAATGCAGACGCTACATTGGAGTCAAATACAAAACAAACCGCATAATGAAGCTACCGTTAATATAAATATAGGGTATTGATGAACCAATTAAACAACTTTACCCACTTATTTCACCCAACATAGTAACACTTGTAGTTGGTAATATTTGGCTGGCTTTACTCCCCTGCGCCAAGTCTACATTAAGTGCGTACCTAACCATGTGTGTGCAGCCTTATTTATCCATATTTCATTAAAACAGGACGTCTCATATTCATACAAGACATATCTTATTCACATAAGACCCTGACAGATACCAGCGCAAATAAATACATGGTCCCTTGGAGTATCCTAAATATTCATAGATGACAGTGGGGTCTGATCGATGGCATCTATGACATACGTTATATGAGACACATGTGCATAATGCAGCGCAAATGTGGGAGTTCAATCGGATTATGCTTTGCAAAGGCTACGCAGAATACGAATTCAATACATATTTTACTTCCAATATAAGATAACTCAGATTAATCAAATGTTTAGCTTGCCGGGGATATGAATGTCGTTGATTATACCTTGTATAGGTCATCTAGCAAGAAGCGCACATTAGCAACTCTGCTTTGTGACTATGATGTTGCCAACATGCACAGAGTAAGCAAATAGCGTTGTGTGGCTGAGCATTACCGATAACAGCCTTAATGGCCACATCGCACATATTTATATTTTGGTTTGTTGGGAAAAATGCATTATCTAAGTTTTTTATTTCATGTAAAATGACGATTTTGTGTACACTAGATAGCCAGAATTCAAATTACTAGATAAATCAATTTTGCTTGTATCTTTAGGCTTAAAAAGAAGGTTGTGTAACTTAGCAGAAGCACAAAGCTCATATAATCGTGGGAACTGTACATTTCATATATTTTGTCAGTATAAGGAATAAATTGGCTTTCATTATAAACGGGCCGCTATACTTGGCGCAATTGTGCATCGTATATAGCATGATATTACCGACGAAAATGCTAATATCGCCACAGGGGAAAATAAACAATAGCTTGCTTCACTTTATCGAACCGCACCTGAATGTTATCAATTATCGCTTGCATCAATAATAGGCGCCATAAACAAGGAGTGTCCTGGAATAGAAAGATCGGCAAGGAAGCGCCTACCGTTCATTTCAAGCGTTCTAATGTTGTTTATGAATTTCGGATCCCATTTACGTACTTGTTTACTACTTTAACTTGAGGTGAAGCAATTTGCGCAGACAACCCGTTAGTTCAAATGAGATAAAATACTTTGAGGGCTTATCTCAAATCAGTATAAGTCACATATTACCACTGAAGTGAATGTTCAAAGTATTAGTTGTGATATAGGGTGGGAGATGGAGTAGAGAAACGTAGACATTGGGCGTTAATCCTTCCTAATGGCCGATGGCGGGTAGTAGGAGATCACATTCTAGTTCATGTCAGCTCTCCACAACGAGCAACCCTGAAGCAATCGCACAGATGTATCGAGCTAAACTAACGTCTTCAGCCTTTCTCATTTATGATTGGAATAAATGAAGTGCAAGTAAAGCTGGGCCAGCAAATGTGCATATCGGCAACACGTGTCACTTGGCTGGATATTGTTGATAGCACTTGCCTAAAAGTTTGATGAAAGGTTGTCTTATCGATTGAACATTTTGATCAGTTACCGATCAACAACGATAACGCTACAGCGAGTATGAAGTGCACCTGCACCTGATAAGCCCTGTTTTCTCGAGCTGCAACAAAGAGAAATAACACTGCGCGTCGTTCTTAATTCCAAAAGATTATTTTTTCAGAAGTTAATTGGAATTCATGACCAATCCTAGAGTGTGTGAGATTAGCGGCTGGCAGCAATGAAGCCGCCTTTTATCTGCTTATGCAATTTCACAAGAGAGTGGTATTGTCAAATTGTCGTGTTTTATGTGCCTGTTGGGAAAAGCAGTAATGATCAATTTTCAGGAGTTTGTCTCTAGAATTTAATTGCAAGCTGTGGTGCTATTGGCATGATTATAGCACTCTCCAATATGTTTACTGGTAAACTCCTCGACCGTTTTCGACGTGTCAGCAGATTCCTTATGATAGATGCTTCACACAATCAGTCAGTGCATCGAATGCGCCGTGGTAATCCTACTGTCAAGGTCACTGGGGTATCTTTTATACTCTGTTATTTCGCACAAAGGTTCAGAATGAAATTATATTGAACGAATGTGCGATTATTGTGGAATGGCCTCTCTCCTCAGCCCTCCTGACCTTCAGCTTTATCGCCGACCCTAACTCAACTCTCGCGTGATCATTGCGACATTGAAGGAATACTCTCAATCTAATTGTGAGGATGAAGCGGGGGAGGGGGAGTGGTCGTATTTAATAACATCAATTTCCACAATACAGGTGTATTAAACCCTCATCACGTCGATACACGATTCCGATAATGGAATTTGAAAGCCCCAGGTTCTATCTAGGAATATTGATATTGCCCCGGAATATGATGTATATATATTTACACATACACATGTGGCCTGTTCAGTTATATTTTAGCGAATGACAAGATCTGCATAAGCATGTGCATTGCACAATCATACACATGACAAAAGTCGTAGCAGATATTCATAGTTGCCATTAGACAACTAGTAAAGCATATATTTTGCTTTAATTATAGGAGTGCGAGAATTCGAAAGAGAATTCCGGTTATTAGAATCAGTAATCAATGCAAAATACCGCATGATAGATGTGCAATTGTTTGTTGCAATGAATTCGTTGTCTGAAGATAAGTGAGCCAATCCACGTTCTCAATCTTTGTGACGTCGCCATGTGCTCGCAATGTGTGTCGTTTCCTAAGGGTAGGGTGCGCTGACATATCGCATGACTTGCAAAATCTAGATACGCCATTTTACATTCCAGGGCAATGTTAACAAAGTTAATGACTGTTCAATAGATTCATGCTCACCGTTTTGGCCACCAGAGATTGCTTCATAAGCCAAACGCATTAATTGTACAACTTATTTATTCAATAGGCCATACATATAAAAAAACTTGCCTCATTTGCCCTCCATGCTTCGGGGCTAAATATTGTTATTCACAACAAACAGTATTGTTTATTATTCATTACAGTCATTATTTGTCAGCAGAGGCCTTCACGATGAAGGCTTATAGGTCAAATTATTTCTACGGTTAACATTGCCTGTTGACTTATTGGAAACCCAAAGCCCTCGCCTGACAGGAAGAAAACCTAAGTAATGTAAGCCGAATATTGGATCGCAGCGCCAGTTAGTGTTGTTCTGGTGTTTAAGCGAGCAGCCCTACGACCTACGTCAATATAATCTTCTACAGGCGCTTGTATTAAATGAAATGGATGATTAAGCATCACTAATTGCGGAGATGGGGGAGGTGAGTGGGGGTTGAGGTGAGTTTGTTGTTGCTACATATTTCACAACTGTGCTCTATTTTGAGCTCATTTGCAATTATACACCAACCATTACATTCACGACTTCAAAACATCCCCTAGGCGCACGTAGGTGTTTGAACTTAAAATGTATGTTTGTGGTTAGTCAAATCAAAATACAATTATACGGCCCACATTAGGTGGGGAACAAATATTGTCAGCGCATAAAATGTGAAATGCAAGATTATGAAACATACAAGTTAATTCAATTCGAAATTGAACAACAATCAGTAAACCCGATATAACAATATCTTTCGTTAACATGACATAAGCCATAGGGTCAGTCAGAAATAGATAAGTATGCGACAATGTCACATTGGTCTTAAGTACGTCACCGATATACACATTGGACCAGTCGTATGTCAGGCACTTCTATTAAGTTTATTTCATAATGTTGGAAGTTAAGCGATAGGTTGGCGGATTCCACGAAATGATTAATTCTATGTCATCATATGTCTCATACTAGCTTAGCCTGATACCGGCGACAGTTATCTCATATTGCACTGTATCTCACTCAATAGATATAGCGTTACAGTGCAAATACTCTTGTCTGCTGCAATGACAGATATCCCTGACAGATGAACCATTGATTCTATCATCACAACCGAGAGCTTTAGGGTGAGGAGGTCATTCCATCTCGATCTCTGTATTCAATTTCACTTTGTCTCTGTCGCGGATTCCCCGGGTAATACGGCCGCCGTGCTTGGTGTTCATTATGTTAGAGAGTAATCACAGTTGGGCGGGGAGGGAGAGTGATTTAACATGACTATTGCACATATAAGTCTTTGTAGGTTTTCTTGTCTGCATTATTGGTGGAACATATTGCTGCTGCGGGTCTCAATGTTACTCTGGCTTAGCGAGGGACGGGGTATGGTTGCGATGGGGGTACTATCTCATGGCGGTATTGAACTTAAGTCATCAGAGCCTTTCTTTACTGATGTTGTTCTGTTGCAATGAATATGATGATTCCGTCGAGTTAATCAGTCAGTATCCAGAGATAATCCGATTATGCGGGTCGGAAATCGGCGCCAATAAAATGTCTTACTAATGGATTTCCCCACAAGTTAAAATATCTTGCTGGATCTGCTGCCATGTAGCTCATATAAATATGCTATAACCATCTATTTTACCAGTAAATGCGTGAATATATGTTACGTTAAGCTTGCTTTTTGATAGCAATCAAATCGAGCTGTCTTTTGCTGTAACGTCGACAATTGAGTTGACTGTCTAAATTAGTTTATCTGACATCGGTACGAATATCAAGGGAAACTGCGTCAGCGTGTAGCACAATTCATTAGGTTCCGTGCCTTGCATTACTAACTGATTGCATTCTTTGATTAACTCGGATCGCAATCCTATGTATAGCGAAAGAGGTTAAAATAACGACTCAATAAAGCTAGAGCACCCAATCAGCTCTTGGTTAGACGTAAAATAGTGACTATCAAATGCCGGCTTGTATTACAGCTTGTTTAAATATTTTAGAAAAAAACACCATTACGGGCTACAGGATTCCTGATGTTGTGACTGCAATTATGCAGATTGATATTATCAGATAGGCTACACGCAGTAAAGCAGCGGTTTGATCCTCACCTGGCGATACATTAATGAATACAACTTGCACTTATCCACAATTGTGATTAATGGCAAGCCTTTTAATGCTATAAAATTTTTACGGAACGATACTGTTAGCTACTCAGACATTTTGACATGCTCAAATACACGTACAATTCGTTAACAACATAGTATGTGTCTTGCTGCATTTAATGTTTATTTTCGCACATATGTAATAATGCCATGGAAAAGCTCAGATTATACTGGTGCCTGGAACCCTTCGCTCAGGTCTGCAGACGAAGAACTCTTTACTATTTCAGTGTTAGGATTATTGCGTTGCGTTCCAAAAAGTGTCACCTACACTAACAGGTGATCTCTTCCACAGCACAACATCAAAGTCGGCGTTAGACAAAGAGAGGAAAAGGATACATTGAACAAAACAGAACATAGTAGAGGCGCTCATATATTCACATCAAATGTTATTGGATCTGTTTTTCTATTTAACTACTTTTTCCAATGATTCTAATAATGTTAGAGAGAAACGGTAAATTTACAATCCAGTGCCGTGGAATTCTCTTGCAAATAGAGTTGTAGTCAATCGCTGTCTTCTATTCGATGCGGGTCTTTGCTGGGCAATCACTTTGCTATGTAAATCAAATTAGGCCTTTATCCTGCATATAGTTCAGCTGTACAACCAAATCGCTACTGGTAATTGCTATTTTCTCGAGACGGGATAGGGGCATATCTCATCGCATTAAGTTATTTCCTAATTTATAACCAATGATTGCTTTTACATTTCTCACAAATTAGATAAATGAAAATGGACACAGACTAAATGATCAAAACGATCGTTGGGCACAGATGGGCTTGAGCGATAGGCTGGCATTAAGGTGAATAATTTGAAGATATTATTGATATAATTATCTATTTCGCTTTCGGATCGCTAATTGTAGCGATAGTATTGGTTAAATGAGAGCCATATCCGACTTCATACCGAAGCTGACAAAAACTAATAACTCAGAGCGCATGCGCTGGTAGTTTAAGATTACTTCGAATGTTCCTGCTTAACAGTTGGAAATAAATACCATTGAGTTACGAAAAGCCGATTAGTATTGCTGAGCGAATCAATGGTATTGGCAAAAGGGAAGGATGGCCTATGAAAAGTAATGCTTTCGCGTGAAAATATTTTAAAAACATAGGTATTGCAGATTATTGGACTTGTTGAAGTGAAGAATGGTATCCTCACAAGTAGCCATCTTAAATTATCACTCTGCTGTCAGTCGGAATTACATAGATATCAAACAGAATATATGTGCTGCCCATGGATAACAGGAAATGATATCGCAAAATAAATTCATAAGATATTTCAGTCAATGTGAAGAAGACATCGTTTCATTTTGCTTTTGCTTCCAGCAGCAGCACCATGAATCATGTGGTTTGATGTCTACACGGGAAACACAAACAAATGTCCACGGCATAAAAGTGATCGGTGCAAATGACGTGACAACAACAGCACCATAACTGTTCCCTGTGTGTTGAGAAATAATAAGATGCCACATTGCGAAGACACTGCAAATCCCTTCCATAGTTAAAGGTATTAGGGCAGCACCGCTAGAAACGCACTTTATCCTGATAGCTTTTCTTGCGTCGATAACACAGCGAAAACACATTTCATGTGGATGTGCAAATCTGACCTGGTCTTTAGCCACCACTAACAGTTCAAGATGTTGCGATTGATCCTAGCTTTAACTTGTGCACCCTGAAATGTGTTACCTCTGTTCTATACGATACGTAAAAGGGATGGATACCAGATTTGTTGATGGCAGTATTCCAATGACGCAACTCATCAAATGGAGCGTATTTGAATGATTGTTCAAGTACATAAAAGTGAAACACGGAAGCTTACAAGGAGCAGCTGAACTGTAAGGCGGATAACGCTTTGTGTATTGAGATATTAAAATATTGGTCAACGACTGACTGGATAGTTTTGTTAATACTTCAACCAATCTATTTCTTCTCTTTGGAGCCTTTATGTTTGCTATTTATAAAACCAAAGTATTCGTTCCTTCCTTTGACTGATCAGTCGTCTGCGGATCCATTCATTTCATTTCGTTCAGTGGGCTAGATAGAGTTTTGCGGCGCCCATCTGCTTCTCAAACTATGATAAATCTGAAGGTGGTCATCTTTAGAGGATCATTTACATCCCTTTTCAGAGCGATAGGACCGCCATTTCTACGTGATCATTCGAATCGTGAGTAACCAGTCAGGTTGTTACACCCGGCATTACGACATGAAATTGATCGGTTTCTTATCTGACGCCTACAGCCAACCCTTAATACGCCACTTCATTTCGTGATTCATCGCCCAGCAGTTATAAGTAATGAATAGTTAGCATGTATGCTGTGCTAACTCTACTGGTACTTAGTTGGCTATTGACCTTAAAACATAAATGAATAAATAGCAAGGTGGGTATTTCCTTGAAGTTAATGTTACAATACGTATTGCGGAGCAACTCCTCATCGTAAAAGAATGCCTCTTCGATCGAAATTCCACCTGCAAATTGTAAGATCCTCTGTTGTTCAATTTGAATCGAACAGTCGGCACAGTGTAGGCACTGAGTGTTCCCTTGCTATCAAATGAACACGGCGGACAGATGTTTGAAAGGTGCTATGTTTCAACACAGCACCCTGTGCTACATGATTGGCCTAACAGCCTGATGTATTTAAAGAAACGCTGAATTGCATGCAACTCAGTCGCTATTCCAACACGTTTAATTGGTACCCGGTACGATTCCATTCGCCTTTTCAGCGACCCCGAACCGGGCATAATAACAAAGCTATTCTGATGACTAATCGGGTAATGCATTAACATCACATCAATAAATGAGTACATATATATTACTGGCTGATGCATGGGTTTGATAATAACCAAGTTGTGCCACAAAACTATCCATAATATATGCAACAAATAAGTATTCGTCTGTTAATGGAAAGTTCAGTTAAACTATCAAATGCACTGTGTAGTACTTGTGCAATGTTGCTTTACAGTGTACACATCAGAAGCGGCACTAGAAAATTAATGCGTGATCTACTATATTAAATAGTATTCATCGTCGTATTTATGATTTTTGTTCGAGGTGATTGATGTTTTATTTCTAGTAGTGGTAGATGCCACCTTATTAATATGCACCCAGATGTCGAGCTATGAGTTTAACTAGGACACATAGGCTCCATGTTTGCACGTGTGCGTCAACCGCTTGCTTTCGTTGGTAAAAACACAGTCGCTATGGCATACATGGCTGAAGCACACATAATTGGCTTTTAGACGGTTGCATTCTCCTGATTTCTTGCATCCTATTCTCGCATCCTCTTGACAGCAGTAGCTCTGGAGGTAATATCAACTCAATTACAGGGTAGTCATTAAAATTGAAATGGTGCATTTGGATATGGGCTGCATAAACGTGTACAATACGCAAGCAATCGATTTTCAAATGCATTAGCTAAATATTTCAATAATAACACGGGCATCTTATGGTTCAGAGCAAGCACTGCGTTCTGCTAATTTGTCTTTGGGTGGGCCCTCAGTTGACTGTAAGGGGTATGCCGATGAGTACAAATATCGACATTATCATAAGTGGTTTTGGCAACCCGTTTACTAACGCAAAACTTGCCAAACTTATACGCGATAAAACTGCATATAATTATCGATTGGTTTATCCTAGCGGATCACATTTTGGAAGATTCCTGTTGAGATAACTTGCAATTAAATGGAGACAGTAACTCATTTTGGATCGATGTGTTCAATAATACCGAATAAATAAGATGGCAGCAACAATTTTCTCTTTGTAGATTAAGCATTATTGCTTTGGGGATACTGTAGTCTTAATGCATGTTCATACATATCACAAAGTGGGCATTGCTTGATAAGTGACATAAATACCGTTGCAAATTAGTGTTATCATGTCAGTTAGTGGCGGATGAATGTTCATTCTACCAGCTCTACCAGCAAATGTAAAAGTGATGGTAGATTCCTCGGGAGTAAAGCTGCGATGATAATATTTTGAATTCGATATTGTTGCCACACGCCAAATGAAAGTGAAAGCTATATTTAAAAATTTAAGCCCTTTCTTACTCTGACAGACATTTGTTGATAAATTATCGTAGCAGTTATCAAATCGACTAATTAATTGTGATGAAGATATAACCTTCGCACCAAAGAGCCACATTGATAATTTGCGCTTTACGTGATCTGATTGTCTAGATGGCCATAATGGCCATGGATAATGAGTTGAGATCGGCATAAAAAAAGAGCCACATTCGGTCCGAAATAGTGATCGCAAACATTATATCTGTGCAATTAATGCATATCCGAATATCTTGATGCATGATTCGGTATTCTTGAGTCAATTGCGTCTATTGACAATGATATTTCATATAACTACGTCAATCGTCGACTACAGATCTTAGGTAAGATTGCTTAGGTAAGATTGCTCGTGAGTAACCCGCAATAATTATCCATTAAACTCTTACATATATTTGCGTCTTTTTTTCTGTACTATAGGTCTATGATCCATACATGGCGTGATAGCGGCATTGTTATTATTGGCAGTTGCATTATCTCAGAAGATACAACCAAAGAGCACAACGTCGGGCAATGTTCATGAAACAAGACCACAGTCTCAACACAGTCTTTCAGGGAGTTAATGTCAAGACAACTATCCTATTGTAATATTACAAGCACATAATGCCCGCTTGGATAACAACAGGAACATTTTATATTTCTTTAATGCAGCGCAACGTAAAAAAAACTGTTCCTTTGAAAATATGTGCTTTCTCTTTGGAACAAAATAATTACTTTAAAAACTATTTGCTTGAACAAATGCAAAATGCGTATTTCCGCAAAGATTTGGTTACTTAATCAGGAGGATGCGGGTTTGCAAGCGAAACATCTCGTATTTTGGTTTCTATATAGTGTTATATTTGAATGTTTATAGTGGCTGGTAATGTCCACGAAAATCATTTGCGGTTTTGTCTGCTAGATTTTTGAAATACGGAATCAAATATATAGAACAAGGAAGCCATAATTCACGCTTCGTCTAATCGAGTCTACCGAAAGCGGACACTAAACCAAATATAATTGTTGGCATATTCCTTATAAAATTTTGGATAACAAAAGTGGTACCAACGTCTGCTAAATCTTTGACATACGTTACGGACAATAATTGGAAGAGCTTTCTACTTGATGTACCACACGGGTGACCAATTACATAGCTCTGCGCATATTTTAATGAGCTGTCATGTAGGTGTAATGTTCCAATGATATCATGTCTCGTATCATGATAAATGTTGCGGTCTAATTGAATCAAAGTGGGTAATAAATTCCAGCGATGATGACGTCTTTATATTTAGAATTCTCTACCATTTTGATACATTTTGGACAGACAATAATCTGAAATTGCTAGCTTGTAGTTGTGTGCTCGGTCTGTGTTCGTGTGTGACGATTCGTGTTGAGTTGGCAGGAGGTAGGTTTCTTTAAAAATACAGCCCAAATCTCAAACTTCAATTACACTAAAAATACTATCAATTAGTACGTATTTAGACGCCCGATAACATATTACGACACATCGCTACTGGTAACGAATCATATTTTCTGAAAAAAAAGCTTGTTAATTGAAATTCATTCCGCATATGACCTGGTTGATTGGTGTTTTTTTATCTTATACAAGTAATCAAATAAGAAGTGACCCCTCTTTTTACGTACTTGCAACCGCCATATTGATTGACGGGAGTTCCAATTGATTAACCTCTCCTGTCCGCTCAAGCAAGAAGCTCCCACAAAGCAGTCACGCGACAAGACCCACAGAGGGTTGAATGACTGGAGGGTTAAGGGTTGAGGCGTGAGGTGGCACGAGAAGGGACAGACGGACAGAGGCAAGAGTGGAATGAAAGGTCTAGTTAAAAGGCGCAAGGGGTGGTTATCAACGATAGAAGACATAATGGACACATGGAAGGAGCCTTAGTTGACAAGAAAAAGGTACATAAGTGTTTTCTGGTCTCTCGACTGTTTGTAGAATAAAAGCTTAAAAATATGGCAATTTTGATTGGTAAAATCAAGGGCAGATCGAGGAGTATTAGATACATATAAATAGTGATCCCATTTAACAAACATCATATTCATACAAATCCGCATGTTGTGTTGTTGTATATATTAACAGCTATGCAGTTATGAACCGATGAATTGGTGTGAAAATAAATTGACATTCGTTCAAGCACAAACATTGGTTGATGTTGGCTTATTGATAATGCGCAGCGCAGTAAACACAATCGCTGTCAAGAAATGGTTGATTATGATTGATAATCGCATGCTCATATGAACACTAAAAAGTGCATTTTGTTTAGTATAAATGCTTTAGGATACTTAATGACGTCATGATTTAAGAAGATCCTGTAGAAGATACTCATCAAACATGGTGCTTACATTTTGTAAACGAATTGCAACTGCATAAAACCATATCGCTTGAAATCTAACTTGCATTATCTGAAAACTTTGGTTATTGCACCATAACTGCTGTATCACTGTACGACAACTAATACAAATATACTAGTATCCGTTTCCAGATTGATTTCTAGACTGTATTTCGTCATCATTAGGTTAGTTACAAAAGAGGTTCTGTTGCAGGACGTACTAAAAAACATATTGTCATATGGTTAACCACGAAATTTGTGTACCAAGAATATAGTCACATATTGGCGCTCAAGGGCAATGAAGCTATTTTGTTGATGCTATAAATGAGTTAGGCAAAGTCTTGTTCCCATAAGAAATGAGGAACCTGATTTAGGCGTGCAGACACTGATATCTGCTGCAAATATAATGTGTACATGATACGGATGTCATTCCCTCTGGCACTTGTTGTGAACGAACGTCTGAGCACCAAATGAAAGAGGTCCATTGATGTCCTCCCGTCCCAGCTGGTGGCCCAGGACCGACATAAAAAGACCAGGAGGTGATTTTTTTAAGCGGATTTCCTTCGGTGCCAAAAATTTGCTATGGACGACATTGAAACAATGATTATATGAAACGACCCGACAGCGCAATTATAGTAACTAATTTACAACAAAACGTTGACCCCAAAATGAAAACCAGAATGTATTTGCACAGACAATGTTTGTGCAGGCTGGTCGACGTTTGGATTGTTTTATAAACGAGTTGGAGAGTTGGTTTTGATCCACAAATATCGATAAATTATCGATAAAGCTTTTCTAATGCTAACGAAACAAAAATGTAATCTTGTCAGTGAGCAGAACAGGAGAACAAAACGAAGTTGCCTTAACATGTATCATGCTATTCCGGTAAATGTATATGCTATTTTGCAACAATCTAATGTTCTATCAATAACATCTGACAATGTCATATACCTAGATGCTATTTTCGGAGTTGCAACTGAAAACTTTGACTTCATTGACATCTTTCGTTGCCTTTTGAAGGGCAAGTAAACATACGTCGTTTCCAGGCAAAGGTTCTCGCTATTCTTCTGTGATACAGTGTAAGGTGTAAGTAAAACTAATGTACAGCTGCTTTAGGGATATGTATCACCAGCCGTTTAACATGAAAGTGGTCCAGGATATACAGGTCGTAAATCAACTTTATCGACAAACAAGACGCTCAAACCACATGCTGAAAAGTAGTACGAAAATATCACTACGCAACCGAAGTACACAACACTTTCCAGGACATTATGATAGATGTAACTAACATTATGAAGATTCTGCTGTTGCCGCTGCTGCAACAACATATGTTTATATGTATATATATATATATATATATATATATATATATATATATATATATATATATATATATATATATATATATATATATATATATATATATATATATATATATATATATATATATATATATATATATATATATATATATATATATATATATACATATGTATATATATTTATATATATATATATATATATATAACGGCGGACCATTCAGAAACCATGATAGATTATACAAAAGATCTTATTGCCGTGACGCAAACGTAAAATATACATGACTGCTGATCTAACGAGTGGACGACGGCATGTATTGAAGGTATAGAGTCCTCTTATTGCACAAAGCGACCGCGCCCTCAAATGATTGGAACATTCCGTTTGATTTAAAGAGACGTCATGACAAAGAGGCGCGCAGCTCATAAGAGGCATGATCACATATCGGGTTTTGGCGCGAGTGCCCTTCAATCATAGATATACGCTTGGTGGTCTTACTCTCAGCACAAAAGCTACTGAAATCGATTTTTATGACTAACCATGCAGTCATGATAAATCAATCATTGCCCTATTTGTAAAATAGTTGTGTTAGTTGAATCGTCGAAAAGTCGATAGAGCATTGCACCTTGTTTCATTAAAACTATCCCATTGCGCGCGCAATAGTTGCTGCGTATGAATGTTCAACATCATATTAGCTAGGTTTAGAATAATCATGATAAAATATAACATTTGCGACGAACGTGGAACAACTCCATCCAATATACGTTTGCTTTTAGCGTTATATATGCTTGACCAGTTTCAATCTCATCTTACTTCGTCTCACAACCCATATGCATCACGCAAAGCTCCTGTGGACATTGCAGAAAAAATCTATGTGTAATGCTTTCACACTTTTGGCTAAATCTCACCCACATAATTATGACCAAGTATAAGAAATATATATTTGTTGCCACTATAAAATATTTACACTATGCTCGTATTACCAAATGCGGATTATAAACTATTTTGCATTACAATAAATGACAGTTTTACGAACGAACGCATCTGTCGTCATTATACTCGCACGAAGATGATGCATTTGGTTGGTAATGTTGGCGGTCACTCTCCCATTGATTACAAGCGAAAATGACATCAATAAACACATCATACACTATACAAACGCATTGCAGTCATTCATTATGGACACATCACTTACTATCAGCATAAAAGCCAACTCTCTATTTATAAAACCCATTAACATTTCAGTTACACGGTGTACACAAACGTACATTATAGTTGGTAATGTAGGTAGGAAAGCAGGTTAATTAAAAACTCTCTATTTATAAAACCCATTAACATTTCAGTTACACGGTGTACACAAACGTACATTATAGTTGGTAATGTAGGTAGGAAAGCAGGTTAATTAAAAACCAAAACAATATATGCTTTGCGATCATGTTTTTAACCACCTTCCACGCACCTATATGAGCATCAATCTAAGGAGGATATAAGGCTCTACTTACTTTAGACGATATAATGGCATAATAAACAATATGACATTAAAATCATTCACTGCTTTAGGAGGCCTCTGTACGCGAGGTTTAGCTGCACAAAGGTGTCTCGAAATGTGACGGGAAGCACAAAATCTCATGCTAAGTATCTAACCAACTTAGATGATAGGTCTGGCTCGAAATTATCCACATCGTTGGGCAAACTTACACCATTTCGAAAATGAGAGATGAAATGCAATCGGAATACTTCAACAAATAAGCTGTATGTGAAGACGGCGTTATACATGCTAAGCTCATGCGCTCAACACCGTACGAAACATGAATCCACTAACTGGAATACACCGATTAATTCAGCAATGCTCACGTATGACCCCAATGCCAACCGACTTGTAATGTGTATGATATAATATTTATACCAGAAGACTCCGATGAAAACATGTGCGCCGGAGACAATTGTAGTGATACTGTACTATCATAAATGTTGATATAATAGTGAATTTGGTTTTGGGCAAATCTCGAACCCAACATCTTAGCCTTTAAAAGCAAAAATCAGGAATTCTATGCGCTTCAGCACTGAATGGTAAAATTTGATTAGGTCTCATATACGCATCAAAAGCTTTCGACAGAATCAGCCGGACAGAAGTCTTGAAATATAACATGAGTGTGGATTGCAAGCAACTGCTGTCAGTTTCCTCATGGATGGATACAGACGCTATAGAGCTGAGCAAAGGGGCTCGATGAGGTGATATATCATAACCTATTCTGATTAATTATGATGTTTCGATGATAAGACTGGAGCTGGGTATTCGGTTGCTTAATGGCCATAGGTTATGAGTGCAAGTATATAGTCACACACACTGCCTTGCTTTCAATATTCTGATTGTGTGAGCAGCCGAGGGCGGCTTGTTAGCGCACGTTATACAAATAATGCAGCGCTAAAATACTAAATATGCAATCACTACGCGAAATCACCATGTTGAAAATGGTTTTCCCTTTGCTACTCGAACTATTTGGCTACAGTTCGTTTAGCGATCTGGAACCTGATCCGTTCTCTACAAGAAACAGACACCTTGCCAAAGAACATTGTAAATAATTCGCATTCAATACCAATGCCATGGGGATAATAACACTATTGAATAGGGTGTCGACTTGAATACCAATAGATTCTTATCACTATTACTGCCCAACTACTAGATACATAAGACACGGCTTTAATGTAAGGCTATATTTTTTAGGATAAATATATCAGGCGTCACGAATTTGACCATTGATAAAAATAAAAATTATAGGACACAACCGCTATCCCTTTAATAAGTTGATACTAACGTTGCATTCCGTTCAGTAGTTTCCTAATACATCGCAATGATCTTGACCTGAAGTCTTTACAGATGTATTCAAAAAAGGAAATACTTATCACTCGAGGCTAGCGTTAGCTTAGCACCATTTGCGACATATAGGACCAGCGCTCATCTTCAAGTTCGCAGCCTAATGACTTAGTCGCATAACACAATTGAGCACTAAAACATTGGTTTGTTATTTTTGTTTTTTAGTGAGAAAGCCATGCCAGTGTATAAAAGATATTCAGACGTATGGGTGGAAATAAATTATATTGTCTTTATTAACCCTAGACTAGACTGGGCAGAGGTTAGGGCCGCTAAAGAGATAATTGAAAGATATGATGACGCAGGTTTTATATTGAAAGTATATAGTTTGGTACACTAATCATTTTCATCAAATGGAGAGATTATGAAAATACAGTTTACGAGCAAAGCATATGACAAAGTTCAATAAAAAAGGGTCACAGTGGATTTAAGTCCATCACCGACCGATATAATAGTGTTTGGGAAAACCATGACATCTGATCATATCAAGCATTGTTCTCATACATTGTTAATAAATCTAACATATTGAGCCACATTGCATTCCAACTGCACTATTTGCTCTAATGGCCGATCACTATTTTGCTATAGATATTTTCATGACAACATTATGAATGCTGGCCCGTATATGAAGAGGTAAATCAGAGTTTTGAAGCACCGCCTATAACAAGTCTAAAGCCATCACCGTATGCACTACATTGTGCAATAATGTAACATTAAATAATGCAAGCGACTCCATGTCAAATGTATGTCTGGCTTAATAAAGTTATCACTGAACAGCATCTTGTTTCGTTGGAGCATTTTCTTGTGATATGTTTCGGATCATACCCGAGTATGTTTTGATGCTACGCAGGTTTATTTAGATTGAGTGGGCTTCTTATTGGACGATCCGTCACTGTTGTTATAGGAGGACTTATCGTAAATTTCAGCCATAAATAATGCAATGCGGATGTTCTGTGCTCTTCTTTATAAGTCGGGAAATGGGTATACTAAAGCTCCCCATGGTCATGCAATAAATTGACGGTTATCACGTGTATCGGATTAATGTAAATATTGTGTTACACGATGCAATACTGTGAAACCAAGGTTGTGTAGTTTATTGTTAAACTTCATTGATAATGTGTATCTTTAACAAGGTTTTCTCCTATACCATGATGTGATATGCACTCCTATGAAGCTTGATATTATTTGTGTATTTATCAGGCCTAGGTCAGCAAAACCACTTTTGTGGCCTTGCACTTGATTAACAAAAGCTGTATTTCCAATGTATCTCAAACAGACGGGCAGCACAGTCACACATACATAGGGAAATTCCTAGATTACTACCGAAATTGTAGATTGCAGAGATTACATCATACACGACGTTGGCGTGTATAACATTCGACGAATACGTTTTACTTTAAGTAAAACTAGATCTCAGATGAGCAAGGAAATGAGTAGGTATTGGTACAGCTCAGTGAGAGCATCAGTTGTTCGACTGCGTGCGATATGCACTGCGAATGTTCTATTGGCGCCTCTTTGGCATATATCTTTTGACTACTAAAACCAGGTATCTGGCTAAACGCACAAACATAAATCCCAATCCAGAGTTTGTGTTTGTTTATTGTCAGTGTAACTTTTCATCAGGCCATAGGATTTGTAAGGAAAGTGCCTGCCATCGCTAAATCCTGAAAGTGCCAACGTAAAATGTATCGCGCCATTAAGTGATAGAGAGATGTAATACGTAATTCTTGATGCACAAGACTTAATGCAAATATTAAGATAACCAAATATAGCCCGCGATATCCTGATGCTTAATGTCTTGCTGAGAATTATTGAGAGAACGGTATGATGCATATGCTAACGTCAGACAATTACTTATTTAAAGCATATACCCATTTATACCATTTGTAGACCCTAGTCATTCTTGGACGTACATTTCTGCTGTCACCTATTATCACTTATTATTTCGACATATTTTAATTGGTGTAATGTTACGGTTTAATGCAAATAAAAATATTTTTTTCACTTTCCATTTTTATTATATACTTTTGGTTCTACAAGCCCAACATTTGATGCCATATATATTTGCGTATATTTGCGAAAAATACCGATGTTTTTAAATCATTTTCATTCATCATGGATAAGACAAATAATATTTGCTATATATGTGGTCATTTTAAACTATTAGTAACTCTTTGCGATATGATTTTATGTTGTAGATAGATAAATAATGAGACAACTTTTCGGTAAATAAATTTCAAAATTGATCGAATCATTTTATTCTTTAAATATACACGTTCAACAGTCACATTTAAACATTATGTCCACCATCCAGGTCAAAGTATATATGGTTGTAGGGATGATATTGAGGTTTGAGGGTTGTTACAACTAACGGTTAGTCACAAAAAATTGATTTTACCATAATATAAAAATCCAATGAAATCAATCGTGAAAGATTAGTTTTGTAGGCTAGACCATCATATTAAAGTTGTAAAATCAAAACCTTAGTTTACATTAAGTTGACGGTATGTGTACTAAAATTCGCCTTTAAGGACACTGACATCAACAATCATGACGAACTTCTTTTTTGCAATTGCTCAAAGTGTCCTTGCCGTAATCTAAGAATGTCTTATACGAAGCGATAAACAGAGCAGTTCGTGTGAAATCTACAAATCGAATATACTGTTAAGTTAGATGGTTAGTTTGTAACATAGCATCCGTAGGCTGTATTACAATTACTATACGTTGAGGAACAACAGGTCTTAACGATGCAATTGTTTTAATGATAGGCCATATTGCTGAAGATGCTGGTTATAAACAATTTCGCGATTAAGTTCTACAGACCACGCTTAAATCGGCAATGTGGCCTGTCTAACAGTTATCAGTTATTTGTTGCGACTAGGTAATGGATATCCTGACTCAACGTCGTTATAGGGGTTTCTAACAGGCTCGCAAAAGCAGTATGGTCTGCTCTGCATATAAAATGTGTGTGCATAATGCGTGTAAAAAAGTCATAGATGTTATGCATTCTATGACGTCTTTAACACAATTAATTCAATCCGATTTTATGCTACAAAAACAGATAAATGTGTAAAGCAGGCCATTAACATTCCATGGTGACTTTGATGTTGGATGATATATTTAATAAAATCGTATGCGTCCAATTCTCATATGTGTTTTAAGTATGACTTCAAATGAACTAACAAAAGAAATATATAAGTTATTGTTTAACCGCGGCATATAAACCGTTTTGCATAAGAACAAGGGACATTTACTGTTGGCTATTGCGATATCCCCTGATGAATGACCGCTAGTTTCACGACCAATTCGTGTCTGGCTAAGTTACATTATCACTGAACAATAAATACTTGTAGCTAGACGATTTCGTTCAGGAAACATTATCTTGTGATATGTTTATGATCATACGCGCGTTATTATTGATGCTACTTAGCTTTATTTTGATTGCGTTGAATACTTATTTGATGATCTCTGTTTTTAAGGTAGCGCTTTATGAACATTTCAGCTTAAAATAATGCAATAAACCTTAATAATGTTTATATTCAGGTTTCATATCCGAAATGAGTTTAATGCTGATGCATAACTGCTTAAAATGCATAAAATGTACGGTATTGTTTCTGCAACAAGGGACCGCTCGTTAATGTTTCACTGGGAATGGCCAGATATTGGTATGAGAGAAAGTTATTGACTGCGTTTATTGGGCGCCTTTTTTGGCATATCCGTTTTGGCAGTCAATACTAGGTTTCTGGCATGACTCACAAATATAAATACCGATCCAAAATATAAAAGCACCCATTTTGTGACTGTTTATTGTCAGTATAATTTTTTATCGGGTCGTTGGATTTGAAAGATAAGTACCAGCCAACGCTAAATCTTGAAAGCGCTAACGTAAAATGTATCGTGCCACCAAGCAAACGGATGACATATAATCAATATAAAACTCGATGGTTATGACTTTATATCATGTAGAACTAAGATAACCCAGTATGGACCACGTGATCTTTCTAGCATACGTCTTAGTGTATGTATATGTTTATGTATACGCATACATATATATATATATATATATATATATATAAATAATATATATAGAAACACACATATATATATATATATATATATACATGTATATAGAGAGATATTTATATAGATATATATATATATCTCTATATATATATATATATGTATGTATATATATATATAAATATATATATATGTTTATATAGAAAATATATGTATATATACATATATATCTTGATTTATATATATATAGAGATCTATCTATATATATATATCTATCTATATATATCTATATATATATATATATATATATATATATATATATATATATATATATATATATATATATATATATATAATTGTTGTACGGTTAGGGCAGATAAATCGCCAGCAGACAACTTCCTGAAGTGAACGCAGCCTAACTTTGCTAGACAATGGTTGAATTAGCATGGGCAATAGACGCAGGCAACAAGCAACACAATGCCAGTTATACATTTAAGTTGAGTTCAAAAAGTCATAACTGAACAAGTTCCGTGTAATTCATCTTGATCATACATTGATCACGGCTTCGGATTTGATGTATTCGAACAGCTTTATGGACAAACGGAAGTCAGGTTGCATCAGTCATAATTTATTTAATTTGATAACATCACATCACTGTAAAACAAATAATTGAGCAGTAATGACTGGTCGTTTTGCAGTAGTTGATGAACTGACAAGCCAAAAGATAACCTTACCGTGATGGGCTAAACTGTTTGGGTAATTGTTACACTCTATAATATCGAGAGTTTGTTAAATGTACCTACAAGAGATAAAATAGGTCGCTTTCCGATCAACAAATGTTGTTTTTACTTATGTTAGCATATTACCATAGGCATGTTTACCCTTTGCAATAGAAAGGTTTGGTGCAATGTACTGACGAAAAACTGCCTACCCAAAATTTTGCAGACATCAGTGATTATTGATTGTTTCATTAATGCCAAAGGGTGACAAATCCAAACACCTAAGTATGCTCCGTGTTATCTGATCTTACCTCTGCAACATGTCTGCAGGCATCAACTATAACATAAAAAAATACAAAGGCACAGATCGTAAATGACTGACCCGTTCGAAGGATTTTGCTCTCAATGTTTGCCAACCTCTTTCAAAAGCACGAGATCCTGTTAATGGTGTCTGTTTGGCGCGCCATTGACGGCTACGTGACAAAATCTATGCGCATTTTATACATTTAAATGCCACAAAGGCGCATGTTGACGCAATGGGTATCTAAAGTAGCAACGTACCTGTTAAGTTATTGCTCTTGCAAAAGCACTTCTTCTTCATGGCGCCCGTTATCAAAATTAGCAATAATCAAAAGTAGTTCTTTTATGTAAAACGAGACATGCATTTGCTAGATTGGTAAGCAGGGAACATGATCGTATGTGCCATATTGCCTTCTTTAAAAGGCCATGTATATCGCGTTGAAACACGTTTGTGCTATATTTAAACACATAGATGCAAATGACAACCATTATGACAATATGGCACGCTTTCGTCAGGGATAAAGCTGTTTCTTGGTAGCTCAATGAAGAAGTACATTGTCGAAAATATGGGAGTCGGGGTAAGGGGTGGATGTGGGGTGTGGGTGGTAACTGCTTTGTGACGATAACTGCCATATTACGAAAACCTAAGCGTAGCATCAAAATGAAGCAACTGATTAGCTTTACATAGCTGTTATTTTGATTTGCAATTGACGTCATTCGACATTTATTTAGTGCAATAAAATAAGCAGCATTCTTTTCATTAAGGTATGTCTGATCATCAGTGCCATAACTATCTGTATATGCGGACATGTCTTTGTGAGCATCTACGGTGCTTCAACCACACATATATACGACATCGCAAGCAATATATATGTGCCAGGTAATGGAATACATTTGCTTCAACGCCTCTTGGATAATGCCTATCTATTAACGTTTTCCCTTAGCACGTCTCAGGCATAGCGGGGATGAGCTTGATTTGCCTATGAAGCTGTGCCATAAATATCCACCACGATTGGGGACTTATCTATGTAAGTATCTACGGTGCTTCAACCACACATATATACGACATTGCAAGCAATATATATTTGCCAGGCAATGGAATACATTTGTTTCAAGGCCCATTGGAGAACGCATATCAATTGACGAGTCTGTCAGAATTCCCTAAGAACGTGTGAGGCATAGCGGGGATGAGCTTTATTTACCTATGCGGACGTCCATCAGAGTAACATTGTTTGGTTATATTATCTTATCCTGCTTGCTAACAATATTTAACCCAATGTTATTATTGGTACTACCCAGATCCACCAGCGCTTCAGTTCACGTTGTTTAATGAATGTATGTGCAATAAATATACCTTCTGAGAGTATTCAATCTATTTTACTCCGCTGCTCACGTTGTTTACTGCATTTATAGACCCATTCGATCCAATAGATCGTAGTATCATTTCAATTAAACATGATGTATGGTTGTGGAGTGAAGGGCTGAGGCACATTTTGTCAAGGGGCACAAACCACAAGTGGGATAATTTACAGCCGATTGCCTTCTTTTCAAGCCGAAAATGAATACGAGAAAAAGGTATCAGCGGGTATATTTGAGGTGCTTGCGACTTGTTTCTATCATGACTGCCTCATGCTGAGCTTTATTGCTTATTGGTGCATTAAATGTGAATTGTGATTATCAATCATAGTTATAGAATCCTGCTCCAGCCAACCAAAATAAAACAGGTGCAAATATTGCATCAAATACCGGTATTTGACGATAACGCTCATGACTGGCTCAGTATAGCGATAATACTATTCAATGAAGAAACATGAACCAATGTTTTGGCGTTTGCAATGTAAATTTGTATGTAAGGTGCATATCAACTGTAGATTTAATTTGTGTGGGAAACACTTGTTATTATATTTGACGTAAGAATACAATAAATATCTATTATGCTTAATCATTATTTGTATTTTAATTATCCTCGACCTGACCTAAATCTTGCCTACCCTTACATCGCTCCTCCCATCCTACGCACCTTCTCTGTCTCTATTTCGTCTGCCATCTCTGTCTCACGCGTTTCGTCTTGACCTTTCATATCACTCTTGCCTCATATCTCTTGTCCCGCTTCATGCCCTTTCTCTCCCTGAACCCTCAAACCATCAGTTAATCATCTCTATCTGGGTCTAATTGTGAGACCATTTTGGGTGGACTTTTTATCTGCGGAGCGTAGGGGCAAATTAATCGTTACTAGCGCCAACCAATTCGGGGATGGCAAATATGGATAGGTAGGAGTTACTCCATTGTAGTAGGATGAAACTCGGGACATGTGCGCGATGACTTTCAATTCAAATGTCTGCCAGCAATGCATTAGCGAATGAGTTGTATTTCATAACATATGATAGATGCCTGGTATAACAGCGGATTGTATTCTAATGCAGTAGCTAAAGGTTCATATGTGATTAATGCGAAGTGCTGGGTACGTTTACATTCACAAACTAAACTGTTGTTAACCCAAAACTGCGTTGGGAGTCAAAATAGTGCAGACAAGACACAGGATGTGACAACTACTAACTTGCACACGGCCATTATGGATCATTGCGTATTTGCGTCGTATATGTCCACGATGACAGGTTATTTCGTTCATACGTCATAGAAGTACACGAATAAGTGGAACATCCCTCTATTATTGAAAACGATTTCCTATATTTCTTGGAAAAATTCTCTAATCTTCTTTCATTTTAATCACTGTATTACTTCGTATGGAAGATATAATGTCACGTGGTTGTGTATGCATTTGCACACACATACCTTACCATAAGAAGCTTGATTGGTTGCAAATTAAAATCATGATAGACGTTATTAGGATTAGGCAACAGTTTCTAGTCAAAGATTTAGAGACCATGTCTCTATCAAATAGTTCCCAGTTTTAGGCCTAGTAATGTAGTTCTCTGTCTATAATTCTCATACAGATGTTTGAAGATATCATTTATCCCCAGTTATTCACAGACTAGGGCTTCTAACTGTTTGCGGACAAATAATGAACCTATTAGAAACCAAGATGACCGTTTAATTTGCAACGATTGCGACGAAGCGTGCTGGGTAGTAAAGGAATACAGGGCTATGTCGGATTTAATTGCATTATTACCGCAATATGTTACGTTATTTGTTAGAGATATGTTCCAGTCCCATATTGTTTCTAAATTACCTATTGTAACACAGCGCCTAAATAATTTCGTCTTTTATTTCGTGCAGCAAATGGTACATCTCAAAATAATATGCAAGCCAGGTTTCATCATTTGGTTTAGCTGGAATAAACATGATGGACAGCAAACAGTTATTTTTTAATCTAGTCTTTTCGGCTCATCGATACACGGATCCTGCATAGCACCAAGAACCGGGGAAGTAAATTATTGCATGCGCCCTGTAGCAAACTCATTATTGCTGTTAATACTTCCGCTTATTTTTAATTTCATCACATCTCCGCTTATAAAAGAAGTAGTACGTCGAACCTAAGATACCGAAACTTGAAACCTCACTGTCTCCCCTGCGCAACACAACTCAACCGCGATATTGCCAAGGCTTTCAATAAAAGACCGGCAGTTAGCCTGGTCAGTCAGGATGGTTTAAAGAAAACATGATTATTGAGCTAGGGTCTATGTATCCTTCACCACATTTTACAAATATGAGACAAACTAGCACGCAAGCTTGATTTTTGGATGGATCTATTTTCACAGAAAGCTGCACAGCGTAGAAGCTAAAACGTCTTAAAATTTAAATGTAAGGTTTCAAAAACTGCCGATGGCCAGCAGCTTGCTAGGCAACCTTGTACCCCATATTGGGCTAGAATCTCTCTGTCATTGCTCATCACAGTTAACCAGTGTTTTTAATCTCACATTGACGCAGTAAGCGATGATTGACAATATATTGAAATGTACGAAGTGGAAGTTCATCCGGTGGAATTTTTTTATTTGACCTATCAATTGACCGTTTTTGTGTCTTCTGATTCTGGCGCCAGCTTTGTGTTGCTGCTCAGATGACTCATTTACTTTTATTAGGTACACCTTATCATTCATGAGTCATTGACATTGACACCTGTTTACACATATAGCTCTATTCTCGTCTACATTTTCGTTTTCTGATAATTTGTTGACGCACATAAACAATTTACAAAACTGTCAAAATACCTTAATCAACAAAGTGACGTCAGTACAATTAAGTTAAGACCACGTCCAATGACCATAGGCAACAATGTAACCGCATGAGTAAAACCAAACAAGCATGGTGTATTTCACTTTTGGTATTACTCTAAATGACAGTATTTGAGCTTATATGTTGTACTGCTTTTTCGTTTGTTAAGCAAAACCACAAATACACAACCCAAAGCGTTAACATATATTAAGTAATGTCAATAATTCTGGTTCATATTATTGCTGAGGGAGCCATAGATATCGTAGCGCCTTGCTACTTTTGATGAATGGTATAAAAGCAAAAAACTTGCAAAGAAGCCAGTCAGATTAACTGCAACCATATGTTGTGTTTATCATAGCCAAGAAGTTAAGAGGCATAACTGATTGACACAAGCCACTTTTGCTGTCTGCATAACATCTTTGCGCCCATGCTTTATTGTTCATGATGCAAACATTTTAAGCCGCAAAACACTCGATCGTTTGAAAATAAGGACTAACACCTGCCCCAAGAGTATATGTTCCGAGGCAACACAGTATACTGCGGGCAGTATTGCATCATTGGCACACCAACGCATAACAGTTCATTCTCACACAATTATAAATTTACGATGAGTCTGTTTTTCCATATTTCATGGCCAAATATAGCAAGCCACGAGCGGCATAATTGGTTGCAAATATACTCTGCCGGTGGCTTCACCGTGAAGCGACTTAGCACTGCTAAGCGACAGTATGAGAAAGCCATTCCAATGTGGTGTTGTTGAACATGTAATATTTACACTTTTACTCGTCCGCTGCCAGAACATACAAATATATAGATGATAGTCACCGTGCAAATATGCTCCTGCGTCTTTAGAGAGGCTTCAGTTGAAATGACCATTCTTGTATGACATGCGTGACGTACGTAGAATTCGTGTTGCTTGTCCCATATAAATTGTTATGAATGGTGTATAATTATATACCATTGCTAATATCAAACACCAAGAGTGACGGGACAGTTATTGAAAACCTTGATTTCTATAAACATCAAATAATAATACGCCATACACAGCACAATAGTGAGTAGAAAGATAAGTTGGAACCCAGAACGTAACTTTCTAACGTAATTTAAGTTAAAGCAGAAAATCAAGTTGAAGCCTAGCCGCATGCTTGTGTCTGGGGACGTTGCCCGAGGCAGGTGCATTGGAATATTTCATTCATAATGATATGCAACTATGCATCCGCAATATTTATAAATGCATTTCTGATAAGCTGCATACTGCTTATCATGTCAATACATGCAATATTACTCTTAATATGTAAAGCATATTTCATACACATCATTGCCGCGTTTTGGACAATCATACATTCACGAGATGATGCTCAGTCAGCATATTACCAGACCTGGCCATGCTTTCGCAATGTGTTTTGCATGGATTGATTCTGTGGGCGGATGGATATTTTGAACTCGTGGTCGGTTAATGTATACTTTGCAGATGCTGCTAGCTGAGGTATACCCATGAGCAACGCAAAGCAAAAACGTATTTCGAGTACAATTTATCACTTCAGTATATAAAATAAACTTGCCAACGTTTTGTGGACTATGCTTACTGTGTCAATGCTAAACTATTCAATGTTTCTAGCTAGTCCAGTGATCTGCATCACGAACATTCTAATACGTAAACCAAAATCAAACAAATATTCCGGTTGCTCGATTCATTTTCGCGGAACAGATAATCGGCTTCTTAGTCACCGATATAGCACTTTCCCTTCGTTAGAGTAAGCTTAAAGCGCTCTGGAAAACTCATTAGGTATTTAGATCTGCTTAGTGGACATATATCATTCATATATTATAAACACTAGTCAGTAATGGCAAACCCGAGAGATTCACAACATCCACATCAGTTCTTTCCCATCTGGACTCCTGTAAATATCGCCCTCGTGCGTAGGGGTCCGATTCTTAACTGCCATTAGGAAAAATGACAAATCTAATTACAAAAGGATGTTATTGCTTCGGGGCCACATGATATGCAATCACAGATGCAGACACAATTACCCAGATGTATCGTTTGCGATCACAGTTTCGAGGCGAATGCTGCTGTTTATTTTGTCGCGCTTCTCACATAATCAATCGATAACCGTTCGTTTCAATTCGCACAGCGACCTTTAATCCAGAATATTGCATAACCGCTGGGAAAGTGCATGTTCATACTTTTCCTCATTTTAAGATAGCAGCCATGTCTATATTTCAAAAAATTAAGATCTATGGAGACCACTTGCCAGCCGCTCATCGCACATAAAGTAAGAACTAGGAAATTCCAACGGCAACTAGCAAACGAAGTGGCTCATTATGTCGACATCATAGGAGCCTGCAAAAAACGACAGAGGGCGAGCTCTGTTAAGATACTGAGAAGCACTAAACGTTTGGGCTTTACGGCATGTTGTAAGTAGATCGTGGGGAAGACCATTATTTGACTTTTCGTCGGCGCACTTTATTACTGGAGCCTTCAGTGGGGCTGCATCGTTATTGATAATATAACCGAACTCAGTTTCTATTTGCACATATTTGAATCAAGTGATAGCATGGAAATGATTATCCGCTACTGCAGTGGCAGAAGGCAATGTTTTATAATTACCCTTAATAAAGTTTTGATACCTGTATTGCAGTTGTAGAAATAATGAACTACAACGATACATCCTAAACACCCCTACCCTCTACATGCTTTCGCTTTCTGGAACTGATGTCATTTTGATAAGTAAACAAAACGGCCAGTATGTTTTGGTCATATGATATTTTAGCATGTATAATGGAACGAAGACTACACACGATGTCGATAGATCACAGGAATACTGCAATATTATGGAACATACTCCTCCAAGATTGAGATATAGTATGGCACTCAAATACATTTGCTTAAACAGCTAAACGTCTTGTTTACCAATTTAGATGAATAGAACACTAACACAGGTCATACATTGCACATACTAACATTGCCGAAGCAGATATGACAGTCTGACGACGTACCAAATGATTGTTGGGTGTTTTGCCTTTATATGGGCAACAGCAGAAAATGCGCAACATTGTTCTAATGCTAGGTATAAAACATATTTTAGTTGCAAATCGAATTTAATGTGCATGAATTAAAACACTAACTTAGCCCAACGACAAATTGCGATGCGATGCATTGCAATTAAATCTACAGAGAATGAATTGGTACCGGTCGGGAGGTTTTGCAATCGTCGCCAGCTTCAGCCTTCACGGTTCGTTGACAGTATGTGACTTACTCTTTTTCCATCGCGGTCTGGTGCATGTCTTGGCATGGGAAGCCTTACCCGGAACTTGACTATGCGCTACTATGGCCTCAAATAATATGACTGTTACTAGTGTTGTTATTTATTTAAATAATATGATTGTTCAACCTCAAACTGTCCATTGCTGTAGCAATAGTGAATCAATTCCTTTTTGTGGAGATCTCATCTTTAATAGGTTTATCCATTTGTATAAATTCATATTCGGACGCTTCCATATTTGTCCAGACAGTTGTACAAGAACCCTGGAGGCAGTATCGACAGCTTCACCAGGGGGATTGGTAAAACTTATCGGTGGGTATTTAGCGGTTATGCATGTGGGTGCAAGGAATTACGGGCAACCAATGGTTAATGAGCTGTTGCCATTATTAATAACGAGTAGAAATCAATGCAATACGACTATGCTTTGCTATTCCTATTGTATGCCAGCGGCTGTTTTCAAATTTGTTAATGGTGTATAGAACAGAGGAGGTGGTTTATATCAATTCCGAATAAAGCGTTACAATACACATATTTTCTACATGTCATGATTGATAACTATCCATTTATGTGTGTTTGAATAACTGTTATGTGTATTTTGAACGGCTTTCAACACTCACGAATGTGAAAACTGTTTTAATTATAAAGCAGCGCTAAATACTCGTATACTATTTAATGGAGAGGGTTTGGAGTAAGCAACTAATAAAATCGAGTGACATACGTGGGTCCAGGACAACGACAAAGATAATGATAAATGTGCATACTTTACTCTTGTTAAAGTGCCTTATATGCACCTGTGGTACGCCATAGGAGTACTCGATATGATTCTGCATTTTGTACAATCATGTTACAGATTTTCTATAGGATGTTGCTCACAATAACGAATATTCTATTGCAAACCAATATATGGATACCAAAGATAGTAATTGATGCTCGGGGCGAAATGTTGAGCATAAATGGCGGCACTATTTTAGCCTAACGTATGGTCTTAACTCAGCCACAATCACTAATGGGTTTTCTGATGCTTCATTACAAAGCACGCTTAAGCATAAAATGTCCATATAAAGGTCCGCAATGAAATTTTCTGAAGTAATCGCAATGTGGTGTAGAGGCTTTTCGAGGTCTTACACGCCTGACTGGGTATCGCATCCTAACAGACAATAGGCAGACACTGCAATAAAGGAATGACGGATGAATTCGTAAATGGATCTTACGCCTAGACTGTTGTTAGTGTAGAGAAGGTATTCAAACGTTCCAATAGATAACTCTCTGACAACACGCTCCCAATGTTAATGATTAAGCATGAGTACTCGTAATCCGAACCCATCTGCATCCTAGCCCATGCTATAGAGAAACAATGTTTAACCCGACCAAAAGCTGTGTGTCTGCCATATCAAAAGACTTAGGTATCTGTCTTTCTATATCAAGCGTATTAGCTTACTCAACAAATAATTATTTGTATTCAAAGACCGTAGTTTCACAAGATAAGTGAGGCTGTTCTCTAATGCAGAAGAATGTTATGTAGCACGTCAACAACGTAAAATGCAATCTTCATGCATCGCAGCGTCGAGATGTGTACAGAAGTTATGCAATTGTCATTAATACGACTTAATTGGAAGTAGAAGCCAGTTTATGTTGCTTAGTGCCATGCCAGGAATAACTTGCTCACCATGTTTACGTCATAAAAGATTATATGTTTTCGAAACTGTGTTCAACAGTGGGCCGGGCCAATATAGGGATGAATGTAACGATATATATATATATATATATAGATATAGAGGATAGAGATATATAGATATATAGAGATATAGATATAGAGAGATATATAGAGAGAGATATAGAGATAGATATATATAATATAGATAGATATATAGAGATATATATTTGCATATATATATACATATATATATATATATGTAGATATATAGTATATAGATATGTATATATAGAGATATATATATGTACATTTAAAGTATGATTTTCAACCAATAATTATAAACAGAGATCTAGATCTATATATATATAGATGATAGATAGAGAGAGATATATAGAAACAGAGAGAGAGAGATAGGAAGATATCTATACACCATACATATATCAGATAGAGATATATAGAGAGAGATATAGATATTATATATATATATATTCTATAGATATCTATATATATAGATATATATATATATATATATATATATATATATATATATATATATATATATATATATATATATATATATATATATATATATATATGTAGACCAGCAGCTACAAAAATCGAAAAATGGTTCTGACCAGACACCTAATATAGACGCCTGCCAATAAGTACATTTCACATATAACGGTACATCAGATTTTGTTAGTTATATGTGTCTTACGAATAACATTATTATGCGTAGCTTGCTTCTCGTTACTCAATTTATATTTTCTCATAAACATAACAATATAAATTATCAACAGACATTAATGTCATTACAATAGAAGCGAGAGTATTTCTCACGTTATTGTGTCTGAAAAAGTACTTCATAAATCGCATAAGGTTGTGCCACAACATTCCTAAACTTTGGTGTTAATCAATATACCATAACAATGGTGAAACACTACACATATGACCTTGAAACAAAGATCTATTCTGCGCTTCCTATGCAAGGAGCTAATTTGTTTAGCATATAGCATCGGATTTCATCGACCGAAAGAAATTGTTTGGCCTTGAATCAGTCACATATGGCATCTGCAGACAAGCCAAATATAGTCTTGGAGTATATCAGTGAGCTTACTAGATAGTGTTCAACCCATGCAATAGTATCTAAGAGTGCAATTAAAACTTGAACGCCTCATTCTACAGAAAATGTTGATATTTATTGATGTTCACTACGGGAGCTTTAAGCAGCACAATTTGACTTGAAAATGACTTGAAAAATTCGCTGAAGCGGAAAATAGTACGATAAGCATTGCGCACTTGAAGCAATCTACTAATGTTGCAGCACGACAAAGGAGGGCTAATCCGGTGCAGGTGCTCATCATATTCGCTGCTGCAGTCCTTACATGAACAAAACGTATTGTTACTATTAAATTGTCAAGCTGTGCAATCAATAAGCCAACCCTTTATCAAACATAAAAGCCAGTGTCATCAATAATATCCATTCCAGAGCTAATGAGATCATCTTTATGTGCACTCATCAATACACGAGCCTGCCAACGCACGTGGCTTTGACCCATTACCGACTCTTGTGCTTCAAGGAACGATAGACGTTCACAAGTGCTGGCCTAGCTGCAGTGAACCTAACACATACCTTACTTGGTTGCAAATCACTGATTGAAGTCGCAGATAACAAACGCTTGAGCTGTAAGACCAGCTCAATGGGTTGCTTGCAGTGGAATGCTGAATTGAACTCGCATGAAATCTGCACCAACGCATTATCGGCCACAGAGATGCTGTAATGTTCCCAGTCTAAGTTTCATAACTCCCCTGTTCACCCATATATCACAATCAATACACTGAACCCTCGCCATATCATTGATATGTGACTAATACTGTTTTGAAATGATGATGGTGATGATGATCAGTATGATGATGATGATGATGATGATGATGATCATCACCATCATCATTATCCACATAATCATCAAGTTGATCATGAGGGTATCTGATTAATCGCTATGATTGATGAATGATGCTATCGCAAGAGCTCGATAGCTGGAATTGACTTTCTGGTCGGTTTTTAGCAAATTACCAAATACTTCACCAAATACTTTTTTCAGTGTACGTTGTGTATATGTTGTGATTATGAAAGATGGTAGCATCATATGTGATTTGTAATAGGTTGAACAGTGGAAAATCTTGGTTACGTGAGGTTGCTGACTGTCCGAAACATCGATGTGTCAGACCCAAATTTGCATCAACTTATCACGCATTTCTATAACAATAAAATGCATTTGGTGGATTATAGAGGAAGTAAACAGCTATGAATGACATCCTTTTTGCCTGAGTTTAGTGTATATAGTGGATTTGGGAGACATGGCCTCTCGTAAATACCCATCAGAAACGAAACATTCCAAGTCACTGCACGAAAAAGAATCATTTCGAAACGTATATACAATTGGCGACTATATTGAGCTGAAGTATGCTCATTTGTCCCAATGTTTTCATGATTGCAACCGATGATAGAGGTTTTTGATTTTATCTATGTAACTCTTGTTATATTGCAAGTTCTCCAAATATGTCAGAAACTGTGATAACGTAGCGTCAGTTGTACTCTTTGCTGCAACTATGCTGTTTACTATCGCTGACAATATAAAACCCGATTCAACTAAATAGATTCATCAATAACTAATTTATCAATATTACCTAATGTACCTCAAGTCTAAAGAAAAATGGGAAAATGCGATGAATTGTAAAGGTTTGGCATCGGATCCGCACTAATAGAGATTTCTGCAAGATTTCTGGAGCAAGGATTCTTGTTTTCTTGCCCCTGTATTTTGTGTATCCCATGATTTAGTGTTAATATATATATTTATTCATACATATTTGTATTGAGCAAGTATGCCCGAAATACCAATCAAATTGTTTACGACTGCGTTTGAGCAAGTATATAGATACCAAAAGCAATTGATTATCTTAGTCAGCTACATTTTGTTACAATCTGATCGAAATTCTATCCCCCGTTCTTACGAAAGTCAGACGTATATATATATATATATAGATAGATATAGATAGATAGATAGAGAGAGAGAGAGAGAGAGAGAGATAGAGAGAGAGATAGAGAGAGAGAGAGAGAGAGAGATATATAATAGAGAGAGATAGAGATTCTAGAGAGATTATAGAGAGAGATATAGAGATATCTATAGAGATGTAGATATATATGTAGACATATAGACATATACATAGATATATATCTATATATATATATATATATATCTATCTATATATATATCTCTTATATATATATATATATATCTATATATATATATATATATATATATATAGGTCATGAAATGGGACAAAAAGGTGGATATTCTGACCCAGTGTGGTTTTGGGACACCTTTGCAATACCAAATGCTTACATTAGGTCTTCAGCAGTGCCTTGTGATTTAAACGGATCCGCATCGTAATAGCAGTTATTGTTATGACTGTTGATATTCAGGGCCTAAAAGTTCTTCTGTATGGGTGTTGTTATTTAATCTGACAAAAGTAGGAATCATAGAACGCTTTGAACCCATCATCTATACCACGAGCGGATCCTGCCATGCGTATTATGGCGCAGTAAAAAGATTTTATATCGCTCATAACGTTCATCAAAATTTGTGGGATTATCTATAATTAGTGTAGGTTTATGCTGTGTCAGGTTTGTGATATATCAAAGTAACGTAGAATAGGGACATCCTTTAGTCTTATAGGCTAAACGCGTGTTTGCATGCTCATTTGGACTACGAGTTTGGAATAACATGGCCTGCCCTGGTTAAGCGTGCACAGCAATCATACCCATCCATCATCATCACATGCACGCTCACGAACTGACGAGGGAAAGTGTGAATAATAGCACAACAGGGGTTTGAGAAACTATCGACAGCAATCACTTTCGGCGATTTTTCAGCGGCTTACTAGTTGGTTATACGGCTGCAACCATAGTTTCTAATCTATTCTAGCATTCATGGCATTGATCATGACTGCTAGAATGATGTGATGTGATATGATGTCACTGAGTTTAGTTTATATTTCATATGAAGCAGTAAATATGTTTTGTTATTCAGATGGCATGCACAAAGACGTGAAGGGGATCAAGAATTCGTGAGTATCCAAAAAGAATGAGAAATAAGTTCCAGGGATATCCATAATGGTCATTCCTTGATTTTTGGTTGCGCCTGTTATCAATGCCAGCAACCGTCATCAATATCCAGATGGTGCAACGAAGCATGGTATTTTTAGCTTCATCCGGCGCTGTTCCCGGCATAAATGGAATGCTATGAAACTGTCCTTGACCAAGTTTAGTTTGTGAGCTAATGCAGCATTTGCGGCCCATTTTAACTAATGGCAAATGTATTCGTGATATCTAAGAAATATATCAGGGGGGCCGTTCCGCAGATTGAATTGCCTTCGTTAGCTATACATGCGCAATTCCGATCACAGGCTTAAAACCGTTATAACTGCTGCACTGCATTTTGCCCTCTTTTAAGGTCAGATGCTGCCATCAATTGAATGGGACCAAGGATGTCCGGGTGAAACATAGTGGCTATTGGCCCTATTCTATAACAGGCGCTGATATGTTTTGCAAGATATATCAGACGTCCTTCAAGAGTGTTGTAAGTAATCATCGTCAATCTCTTAGTAATGTTCGGGTTTTTTTGTTCACACAATCTCTGCTCTCGTCCAAGCTCTGATAGTTGACTAAATGACACGTTACCTTAAAAGGGACGATAAGATAGATCGACGTACAATAATTGGCCCGTGAGGCTAAAAGGTCTAATGCTCGCATATAACACACGACTTTCTGTCCTTTATGTTGGCCTTGGGCCATCAGGCGACATGGAAAAGACGTAAATCAATGTTTCCATTTGGGCAAGGATCGCATCTGAAGCAGTGATACGCACGTAAATCGTCATTTCGTAAGGGTGTGCTTCAATGATGCAGCCGAACCCTTACGGACGAGGCTTATGGCTTTCAGTAAATGGACGATCTGTCACTCACCCAGGCCTAATGGTTAATTGTCTGCTAGAAATTTCGAAATTTACCAATGAAATAGACCGTCCATGAAAGCGACAGCGCTGTTCCATGTTACAATATGAATGATGAACTCACTGTCATGCCCGCATATGTTACTTTTCTAAAAATATACGTTCGTCATTTAATGGATTTATTGTGTCCAATCAACGCATTTGCATTCGCAAGATAATATAATTTATGCAAGCATGATGTTCGATGTGTATATACCATCACCATTTAAACGGCATATAATACGGTGTGAAAAGGTGAATATAATTGCACTCCGTGTGCATGTTCCGCCATCATGCTGCAAATTAGATAGTTGTCTTTATGTCTGGCAAATGATTATTATTTGCAAAAGTATAAACATCAGAATAATATTTTGTCACGATGTGAAAACGCTGGGAAATCATTAAAAAAACGATCATTTTGCGTTGCATACTCCCTGACTCCCCTGTTCGGAATATAGCCTAAATGTTGACAAGGACTGTTGTAAGCATGTTTGTGTGTTTGTTTGTTTGCATGTATGTATGTATGTATGTATGTATGTATGTATGTATGTATGTATGTATGTATGTATGTATGTATGTATGTATGTATGTATGTATGTATGTATGTATGTATGTATGTATGTATGTATGTATGTATGTATGTATGTATGTATGTATGTATGTATGTATGTATGTATGTATGTATGTATGTATGTATGTATGTATGTATGTATGTATGTATGTATGTATGTATGTATGTATGTATGTATGTATGTATGTATGTATGTATGTATGTATGTATGTATGTATGTATGTATGTATGTATGTATGTATGTATGTATGTATGTATGTATGTATGTATGTATGTATGTATGTATGTATGTATGTATGTATGTATGTATGTATGTATGTATGTATGTATGTATGTATGTATGTATGTATGTATGTATGTATGTATGTATGTATGTATGTATGTATGTATGTATGTATGTATGTATGTATGTATGTATGTATGTATGTATGTATGTATGTATGTATGTATGTATGTATGTATGTATGTATGTATGTATGTATGTATGTATGTATGTATGTATGTATGTATGTATGTATGTATGTATGTATGTATGTATGTATGTATGTCTGTATGTATGTATGTATGTATGTATGTATGTATGTATGTATGTATGTATGTCTGTATGTATGTATGTATGTATGTATGTATGTATGTATGTATGTCTGTATGTATGTATGTATGTATGTATTTATGTATGTATGTATGCATGCATGCATGCATGCATGCATGCATGCATGCATGCATGCATGCATGCATGCATGCATGCATGCATGTATGTATGTATGTATGTATGTATGTATGTATGTATGTATGTATGTATGTATGTATGTATGTATGTATGTATGTATGTATGTATGTATGTATGTATGTATGTATGTATGTATGTATGTCATTATTCATTTATGTATGTATGATTGTGTATGGTATTTATGATGCTGAAGTTGTTTGCGCCTGTTACCAAAGTCAAACCCACTATTGAATACATAACTCATCAGCAGAAATTGTTAATATACTTTTTTGACTATTAAAACAGAAAGCAGTTATTCAGGGAAATGTAGCATAAAAGGTACAAAAGATAACATAGCTTATAATTGATATTTTAGTCTAATTGGTAACAATGATACTTAACATAGGTTGGTATGAAGCAATAATTCTGAAGCGAGGGGGCGATTGTTTCCCTTCTGTCACAGAGTATATACACCGGTTGAGAACGGTATCGGACGTCAATGCCTGACACGGATCCGCATGCTCTGTAGGAGGCATTTGTCGAAATACCTTTGAATGAACTAACCATTTTACTACTGATGTTGATTTTAAGAGAATGCGCAATTGATTATTAATTTACGTTGGGTTTATGCGAACGGTAGCACGAGAAAATCTCCTCTCATGGCTACGAGGATTGCTACTTATAAAGGCGGTCACAGAGCGCTGTTTACATAGTACATTTTGTTACTGTCATGCGTTGAAACGAAATTGTCATATATATTTTTGATATCGCGGACGCAGTAAGATGCTTTTCAAAGCCACGGAACCGTTTCGTTGGAACATTAAACGCAATCCGCAAAGAAGTTTAACAACGTACATACCACACCGAAAAGACATGACGAAACGGATTTATGTGAAAGAACTATCGTCTTTTCGATATCTCCTGTGTATATAAAACATTATTCATATCCACCTCTTGATGAAGCACACCCAGGCAGCGCTACAAACACAAACATAGAGGATGCAGTAGGACCACTTTCGACTCTATAGTTATATCTTATCGTACATCATCTCTTTATGATTTAGCTAGGAAGCGACGAATATAATAAGGTCTATTGACAATGCCAGTCAATGAGCAGACTATTACAGTAACGCATCAAATGTACTAATGCAATTTTGATGGGTCGAATTGGGCAACTTTAATGAGTTTTCCGTGTAACTCGTCAGTAGGATAATGGCTGAAATATGCTGTGGACGTCCGGTATTTGACATGATAATAACGGTAATCGCAGCAGGTATGTGTGAATCACCCTTTGGTCACTGATATGATTGTCACTGCACGTTAACAAAGCCAAAATGTGATTAAACCTTTCAAGTATGATCACGAATGCTATTCCTGTCACAGCGTCTTTATTAACCATTTCACAGGTATATGTGTCTTAGAACTTATTGATATAATATATGTCTTAGCTTGTATTTGAAGGGAAAATGTTTGCCTATTTGTGCGAAAATAAAACACCAAGCTGTCTTTCATCCAATCAAGAGCAGTTCATGGTATGATACTAATTCATCTTCCCTCATATCTTCATGAAGCAATGTTTTATAACAGAAAGCGATGAAGATATGAACGGTCTGACATGTAATTCAAACAATTAACGTCTGGCAAATTAACCATTTACCACACTTAAGTAGCAATGCCACTGCAAGCTGAATGAATTATCAGTATGACTTCTGACTCGGGATGGAAAATCATTGTTAGGATGAACAATATTGACGAACATAGCACATGTGAAACATGACAAATGCATTACCAGTCTTTGATTGGTCAGCAACGCAGCCGTGATGTCTATGGAATCGATTTACTGTTAACTTTTCAACATCATAATTTTTGACAAAGAAATGCCACAGCGAACCATGATTTATACATATTTAGTACGTTCATGAGATTGTGATTTCATTGACGACGATTTGTATAAATAGAGTAGGCTTGCAGCGGTTACGTTCGACCGATCATGCCTCCTTTACTGTGAAAATTGGCAGTAAATAACACATAATAATACGTGTGTCCTTGAGTAGTGATTGTCAAGGTTACAATTCAAACAAACACTATTAATTGAGCAGCTATAAGATTTGCAAACGATAACAATGCAAGCAACAGCGACAGCGAGATTTGGTTTGATAATTGATCAGTTTAGCCGACCAAGAGGGCTTTTCTTGCTAGATGATAAACGTAACACAAAGTCGCAGTCGGAATCGCAGGGCTCATAGACTAGCGATGTAGATATTGGTAGTTTCTACTGAAATAAATAATGGAGAAGGTACAGTTAATGGACAAATTTCTGCAGAACGAATCAGTGGCTTTTGTGTGCAAATATCAACATAGATATTTAATTTGTGAAATAATCAAACTGCATCCATCATAACGACATTATTCAACCCTCATTTAGTATTTAACGCCCAATATCATGATAATCAAAAACGGTAAATCTTAGCTAGTGAATGATAGCAGCATACTCTCGATAGCTGATATCTTTTCCCCAATTGCCTCCCCTAATCTAAGGTGCATCATAAATTACAGAGAACCTTTACGTTGGTAAATTCAAATCGAGTCTGTAGCGTACACATCATGACTGTTACAGTCGGAACAAACAAGTGCAGATAATTGAGCCAGACGTATGTACTACTCTTGCCTAAATGGCAAGTCAACTTATTACTGAAGTTCCGAATTACGGCGATTATCTCTTTCCTTTATCCATGCTATGCGTTCATTGACCCAGACAAGTGCACAAGCTGCAGGCAATGACGAGTAGACCATAATCGACTTTAATTTGCACCCGAGGGAAGTTGAATTATCCACTGTAGGCTTGTGCCTTTACATTGATTTATAAGGATACGCAATCACCCCCACTGAGCCCCTATCGATCAAAACTTCCATAGACCAGGTATCTCAAAATATTTGATAGATAGGCAATATACGGAGAAATAAATAGTAGGATCTTAACTGGAAATATCATCGTTTTATGTGGCCCAGCCCATTTTGCATGGGCTTTTTGGAGGTCTTTACTGCACGATACGTTTGTTGATGGTAAAACGTATTGAAAATTTGCCATCTTTTGTACCATTGCCAAATAAATCTTCGAATAGCACCTTACATTATATTATATCTATGCTACCTTTATAGGCACATTACAAATGTAAGGCCAAACTATCTTTTAGCATTTGCCGAGCGCTTCCGAGTTTCCCCATTGGGAAGCCCTCTACCGCATTAAGTCCTGATATTCATAATTTTGTCGTAACCAATAACGAAAAATTCGCTGGTGAAGAAAAGGCCAAATAACCAACCCACCCTATATCTGTAGGGCATAAGGTTTAGTAAGTAATGATCAGAGGCTTAAGAAATAGTGCCAATCAGTAAACTATTGTTTGCTTCAAAGTATAGCGACCAGCTGTTCAATCGACATATTGTAATTTTAAAACAGCCCGTGGACTTTTGTTAGGAATAATATTACTGGCTAAGCAGTATACTCAATATGTGATATTAAGGCCAAATTAATGATTAAACTATAACTCGTCATAGCTACGGGTACGACATGCTTCATTTGAGTTATTGCAGCGAAGAAGGTTGTGTTGATTGCTGTTGTCACTTTCCTCAATAGACAATTATCGATTCTGTGCATTGTACTTCCAAGTTAGCTACAAATCGACTTGCAAATGACGATATACATGAGCATATCATGGGTATATATTGCTTTACGTGAATTGCGGGGGTTATAATGTTCTTGGTCTCGAAAATAGGGTAAAAGTTAAGAGTTAATACCTTGGCCTTGTAAGTGTCAATTGGGAAACTCATTGTAACGCGTTTGGCATGTGAGAACTGTCAGATGCCACCCCCTCACCAATTACAATGAACAGAACACAGTGCTGGCGCCAAAACTATTTCCGATGTGTTGGATGCGAATATATTACACGTAAATACAGGATAGTCTGAAAGGTGTAAAGATGCAACTCTTGTGTAAGCTGCAGCAACGGTGTTAACTAAACAAGCCGTTGATGCACAACAACATTGCTGTATACGATAACATGGTGCCGATGTTTTCTGACTAAACGGAATAAACAATTGAAGCACAAAATCTATTGAACCACAACGACAAACATCTTCTGTGTGAGCGTATAGTAAGTAGGTAACGTATGATTCTACTGGTAACAAAAAAAATCAATCACATAAAAGTAGAACCATAAATACAAAGATGAATTCTATTTAATGTAAGCCCTGTGTATTCTAGGAAGCAACGCGTGGGTATAATTGTAAGTAAGTCAGAATAGCATCACGTCATGCGAACAACAATACAGCAGCGAGATCGATACCAGATTATCCTGAAATCGTTAGTAATTTCAGGTTCATCCTCTTTTATTTATTCAAGATAGAGTCTTGATTTTCGTTTGTTCGAGATCTAATTGCTTGATGGCAGCTATTCACTCACATTCAATAACTATTAGGAAATTCCGACGGCAGCTGGCAAAAAGTTGGGTGTATTATGTGGACGTTATAAATACCTAACTAATTACGGCACATTGCAGGACATCAAATAGAATACTGAGAACAACTGTACGCATGATAGCCCCGGGTATTTGCGAAAGCTGGTAAGCAGATCGTGGTGAAGGCAATAATGTGACTTCTCGTCGGCGCCATGTATTACTGAGTTGACAACGTGATTGATAATATAACCGACCTCTGTATTTATTTGCACCAATTGGTATCAAGTGAAAGAATGAAAACACTAACTAAAACTGTCGTATTAGAGGGTAATCTATAAAGAAGACTATCAGTAATGTTTATGTGACTATCATATGCAGGAATCATTAGCTACTTCCATACCTATCATAAATCAACGCGCTACCAGTTATCGTATTCTCTGACAGGAATTGATATAATTTCGAATACAATCAACGAAACGGCCTTATCATTTATTGAACATGTAATCTTTTTGCTTGTATAAAGCAACGGATACTACAGAATATAGGCCACAGGTATAATGCCATTTTAAGCACAAACCAACGTACGATTGCGACATAACATGACAGTGAAATATAATTACTTGAATGGTTCAACGTTTTGGTAAGCAATGTAATGACTGCTACAGCACTATGTTTTGACGAAATGAGCAATAATGCAGGTCATAAATTACATATACAAAGATTGGCAAAGCTACAACCTTTGCGTCAATGCAATAAGGAAGTTTCAATCTCTGTCAAATGAGTCATTCTAGAGATTGATATTGGCGTCAAACATTCCATATTTCTGCACAATTTCAAATCCAATAATGCCTTTTTGACAAACTGGAAAATTGATTTGAATTTCTTGCCCTAACAAAGCTAACATTGGGCAAATACAAGTGATTTAAATGTGTGATATTGCGGTAAAGCACATTAGAAACATTCAGTTTGAAATCATACCCATTCAGCCGGAATACCGTCTGTCGGTCTACATTTGCACGTTATGTTTTGCCATACGAAGCTTGTTAGCTCGTCTTCGCATCAGATCCTGTCATTTGGAAATCGTTTTACGACAATTTACTAATACGTAACTGAGCAGCACGTCAGATGACGCACCAATGCAATATAATTAAGTGTCCAAAGTACCACCTGAATTTAACCGAACCAGCACTGTGCAGTTTGGATGCTCGCTTAAACTTTATAATTACTTTTACAGACATTGCTTCTGCAAAATACAATAAAATATTATTGGTTTGTGGAACGTTACTAGAAACAAATTTTTCGAACCGTAGGCATTAACCCTGCAATGTTAGGGATTCTCGCGTCTATTTTTTGTTGAGGGTGAGTAATTGCGGCGCCTACCTAGATTTGATGTTTGGCACAGAAGAGAAACCTTAAAAAAAGCAAAACAAATGTAATAGCTATGTGTTATGTTTGCAAGACCGCAGGAGTTAAGAGGAATAACTGACGGAGCTGTCTACGTACATATGCATATTCATAGCATAGATCCTTCTGACACATTTTACTGTTGTTTGGTTTTTCGAATTGTCTAATTTTGGGATTTTGTTTGGCTTTTGTGGCC
>CM067356.1:40364572-40392072 GCA_034190875.2 Urechis unicinctus | reverse complement strand
TATTTATGGCAGCCCATGTAATAAACTGTTGCCCGGAGATCGCGAATCACTATTGCAGTAGCGAATAGTTAACCATTAGACATTGGTAATACATGATTGGAAGATATTAGCACTAAAATACTGTGATAATATGTATGTACATAATGTCTCTCTATGGCCGAATATCTAACAATGATATATATTTTAAGAATGTTTGATTGAAAGGAATGACACTTAAACATAGTTTTTTGAGTGGGTAAAGCCCGTCCTGGAAACAGGTCAATTCTTTGTAAACGTAATTTGCTCATACACCTAGTGAAATGACTTCTGATTTAGCAAATGCCAACTATATGCCACTTAATAAGGTTACCTTGGGTCACTTCTGCTTTGTTAGGAGGAATAAAGACATTTAGGAACTTTGGTAGATAGCTACAATATTATACAGAAAAGTACAATATGGCTATACCACATAATTGCACAGTTGAGTAATGCTCGATGTGCAATGCTGAGCCTATAGAGTGGCGCCATTACCCGACAAAGGCGAGATACGTTCTAGAATCAGTTGTTAATGTGACACGAACCGGTTAGATGGAATTGGTCTAGGATTGGGTGTACTCATGTGAGAATATAGCTACAAAGTAGATTAGTTGTCAGGGTTGAAACTGTCGGAGACATTAATAGATATTTGCTATATTGGACTCGTTAATAGGGAGTACTGTGTACTAATAGCAAAGCAATGTAACTGTATTGGAACAGGCCAGTCAACGCGTTGCTCAGGGTAAAAGCAATTTGATATGCAGACCTACAATTAACCAGACGTAGATGTGAAATAGTTGCTAGGCAAAGTTGTTCTTGTTTGTGCATACTTGGCTGAACGTATACTGTTTTGGTCGACAACAGGCTGCAAACGACAGACATAGCGCTACCATTAGTTTTGTTCTAGGATATGCCAATATAGTACATGTAATATATTGACAGCCAAGGATTAATGCCATGAGTTGAGGGCTTATTAGATGGGTAAACAGCAGATAAAATTGAATGCGACAGCATTGTTAAGCATTGGAACAAAATTGCATTGGATGTTACTGGTATGAATGTCAAAGAGGTAAGTAAGAGGTGTAATTCGTTCTTTATTTTGCCATTTAGGGTATTATACAGTGAATATATTATTCCAAAGAATATTTCGTCATGTCGAAAATATCGAAGTAATAGATCATACTTCAAATACATATTAGGACTTTGGTATTTACCGGTCCATTTACCGCTCCAACCTCCAGCCAAAACCAAAGCTATTTGAAGTCAGTAACTTTCAGATTGAGGTAATACGTAGTTTGGAATAACTAGTGCCTTAATTTGCTCGTTTTTCAATAACATCCGTCATGTGCATTCATGTTCATCGATATGTGAAAAAAGCGTAAACGCAGCATATTTTGCTTTTAAAGGTGCATTTTTTCCCAAAAGATGTCACGCGTTTTTCCTTAACCATTTAATAGAACTACTCTTTTGAAACCGATACAAACCATTATGCGGAGTGGTTAAACGTTATATCGTCGATTACATCGTATCGAAATTTGTCGGTCACACCCGTGTTTAAAAACTTGAGCACATGTCGATGGGAAAATTGAATTGAAGGGTCATTTGTTTACAACACATAGTTGCAACGTCCTGAGCAGTGCAGATTCGACAGAAGGCGGGAACGTGAGCAACCGAAATTGTGAGACTTTTGACCCCCTTTATTTCTTGATGATTCTTCTTATGGAGTGGATGAGGTTTCAAATGTTTAGAAAAAAACCCACCTGAACGTAGTGAACACTATCGTTACAATGGATCACCGTACATTTAACAATAAATAGCGTCACACCTGCAGACAAATACTGCCCATGTTCTTGCCTAGTCTATCACGTTGTGGAATATAAAGCGGATGACACTTGTTCGGAGTTTTTTTTTATCATATGCAATTATCGGTGCTTGTTTTACGGCAAACCTGTTGAATATTCCTGAACCAAATGTTAAATTGTATTATAAATCAAGAGGTTAGGGTCGCCCTCAGGACGTCTACGTTATATTGAACTGAAACATCTGTGCTAGAATTTAGGGGTGGTACGTATCATCGTGTGGTTTGGGTGGGACAAGGGACAGTAGATGAGTGGGGAGATTTTGGTTCTGACTTGTGTCATTGTAGGCTGTTTCAACCCACACCGATGAGACTTTACGTATGGTTTGGAATGTGTGTCCGTAAATGTCCATTTTAACACCGCGCTGGTGTTGTAGAAGCCTCGGATAGCTGGAATAAATGTTGTGAAATTGGAGTGACATGTCTGAGGTGACCTTAAATCAGTATAATTGACAAATTGTTTTGGCAGAGTATGTCAATTATCAGTTTTTTAAGCTTTTGGCTCAAACACTGTAATAATTATAACATTATTGATTTAATTTTTCATGTTATGTGCATTCATCGGTTAAATTGAGCCAACCCACTTTCAAATTTAAAGGAAAACTAAACGTCAAGAATGTGATCACGTACAAGAAGAGGCCGGGGTAGTGGTGGTGGTACAGCTTATGACAATCTGCGTGGAACTGAGGTTGGTTCCTATATTATTTAAATTGGATTCTTATTACGGGTATTTTATTGAACTCAGTATATCTGTTAGGACTTGGAAAGATGTGCTTAATGCTTTGAAATTGTTCATCATGACAGGTGTCCAAGACGCAAGAAAGAGGTGGAGGTTGCAGACCAGCCCAAACAAAGTACTATTGTGCTTGCTTTACCTAATTGAATCGCGTATTTTTTCAGTAAATAGGGGGTCCCATGTGCGGCTATATTTCTACTGGTTCTCATTGGTTTGTAGACCTCGACAGGTCGAAAGCGAGTCAACCCGGTTCGCAGATGCTTCCTTGGCAACACACCAAGAACTAACCAGGCCCTACAGCAGAGTAGAGCAGCTGCTGAATCTTTAGACCTTACATGGAAAGAGAATTTGAAGGTATTGTACAACTCACACAAACCTTCATGCACATCTGGTCACAGAGAGCGATTTGCAGACTGGTGCATCTGCCTTCAATGCAGGGAGATGCCTACCCTGTAGAGTGGCAATGTGGTAATAACAGACCCGATTTCAGCACATCTGCATAACCTCAGATGGAGAGAGTTGTGCTCGACCCGATGGTCATCGAGGTAAATATTAGGTTCTTGCTAGGGGAGTTAGATGTGGTTGTAGAGGACCAAATTAAATGATTAGACATGATGCCTACCGGTAAATTGTTCTCTGGTTCCTTAGCTTTATGGTGGAGGGCAACAGGAGGGTTATTCCCTCCTGTTGTGTCTGGAAGATCAGAGACCTCTACCCTGACCAGTATGGACAGTAAACTAGATTTTAACAAAGTGGATTTGGGTAAAATTCTTAGCTTAAATATTTTTATTTGTAATTCAATTCTGGAAATATATCATTCTTTTTATTTTTGTGTCGATTATATTGTTCTCCCAATATTGAAATTGCCTAGTCTCTTTATTTGCCATTTCCATGAGTTTTATTACAGTTTGGATTCGCCCAAATATGAATGTGACTTATAAAAGATATGTACATTGAAACAAAAGCAAATTTCCAAATCTTATTCTTTGTAAAACGAGACACAAGCAACTATTTCTTGGATAGAAGGCATTGGCACAAGAGCAATGTTCTGACTGATGTTGTTGGGGTCATCAGCAGAGCGTTGTGGGCGTTGTTGGTGAATGCTGCTGCCTTGCCCGCGCCTTAAGATTACTTCCATCAATCAGGTATATTGGCCTTGGGTGCGAATCTGGGGGGCGTCACTATGATTTGCTAAGAGAGTGGTGGGGCAGAAAGTTCACTCTTGTTGATTGCGTGATTGTCTTGCCTGGAAGATTGATATTAACATCGGTTGAAGTAAGTCAATAAAATAATTTAACATCTGATGAAAACAAGCTACTGTGGTGCCGCCAATGATAAGGAGGTCATAAGTCACGCCGATTTTGTTTGGGCAAGCCATGTTTGTGCTGTTTAGTGCTCTTATGTAACAATGGGTGATCAAAGTAGGCCTATAATCAATACAATGGACCAAAACACAAAATACCATCTTGTCTGTAAAACCTAAAATAGATTTAGCCATAAAGTTATATGTTTATAAGTTATCTAAGGCGCCCTCTTCCATGCCATTCGATATGCAACATTACTCAATGATTATATAATATAGATACAGCGGCAAACCAATCCTGCCTCATGTGAGAAACAGGCAGTTTGTCAAGCGCTTGTCTAAATTATGTGCCATTTTTGGATGATCAAAATAGCAGTATTTTTCTGACAGATAACAAAATAAAAACAGTCTTGAGATGCCCAAAGTGAGACCTTGCAAAAGAACTAATGGCATATTTGATAAAAAAATTTTGAAATTTTGATTGACCACCCTACCAATAAAAATCCGTTCACCTGTTAACGGGTCGTTTTACAATTAACAAATCCAAATAGTGCAAAGGACACAAAAAATAGGTAGTTTGTCAAGTGCTTGTCTAAATTATGTGCCATTTTTGGATGATCTAAATAGCAGTATCTTTCTGACAGATAACAAAATAAAAACAGTCTTGAGATGCCCAAAGTGAGACCTTGCAAAAGAACTAATGGCATATTTGATAAAAGCATTTTGAAATTTTGATTGACCACTCTACCAATGAAAATCCGTTCACCTGTTAACGGGTCGTTTTACAATTAACAAATCCAAATAGTGCAAAGGACACAAAAAATAGGTCCTAACATTTTATTCAATCGGTGACATTTACACCAAGTCTACTTCGAGAAGCGATTCAACAGCAGGATCATTCAAATTATACAATTACTTACCTGCCTACATGTCCAGCAATAAACTTCTAACGGCTCACTTCCCTGAACGCTTCCCATCTAGCAAACTGGGTCCCTAAAGAGACCCTGGTGTTAGACCGCAGCTGGTCGAATCTGTGTATAGCTTCTTTCTCCCTCTACCTTTTCTTCGTTTCTTGCGCTGGTCGACCATTATCGCAATAAAAATAGTGCAAACTAAATATCGGCCAGCGGCGAACGGCACAGAGTGATGACGTTTATGCGTTTCCGGAATTAATTATTCATGAGCTTCCAAATAAGGATTATTTTTGTCGGAACGTGAAAAATAAGGATAAGTTTATTTAAGAACAGCAAGAAATATATACGCCATTCCAACTTTGGAATCCGGATATCAGGACCATTTAGGATACACGTTTAAAAATTGAGAGATTTTTTTGATGAAATGCACCTTTAAATACGCAAGCTAATGATTTTCCGATACTAGTTCTCTAACGAGTCGCTGATGGCGTTGTACCACATGAACCCAGGTACTTGGTAAATAAGAGTTAACGAACAATTCGACATAGCAATTGACCGCTTGCTTCGATAATGGGCGATCTTAACCATATACGTCCTGGGATAAATAACGGGATTCTGATATCTCATATACCAGACAGCAACATTTTACATAGCGAATACAACTTAATTTCATATTGTAAAGTGATATGACAGCACCAAGCCGTTGTTGGAAGGAATACAAAAATGATATCTGCTTTATGGATTTGCTACAATAACGATGAGTTTGACAAGACGCATTTAAATAATGCAGCAAAGCAGTGGCTGTACATAGCAAATATAATTGTTAAATGTTCTGTAGGCAACATTGAGCCTAAAGAGCAGAGTCATTGCGGGTTGAGTTATGGGCGTGAATCAGCGGCCACTAACTAGATGGAATTGCGATAAGATTAGGTGAGTTTGTCAAATAGCCTCTGCCTGTCATTAGCTGTCTCATTTGCTTCTCTGCCAACGTTGGCAATAATAAATTCCTTGGAGAAAAGCCTTGAGATGAAGGCTATATACATTCGTCAATACCTCTTGTAACCCAAGCCGACAGCCATAGCACATGCTCAGATAAAACTTGAATGTCATAGAGGAAACTATTCACGCCAGCAAGTACAAGTATAATCATGTATATTAGACTAATCGCATCATAATGAAACGGTAGCCCTATTTGTGCTATCCTACCGAGTTTCATCGGAGGCTTTATATTACAATTTCTAGTGGAAAGCACGAAAAGTGTCGTATAGTATCTGCAGAACTGAGATCCGGTTAAATTGCCGCCCGTAATCTCGATGTGCAAGTGCTTTGTGGTTGAGTGACGAATGGTGATATTTGTTTTGATTTATTTGCCCTATTGGTATGCTATCAACACTCTAATAACTAATCTTAGACCATCATTACCTTGCAGGAACATGTAGTGTGTGTAGATAGATATCGATCTCAAAATTCGCTGCTATGCATAAGACAATATTTGCCATAGCACGGATATTCCATTAGCGATCGTTATTGAAAAGCAATATATCTTGTCGTTGCTGCCTCCAGTATCAGCAAGCGAAAATATAGCAGTGATTTGGTGTCCATTAAAAAAAATATTTACCAAGGTCATACTTTCGACACTTCCCGCCGACGTGATTGGGGTGCTATGCCCAACTACTGTGTCAATCTCACCCACACATGATATTATCAGTTTCCTGCCTTGCAAAGTAACACTCTCAAAGCAGAATGCTTTTTGGATCATGGTCACATTAAAGTGATCTTTGCTGCTCTAAAGCTCAATCTAGTATAATAACCCGACTGATTGCAAATCAAGAAGATATGTTATATGTACGTTGACATAATGTTCGTATCACTCTGACATTGTTCGGCATTTATATAGCAAACCACATTTATTGCCATTCGTTACAATCTTCATCATAATATCTAATAGATATGTGCCATAATATATTGTCTCGGTGAAAGGTGATACTGCATCTCATTAGGAAATGCACCAGACCTGTTCATAGTACATTTATTTGGCACTATGATCGGCATGTAGCCTTGAGTTATTGATTGATTTTCCAAGTTTAATTCCGTTAAGTCTTGTTTACATCGGGACTAATATTGAAAGTGAGCAACTCGTGACCGGGAGGTTGTTTCTTGTACATTATGGATCAGTGCAACTTCGTGCAACAATTCCGATTTCAATAAAAAATGATATGGAACATTTGAAATAAAGCGTTTAACAATAATGAATGATATTGCGCTCTTAGTACTTACTGCAAAATGTAAGCAGTGCAAACTAGGGGCCTGTTATTTGTCAGAGTTAGTTTTCAAAAAGGGATTATATGGATAGCTAGACCTACTATAAGTGAAACCGAAACTGGTTACTTGCAATCATGTATGTATTTGTATTAGTCCAGCACAACTGATCCATGACTGCAGGTCGTTTAATATTTCAGATCCACAAGCCACTGCAGTATGGTGGGTAGAATACAAAAATTACATTGTGATTGCATGCATATCGAAAGCGGGTAGTGTGAAATGTACACTCGGAGGACTGGTATGCACTCTATTCTTAACAGCTAAAGTCGATGCCAATGATGCACGGGGGTGCAATATTCATCCGGTCGTTGTTCATCATGTACTGACATGTGGACGGAATGATAATTACCAAGTCGTAAAGGCATTGTGGGCACACATCCAATCACGACTCTATAAATACATTAGTAGCCGATAGACACATTAGCCATTAGTAGTTCCCCTAAGGCGATCAATAAACCCTGTAACAAAGAGGACAAAGATTATATTATCGATGACTCAAAATAACCATCGTTTTTGCCATTAAATCATTGATGTGTGACAGTGTGATAAATGGTTTTTCAAGCTAACAAGCCTCAGCAACGGCCAACTACGTCAGATCGTTCAATGGTATTTTGCACCTCGTAATCGGTATATGGTGCATCATTCATTGGACAACTGTCACAAGATGATAAGATGATTTGTATGCGATTATTTGGTAATCACAAGCAAAATTTTAAGGGGATTTTCATGCTGTCGTTTGCTCAAATGGTCTTCGTGGCAATAATGTAATGTCGATTAGATTTTTTTATGATAATGTACACATATGTTTGGGTTATTAGCAAATGGCTGGAGTATTACATTCCCCGTATGAAGCCCGAAAATGCCAAAACGTAGAATAAATCCCCCCAACACCATATTAACTGGTTTCACGCTAAATTAATTAACGATCTAGTTAATTGTATCGCAAGTCATTCACATCGTTATCTTCCACATCCGTTTAGATTTTATTCAAATGCTTAATAATGCTGTCGATTCCATTTAACAATTTATGTTTTCCTCAACTCATGTCATCAGTCGTTGTTTGTCATTATTTCCGACGTTGACAGCAATTTGCGCATATTATCACAACTTCACCATAGTAGTTACCGTCTCTGTAAAAGCTTCATTGACAAACGAATCATGTTTATCTGCAGTTCTGTCTTTGAAGATTACACCCTGCAGCCAATAAAAAGGTTTCGTTCCGCCTTGCATGCGCAACTAAGAACTCCAACATAGCAATAATTACGCAAGTATAGTCCAGGAAGGCATATAAAATTGAATCAGACCCAATCGGTGTGTTGAATAGTTTGTTCCACTACAATTACATTCGGGTATTTATGATATTCAGCTCTCATTATCACAATTCGTGTATCCAGTAATTTTGATCTTGAGACCTGAGCTCGGCGTTAGCAATACTGCCTAACGAGTTTTCCAAATCCTATAGCAATTTCAGCCTGCTAGGCGATGTCACATCTGCAACTGATTCACGGACGCACCTCAGCTCTGTCTAGCAACAGCACTGCTCTCTAGGCTCGGTATTGCACAAAAATCATTCATCAACTGAACGTTTATTTGGGCTATATTTAACCAATACTCTTCGCGTTGTAGTGTCTTCCATACAATCATGATATTATATATTCCATATAACATGACCATGGTGATAGGTCAGGTAACCTAATTAAATGGCATTTAATCGCTTAATGTTATGTTTGTTATGAATTCAGTGTCCAGTGTCATTAATCCAGTGTATATATTTTTGTACCTTGCTAAGATATGAATTTCTCGCAGTTACAAACTCTATACCGCGCACATGTTATATACAGGGATTGTACAAATGCAAAAGAGCCTCTCGTTAGCGCTTACAATTTAATTATACTGATATGAAAACAGTGTTTTCATCACGAACGTTAAACAATAGCATAAATCATTCTTTCTCAAAAGAAACGTTAGAACGCAAGCAGCTGATGATTAACACACACACACACACACACACACACACACACACACACACACACACACACACACACACACACACACACACACACACACACACACACACACACACAAACACACACAAACACACGCATGCACACATCATTTGCTTACTGTCTTCGGATGTTACCAATAAGAAACTCACAATATAATCGGGAAAATCAATTTACGGCATGCGATATCTAAGAATAACAAAATCACTAGCCATTGCACTGCGACTGTAGCCGATGTTGAATCCGAATGTGGGGATATTTCTATATTTTTTACAACTTTTTTCTGCTGTACTCCTGTAGGTAAACTCAGAATAAAATATGACGTACACAGGCCGGCTCATTCACACCTACGTAAGTATCGGAATGAATCTTGAAATAGTAACATTGAGTTGCTTTTTTTATATCTACTGGGATATTAAAGTTAAAATTACCGCTTTACTGTACGAAATGCCTTTGCCAGGGGTGGGTTTGCTTGATGAATTAAACCCATCCTGACGCAGGGCAAAGTCTAGGAATGTGATGATCTATCACGCTTCAGCAAATAGATTTAATAACGCAATTATTATAATTATCAAAGTGAAAAATGTTTAGTTATACACTGGTCTTTTGCATAGTCTATCTGATAACATCCAATATTCCCTAACACTTGTAAATATAAATCGCTGTGTTTGAAAACGATTAAGGCAGTCGCGAACCTCTTTTGAACCAGATTTGCGTAACCTCAATGGCGTATAAGACAATATTCAACAGGAAGTATAAGACAGCACTATTAAGTTTAACGAGGGCTCTGAACACATCAAGGCAAATATTGTAGGGATAGATGAAACTTTGGTCGCAGAATTGCAATTAGTCATTGTAATCCAAGTTATTTTACAATTAGACAGTTACCAATCACTAAACAATCATTATTTTGATGCCCTAGCCATTAGTATCTTTCTTCCAACGGGTAAGCCCGTAAGCAGAGGAAGCTCAAAGAGTGCCATGCCAAGGCAAAGGATTCAAAATGTAGGAACAGATGATGCTTAGATCATGATATATTGTAGAATCGGAATAATTGATACTCATCGTCGTAGTATGGCTCGAGGACAAATCATTACGATAACAGTCAATGTCCATCTACACACACACTGTTGTTATAAAAACAACATCATACCTTGACCATAGGGACAAATAATGAACGCTAATACAGGGTCTGTAGTTATAGCAACCATATTGACATGAAGCACAACCCAGTCCAAAACACGCATCAACAATCGCACATTATTGTCTCGATGTGTGTTTATCCACCCCCGCATCACACGCATTGTTATGCAGTGACTGTGTTGCTTTCTATGCTAATTGTGCAGCATTAGCCTTTAAACGCACTCCCTTGTGCTATGAGAGAATGCAGAGACTCGGAGTGATAATAAAAGTTTTCGACTGCTCAATTACATAATAAACCCAGCATGTTGTCACGTATGTGAGGATTACAAACTGATTGCCTCTTCTAGCAAATCGAAGTATCAGTGACAGCTGCCATAAGATTGTGTGAAAAGAGGAAAGTGTGCGTGTTTGGATGCCTCGTCATCAAGTTGGTTACGAGCTAATTATGTACGCAGCAACATGTTACGATTCATGGACGACCTCGACTAGGATTTTTTCTTGTCATCTAAGTGATTATTTATTGTCATAGCCTGATCACAATTTATTTCGTGGAAAGTTCAACAAGAGACAATTTACACAATTGTTTCAATTACTTTTAATATTTTCAGGTATCATATTTATCATATTCTAATTGAAATGGCTACCGTTTAGAAAAATGCGACTGTATGAGGCTGCGTCGCAGGAAATTGCGATTGTCTATGTATATCACCAGACCCTAGGTCTCAGAACAGGGTATCGGAAAAGTGGCTATTAAGTTTCATCCTGTCGCGCCAAGCGTATGGCAAACATCTTCACCATCATATCAGAAAACGGACACATCTGTGCCAATATGATTGGCTCTAACAAACAGCTCTCCAACTCAGTTAACTAAGGCCGTAATATTTGCTCAGAACGTCAAATTCAATTGGCAATCAATCCAACAGGCCTTCATGTTTTGATCTTCCTCTTACTAAATAAATAATGATTATTGGTCCACACAATCGAAGATAATGCCATAGCTGATAACAAGGCTAGCATATCATACAAGACACGAAAATAAGTAGCATATCGCTTATGAACGAAACAATACGAACATTAATTCATAATGCCAATATGATGCTGCGTCACAGGTCAGTAAAACGAAAATTATACGAATATCGCAAAAGTGGACCTAATCTGAAAACATAACAGTGTAATGTATTTAGGTATTTTATTGTGCCATGACAGTCAATCATGATTTGAAGTGGGTGTTTTATGGACATGGCAATTGAAATATATAGTAGAGGGAATACGTTGAGAGGACTAAATGATCCATACCGGTGTAGCGAGACTGTGAACGCATATACTACAAGCCTTTGAGAAGTAACACAAACCGAAATGAATTCTCTCTCTCTCTCTCTCTCTCTCTCTCTCTCTAACACACATACAATTTCTCTCTGATTCTCATGCCATCGAATCCAATAAGAAAAGAAGCATTTGGCCGTAATTACACTATTTGGCATGACATGATATGGTCTCGTTGGTATATAAGCATTCGTAAATAGTTACTCCCATCTTTTTTAATTACCGTTTAGTTATTTAATATGGCTGTGGTATACTATGTCCGATTAAGGCATTGAAACCGACTGCCTTAATACTGCTGTCGCTGCAAACACAGACCCACGCTTCTGTGATAATAATACCGTCAAATTCGTTATTCACTGTTGTCTGCAAGACGATGGTTGCTGCGTTAGCATCTGATTCACGATCATACTATACAGTCCATATAGTTTTCAAAATTATGCATTCTCGCCTTGACGACGTCGAAAAAGCCTAGCTAGTATATCCGCCATTAACAAAAGTGTTAATATTTCGGTAAAGCATGGAATTATTTTTGACATTAAATAAATCTATGAACCTTAATCAATAAATAAGCTAATTCGGTTGTGATTGCGTGATTTACCCCCGGAACATGTTTTTACCTATTAGTCTTATTGCGTGTAAATTCGCATCATTTTTATTGTTATAGTAGAGAAACACTTCAAAGCGATGTTCCTTTGATAACCGTTTTGCCATGTTTGTGCTAAGATATGCTTGCACACACTGCTGTCAGTACATGGATGGTTTATAGTGGTCGTTTTATATAATGCGCATGGATGCACAAATATTTATCCTGCATTATTGTCATTTGTGTTTGTTACACGCATTTTGAAGCCCCCTTAGCCATATGCTATTTAAGTAACGCCGATCCTCAGCGGACCGATCTGCCTCTTGATCGAACCTATATCAGGCACCATGCAAGCGACTAATCGCTATGGTACATGATCATCTAGGAGTGCTATGTGTCAATCCCCACGCCCCCTAAGCCAACGCTTACTGCTGAGTAGACGCCGATAGACTCAGCAACTACTCCCACACAAATCTCGCACAAGCTCGAGAGCGTCAGCGTATAAGGCATCATATTAAGATACTTCCTATTAGCAGGGTACGAATATGCAGGTAACAGGTATTCCAAATAACGATTTCTCAACCAAATTTGAAACGGTCGAGCATTGAATATGGGCGTTTGACGGATCGATTATAATCATAGTGTTGATGCATCGCCGCCTGCTCACAACAATACCAGGCAACATATGTATTGCAGCCAGTTCTTGTAGTGAACACCTGATATTCCAAAAATGTCAAAGTAATTTATGATCGTTTCTGAGCCGCAATAGAAAGCTGCTATAAAATATAAATCGATGTAAGGATCACGGGTTATCATCATGATTTATACAACAGGCTATGCATACTAGCAGTTTGGTTAGATTGCATGACGATTCCGATGATGATACACTTATGTCTTTTGCTTTTGATGTTTTAATTGCCTGGAGATAATCCAATCAAAATGATTAAGAAGCATTTCTCCTGATTAATTACCAAGCATTTAGAAGTAGCCCCCCTTAGTAATATAATATTCATTATTACAATCATCGGCACGGTTCTTCGGCGGCCAATATTTCTGGAGAAATTTTAGATGCACTATTAATCCCGAATATGATTACACCTTACTGAAATGATTCTTAAAATATGTGTGTCAAAATTGCTATTGAAGGTAGATTGATAGTCATGAAACTATTATCAAACAAAGGCTACAATGCCCTAGCCAGACAGGCATATAAGAGCCGACAAAGTCTTTGTACAGCACATCGATCATTTCACATCAAAGGGAATTGAACTGCAGACTTTTATGTGGGGATCAGCTTTCTTTTAGGAAGGCATTGAATGGTATTTACCACTGTCCTTTCATTGGAGCATTTCTTATCAAGAGTGGTCGTAATCAAATCACCCTATTTCGGCAATAACCATTGGTGATTGCGTCTTATTTACGACCTAATCTTATCGTTGGCGTTATTACCGGTGCTCTCTATTCTGCAGACAGGACCTTATTGCAAATAATTTGCATCAAAACGCATCCTATTGAAAAACACCAGGTGCTCAGGGATTTGTAGCAGTTAACTTAGTTCCCATTATAACAAGGTTCAAAAGTTGTACCTCCTTTCAATAAGCATTGTTGTGCTTGCTGGATAAATAGCGTGACACCGAGATAACCCGGACAATGACACACCGGTATTGCATTAGTATGTCTATCGACGTAATTACATTTAATTCTCTTGTATGTGACCACATACTTACTCTCTTGTTTGCATTGGCGATGTAGCAGTCCAAACATTGCCAAATTGTACATTATATGTATTGAAACTAACAGAAAATAGTATTGATGGGTATAAACTACAAAACCTATTAATATCGTCGCTAGCTAATAATTGGCATAGGTACATTCGCAATAGACATGACATGAATAATAATCGACCCCGACATTGATATTAGGATGAAGAATATTGGTGCAGGTCATTGCATCAAAATGATTTATACATTGTAATCGCCTGATCTCCACGCAGCCATGATATTGCCTGTTGATGCCTGAACTAATATCGCGACATTGTTTCTCGAAACCAGGTCAACAAAAAGCGTGATGGATGTCTATGGGTCCATGGCAGCCGTATCCAGACGCCTATTACCGCGGGTGGCATTGAAATCAAACCTATACTGTGATCCATTGGCTTCTACCATATATCTTACTTGGAATGGTAACGGTGATGAACTAATCTGTATGGTGTGACGTCACTGGGTATTGCGTATCGCATGTGAATTCATGGCAGTTTCCGTGTTTCATAAACAGCGAATCGGAAATATGGTTGTTTAGTCTCACGCTGCAATATTTATCACCTGACAAACATCTTCACAACCATGCTAGACCATAGAGACGCCTGCGCTAATACAACGAGCCTTTCCAAACGGCTTCTTAACACGCTTCACTTGGATTATTGTATTTTCAAGGAGCTACTAATTTGATCAGCAATCATTCCTAAGGGCAATTTCTGTCTTGCTCTACCTATCACGTCATAAATGATAAAGGCGCAATTGCTGATCAAGCCAGAAGTCACGGACAAGGTTTACCATTCTGCAGCGTTTATTCCCAACGAATGTACAAATCAAATGATCACATTGTTTAGGTTGCGCAATGAGGACATAATTATGACTTGTATTATTAATAAAGTAAGAATTCAAACGTGTCTTTGATATGAAAATTTGATTTTTCAACGCAAACGTTGTAATATCTCTAATGATCACATAATAAGGCTCATTACTTTTGAAAAACTAAACAATCAAACTAATGTTCTCAAGTTCGTGTTATTCATCTTTTCAAAAAAAATGGTCGCTGTTTGTATGTGACCCTACCTAAATGGGTGTGAGGTTGCGGTCGGAAATGTAACCCCAGTAAAATGTACATTCAGTATACTTACATATATGTAGCAAATACAGAGCGTTGCAGACAAGCTGGCTGAAAATCATTTCGATATGTTTTTTATTTTAATTGTAATATAAATACGAACCAAAAATGCACAAACCGATGAGTAATAAATGCTCTTTTCATGGGCATACAAATAGTGGTAAATCCATGCCGCTGTGATATATTAGATGGAAGACATACCATTTTATATGTCAGAAGCGCACTAATTAACGGAAAACAGCCGTACAACAAACAGGGCGTATAGCGTGCTGCAAATGCGTGTAAACCAAACTCTAAGTAAATTAGTATCAAGGTGCTATGAATGATCTCGGGATGATCAGACGAACCTTCGCCAATCGTTGCGAAGCAGAGTTCGTTAAAGTGTATGTGAGCGTCATCGGCTTTGAATCCGGGTACGAAAACCGCAATAAACGTGCCGCCTATCCCACCCTATTTGACCGCGGATAGACTTACTAAGGCGTCGCAGATACATGCGTGAAGCTAGTAGTTTATCGAGCGAGGCGGAGACAGGGCTGTAATACCTAACAATTTTCTAGTATTTGTACCGACATTTTTATATAAATATTATCTTTCATGCATGAGTATGTTTTTGCGCATGATCCATGGCGCGCCAACAATGGGGTGTCGAACGCAAGTGGTGATTGATATCGAATTTGAGAGTGAGCTGGCAAGTGGTTGCTGTATAAATACACATCATGTAACCGACTCCAACAAAAACTCATGCGAGGTGACGTGAGATCCGACGGGGGCTGATTGAGAAGCTGTGCTATGTGGAGCGATATTTCTTTGCGGCTAAAGCCTTTGGTACCGTTTGTAGACATTATTCCCTATTTAATGATAAGCCGTCAACCTTATATTTGATAATTGCAAATCACTCTTACAAGAGATATGCCTGGACATCTGATACGCTTTGCATTTCTAGAAGCTTTTCGTTAAAGATTAACGCCATGTTCATGCTTGAGAGCATCATATAACCCACGATGGCCAGAAGCCATCATTTCGTTGGCCTATATATGCAAAGTTGCACCTACACATACGATACAAGCAAGTGACTGGATTGTTTGTTGTTGACAAATCGAAAGCCTTAACTCTATGTTATTGCAAGTAACTCTCACTCTGCAAAGTGGCTGTGCCTTATAAGTTACCTATTAATATAGACAGTACACCAATCTGTCACCAATATATCAGTGACCCTTTAACACCTCCATTGACCTTAGCAGAGGATGATTTGCTGATCACAATTGAAATAATTATGTGCTAACGTCTTCTGAGCCGTTCTCGACTACCAAATTATTTGCTAAGGAGCAACGGGTTACTCAATTATGCTTCCACACACTAACGCACAGATACACTCATACACACTCATATACAACAACATACACACATATGAATATATAGATCAGTATATGTATATACATATATACATACAAATATATAAATAAATATATATATATATATATATATAGAGATATAAATTTATATATTTATATATATATATATATACAAATAAATATTCATATATATATATGTATATAAATATTTATACATATATACATATACGTATGTATATATAAATATAAAAATATTGATTTATACATATAAATATATATATGTAAATCTGTATAAATACAAATATATATTTTAACATATCTATATATATACTCATATATATATTTATATTAATATATCTATAACTATAAATAAATATATTTATATATTTATATACATATATATATATATTTACATGTATATTTATCTTTATATATACATTTATTCATGTATACATACTTCTTTATACATATAAACACACGCACATACACACACACACACATATATATATATATATATATATATATATATATATATATATACATGCATACATATATATATATTTTTATATTTATACATGTAAACATATGTACGTGCTTATATATACATAAGCAAATTTATATATTAAGATATATACATATATATACATATCAATATAAATATATATATATTAATATATATACATCTATATAAACATATGCTTTTACGTATATATAAATGTGCATATATACATATAAACATATATATATATATATATATATATATATATATATATATATATGCATGTGTGAATATAAATATTGATATATATACCTATACATATTTATATATACATATATATATTTACATATATATATATATATATATATATTTATGCATATATATTCATATATATATAGAGAGAGATAGATGGAGAGAGTGCGAGAGAGATAGATAGTGTGAAAGAGATATATGAAGAGGTATGGCTCTCGGAAATCAGCGACCAAGTCGTTAACAACATCCATACTGTTGGCGATGACCGTTGTAATCCAGGCGTACGAAGCTACGAAATCTTTCTTAATTCCTTCCTAAAGTAGTACATGTCAGGTGAAATATGAAAATGGACAGTATAATCTGCATATGAACTGATGAATCTGATTTATGTCGCTTGCCATAAACACTGCATACCTCTTCCGTGTTCATTCACGCTATACCCACGCAGTATATTATGAGATATATGATTGCATTCGCGAGAAGCATGATGTGTCGCTGACAAATACATTGTTAAGGTACATATAATTAATGTATAATCTTGTCGGACAAGATTATTACGCTCATTATTGAAACGCACATCCCTAAGTAGAAGGCATTTATTTGAGCAACATGTTCTGTGTAGTACTGGCTAGGATACATTTGTGTTTTACAAATTTTGAGAGTCATATAACCAATGACCACTGAGCTAAATGCTATTGACTCGTACATCCGTTGCTCTTTTGTTACATAGCAAGCAGGCATTATCGCCGAATATCTGACAAAAATGCTGTGACCATTCTGGCTCGAAAAGCCAACCCAATAATCGTTTTTCTTAATTATACGGCAGACCTTCACATGGTGATCAATTGTCTTCATGCAGCGCATGGAATTTCATCATCCACTGCACTTACATCAGGACATTAACGGTCTAGAGTGCTCTTTATCGAACGATCATGTACCAGCAATAAACAGTAGTGATTGCGGTTGATTGACGATCATTACCTTGGGCAACAATGGCCGAGCCATCTAGCCATTAGTTAGTATCTTTTGTAAACTGCTTTCGTACACTGCTAAGCTGTAGAATAATCCATATAATGCATATAATACCCTAAAGCTAATCGACAATCCTTAAAATATGCATGTTCATGTACATCAATTATATATATATTTAAATAACTTATATAAGTGTGTAATTTACAAAGTCATCTTTGGTTTTAAGTCATATCCGGTCATAAATCGAACGGTTCTTCCTGGATCATGCTTTTATCAAGCGGTCATATTAGTCGCCTAATCCCAAATGCATAGACAAGTTGTTCAGACAAGCGGGCATGAGATCAGCTAATAGACCTATAGCTGTATTGCTGACAGCAGCACTATGCTGTATTTTCGCTGATAAGTTAATGATGGTTACGTTAGTGCAAGACCTGGTAGAACAGTAGCCACAAAGTGCGTCAATCAGCAATTAGTCATTCGGTGGTTTGGTTGTGTATTTGATATGCTGGTGAATAAAAGCATAATACATATTAATTAATAAAACCATAACGCAATTATTTCGGTTGAATCAATTTTACTGTTTGTTTCTAATGCATGGTAATACAATGTGATTAAGACGACCTGTGGCATCAATTTCGGTGCAGTGGAGTTTATAAGCAACATATTCATTTACTGGCCACAAAAAAATTATTTTTATTGGATAATAGCGTAATGAAAATGTATATTACTTAATGAAATATGTCTGGATCATTAAGTAAGAAAACTGCGACACGATCGGAACATCATCGAAATTAAGTGCAAATGACCTATCAGTCGCTTGAATATCAAAGGGAATCACGCTTCTTTGCCCGTGTTTTGGGGATGATCTGATGTATCCCAGTGTGCAGACAAATCGGAGCCATGAAACCATAAACGCTAGACTGCGCTACCCTAAAATGATCTTTGTATATTTAACACAGATATGTTGAGCTTCCTTGTTCACATTCTTTTTAGATTAATTAATCAACGATGAGTCAGTTATGGATATTACGGCAGTGTTCTACCCTCATTATAACCTGCTGTAGTCTGGTTATTTGTTTATCGGATAAGATACATCCTGTGTTTCGAAAGTAATGGTCGAGCCACAGTGCAAATGTATTATCTTAACAAGCAAACCAATCGCCGCTTCGCTATGTTGGCTTTGTAAATAGGGATCAAATTCGTAGACCGTTAGATTTCCCTGTATAAGCATCACAACTAGCGGTCAATTAAACACAAACACCGTCTGCTCGATATTTTGCTATTTGTAGCATTCCCAAGGGGAGAGTCCGTGGGGACTGCTGGCCAATTAACATGGATTATATCCAGCTGCGCTCGCCAGATCACTCGTATTCCATTGGTAATACCGCTGATGCTCTTGATATTTGCAAATGTTGAAAAACATCTGCACCCTAAAAAACATTGATGTACACGAACTGAATTATTCAGGTATTTAATGTATCAATAACTTCATAAGCTATGATAAACGTCCTCGTAAAGTATGAGTAAAACTTCTTATTGTTAACAAGGGACACGGACAATCAATGCAGGGTTCACGAAAGGTTGGATATTTCGTCGAGAAAGCTGTTCTATATCGACAGTATAAAATTGTTGACATATATGTGTGGAGCAGCTGAAGCTTACGGGTCGCTGCTACACATTTAATCAACTGTACGAATAAGCTCGAGCGCTATCACTTATTATGATGACTATCGCCAGAGCATCATTTGCACCCTTAGTACAAAGGTGTAACTGCGAATTGCATCAGAACATATCTTTTTTAAAGGATAAGATACTGTAATTTAACTATGAACTGCGCCGCTGTTCTATTTTGTGCAACATTATACGCAATATTGCTGAGGTGCACCGGAACCTCTTCATCGGTCGCCCCTTTAAACAGATAAAGCATCACCTGCTGACATATTGGCAAATCTGGTAATGAATGGTGCCTTATGGTAAGGCATTTGTAATGTTTCTCGCTGTATTGGTAGTCATATCGTATTCGGTAGTGTCTGTGTTCTAAGGTTAGGATGCAGTTAAAGTCACCTACGGAACCGTTTGGGTGACGAATGGCAGCTTATAACCGTCATGCACGGCTACTTCGGGAATGACGTTCTCACCAACACATCAACATTAGCATCCGCTCAACAAGCCAAATATGGAGCCAATAATACGTATCATATACTGGATTCGGTCTGCATAACATTTTTGAGTGCATAAATTACAAACTGTTGATGCTGTAGTTATATTTTTGATATCTACACTATAGTGTACTATTCACAACTAATATATCACAATATGTATCGCAAAGTCTGTCTGTCTCTTGTGTTTAAAGGTTATTCTATACTTTAAAACTCACAAGCACGATTATAATAACTGCAATATCAAGTTTTGTATGCTCTTTTGCTCTTTCTATTCACAAAATATTCAGTTAAGTCCGCGTTTTCTTGATGATGCTATCATACCCTTCGAAATCTGTTTGGCAAGTTTCCGTGGATAAATTTGCAGATTGTATGGAGAGTAATCCCTTTTGTTGATGCGATTATTGAAAAATCCTACACAAATGGCAATCTGTTCGCAGTCAAAATAGAATGATTTGACCGAGGAGAAAAATTGTTTAATTTTAAATTGAACATGTTGAATTATGGCTTAATCTTAAAAGAAAGTATCAAAACAGAATACCAACAATGTAACACATCAAAAATCAAATGCAATATAGTTTTGATTGACGTGAAATATTACGTACAAATGATAGTGCAGATTATGTTAACGATATTAGCCATAATAAGTATGATTTTTTTAGCAATATATAAATCATCTTGGTAGTTTTTGGTTCAGATCTTATTGATAAATATAAATCGCGTTAGGTAATGATTATAAATATATAAGTTGGCTACATATCAAATTATCTTCAATCCATATCTGGACAATTAATGGGTGGCTATTTACCTTTATCGTCGGAGATGGCGCGTGTTAGTAGAGGTTAGCTAAAGAACTATCTATGAGCCAAGCCACATTTCTCCCGTAATACCTAAATACCAAGCAGCATTATTTTCGGACTTTTCGGAATACCTTTCTAGAAAGACCAAAAATATTATTTTTCTTCATAATAACTCTCATTCGATGCTGCTCCAATCTTAAGGTACCGGGCGAAACAGGACTGATGTATATCGTCCATCCAACAAGAAATTCCCCAAACATTTTTTCTCATGGGAAACACATCTACAACGACTGCCATACTAAGTTTGAACATGATGACAATAAATTAGAGCTGGTGGCTGGTTTTTCAGGCATGGCTGTTTACATTAAGCCTTTCGGCGCATACCCGTGTTGTATTCAATCGTTCAATCTACAACGATATGAATAAAAAGCACACAAACAGAAATAAGATGATGAAATAAGATAAGATGATGACCAGTCAAACCTATGAAACCACTAATGATGAGCAATGCTTGTTTCCATGAACAATATGTCCGCAATATATATTTTGTTCCAGCTTCAGTGGTGTGAGTAAGTGAGCGAAGATCAAGCATACTAAGGCATTACACAAATTGCTTGAGCTTTTGCTTTGTTCTAGTTACTAGATCCTGGTAGTAAACGATGGCTTTGACATCAAAGATGTAAATATAGGTAAGTATGTGGGGATCAGTTAAAGATAAGACGATACTCACAGTAGCACATCCAACAGTATTAATCGACACACCAACGCCGCCCGTGCTGCATTGTAGTATTACAACAGCTAAGACTGGGGTTGGGGAGGGGAATTGGAAGCGACATAATGATTTGCAAAAGCCGTTCTCTATTTTGATGCATTGTGCCCGTCTGTGTGGCCGAGAACTTGAGATTGCCTACAAATTCATCTGCACCAAACATTTGGATTTATATCCATGTGATCACATTTCACCTTCCTGGTAGTAAGGTTTAAAGGCCATTTTAGCCTGAACAACGAAATATTCTACGATTCATTGTATATCCTATTACCTTTAGAGCACTATCTGTGCCTTTTTATGCCCCAGCGACTGGAATTCACCACACATCCAATAACACCAACCTCTTATGCCAATTTACTTAGGAGCTATTAGCGATGTACATTATAAATGTTGGTGGAAAGTCATGGTCGGGTTCATTTTGTCAGAAAGCAGATAACACCCACATGATATTTCAGATTCTACCCAAACGGCACAAGACGCTTGCTATAGTTCGCAGGCGGCCGTTTTGAAAGCACACTTAATAAATAATTTAGTACATATGGTAATTGGAAACATTTAACCCGCGGTTGCATATTGAAATATTTAGAACGAGTTTAGCTATGGTGATTAACGTTCTGTACCTTAAGCGGTTGAAATCCTGGCAACAACTTCACTAATTTAGATGTGCGTTTCATTAAACTAACCCATATACATATATAATATCAACACCATCCCTGATTATAATTAATGTAGCGTCATTTATGAAATTTTAGCATCAGATAAAGGAACAAACAAGCAACCGCAGTAATAAGCGACTAGACCAGTTCCTAACTTACCTATGTACGTCACAGTATCAATAATACGTCATAGCCAGCCATGTGTTTGCGCATACACGTCTGAAATGAGAAACTACAACCAATCATTGCCTGAGATGATACCAGGCGACGACGTTCTCTGCAGCATAAGGCACAGGCGGTTGTATGCATCCGATTTATAGTTTCAATTACCATGGATAATTGTCGCGGGGGATGAATATCCAATTCCACTTCACGCATTCTCTTCTAGATGAGTTAAGCTTACAATGCGACATCAACACGAGTTTTGCCAACACCATTAGTCATCTGGTTTTCTCTTGCTACTAGTTTATCGTATATCTATGAAATCCTCGCGTGACTAACTAATATATTCACTCCAACGTTACCTATTTAAGTAGCTGAGCTGATATAACTGGGGTGGAATAGTGTCATATGTTGCAGCTGTGCATTCGTCAAATCAACCGATAGGTGTAAACACTCATTTACGTATATTGACGTCAAATAAGATAAAATAATGATGAATTGTAAATTGTATATCGCTTCGTCGGTGTCGCACAATGAAATAGGTAACAATAATTTGGTTATTATAGAAAATATGCTTAAATTAACTCATAGCTTACTGAACATCATTTGTTTTACCCTTCTATGCACACAAACTTGAATTCAGCTAGACTGTCTACTAAATGTACTACACGTCGTTATATGCCGTCGTTCTAACCACTGTTGGATACTTTGCTACATCTTATGGTTTCAATCAATGTAGCTCATGCTTACACCTGAAATACTTTACGCAAATTATGCACGTTACTGCTCAATTACAATATCAACCAAACATCGCAGATTGTCCATTAGTGGTTTTGCGTATGTGTATGGTGTTCAGCTAAGATTTCTTTCGTTGTTACTAATTCGCGTTACTACGGGTTATTCACCAGACAAAGTCATCAGCTTCTATTTGTCGAATACGGAACAAGGAGCAGGATTTCGCATTGAAACTGAGCTATAACATTTGATCAAGCAGACCGTGAAAGGCATGTTGCCATAGGTAGCGCCTAAGAATAAGATTGCTAAATAAAACAGTATCACGTTATAAATATTAGTCGCTCTAAGCAGATATATGCACGGTCTAACACATAGACTGCTACATAATTGGTTTTCTCCAAGTTTCTCTGCTCTGCTTTTCTGAAAAGCAAACTTGTGCGAAGTGTACAGTTGTGTATTGGAAGCAAGCGTAGTATGATTGCATATTGGAAGGTTTCAATGCATCTACTTTTACATATTTTATGTAATAAATTGTTAGATATAACATAGCAGTAATTCTTCACGGCTTATATTCAGCTACAAATAAGCAACTACCGGGTGGCGTCTTGCGATATCTTTACCTATTCGATTTCTAGCGGGCTATTGACTCACACTTGATTGATTATTTACTTATAGTGTTGCATTGCCGTAGGACGACGTTAAAATATTGGCCTTTTTAATCCCTGCATAGATATCAGACTTCATTCAATATAAATGTATAATTTATCAAAACTCCGTAGGTCATGAATAGGACATCACAGCCTACCACAGTGTTATATGCGAGCACTTAACCTATCAGTATTAACGAAACAGGAGGATCAACATCTCAATGTACAGTTATATACAGCAAAGTTTGTATTACAATTACGGGGCGCAAATGGGATCAGAAACACGTTGTACTAATTCTCGCTGTGTTCAGTTGAATAGTGCTGGTAATTGAATTATACTGCATTTGTAACAATACTGGCATTGGAACAAGCGACAATGATATTGATAGTGTCATGGTGATGATTATGCATGATGTTAAATTGTCTAATACAGTTCACGCATGACATGAAGACAGTCCTTAGAGAGGGACGTAAATACATGATCTAACTCGTTCTAGTTGATATGTTTTAATATGCAACATATAGAATGCAAAACGGTGTGATGATGAGGGTTATTATTTGCACATGAAGGCAATAGAAAAAGTCAATGATCTGAAGTAAGTTCTGCCTCGATCAAAGTGTGTTCGAGGCACAACATGTATGGCAGCAAACGTATGATGAATCGGCCGAGGATTATTTTTTCTAGTTAGTCGTAAGTTGTGAGAAGTGTTCTATTTAGACTAGGCAGCTTGATTATTCGTTTGGCGCAAGAAACGTTGCATTTGATGATATATTCATGTCGAGAACATGTCAAAGATACTGGTAATGTTGGCATCGGGATAGTGCTCCTTTTTACTTAGCCGGATATACTGTTATATATGATGTCGCTTGCTCACAAGAGACTCGGGATTGGCAAACAGAGGTATCCTCAAGGTTATATATGTCAGACGACTAGCTGCTTTCCATAAATATTGCGCAAACATGGGATCAGATAAGTTGCTTTGAGGCTTTGATTCCGACACTGATATATCATATCGGTCTAGTACTTATGTCACCCCTACATAAAAATGCTCGCTGAGCAAAGGTACGACATTGATACTTCAATCCATTATACCCTTCTGTGGTTCGGGAATATATGGAGATCGAAGCTATATCCGCCAAGAGATATAGTAATCTAAGATGCTGCTGCGCCATGTACCGTTGATTGAGAAAGCCAAAAAGAGAAGGCACAGCCTTCCGCCCGGTTTTATACTAAGATCACGGTTCTTAACATTAACATATCAACTATCTATATCTATGACTTCACTTAATTTGCGAGCAATAGCTATTTCTATAAGTATTACAGGTAGTGGTGGTAGTAGTATTATTGTTGTAATCATTATCATCACACAAAGGTTAGTAATGCCCCTTATACAAAAAATACTCATGATGCTCTTAAGCATATTTATCCCGGGGGTGTTCATTTTACCTGGACGCCATGTAATAGCCCGCATGTAAGTCAACCAGGTTATTTTAAGAAAATACCAGATCACTTATCGCTATTATATCATCAGTATGTTTGAAGAGATTCTGTAGGCATTTCTTTGAATGAGGTACGCAAATTGTTCGTATCTTGCAATATTTCTTGACCGGCTGCGGTTTGTTCAAAAATATTGTGAAATGCACTGCCAAATGATCCCTCGTGGACTGCCCCTTTTATCGCTCAGACATTGATCTAGCACGAACACCTGCTTCGCAAATTCATCAAATCTGAGTAAGATAATTTCATCGTGTGTGTGCTCTTTTATATAGCTAGATTCTTTAAAATATCAGGTTATTTGGTTCCCGCCATACATTGATTGGCGCACCTTTGTGATGGGTCCCCGTATGGAAAATCAGATCACCCACAATGTTTGGCGTTATTAATGCATTTTGTTGGTACAGGAAGGTAGCTCATTTACAATAAAAAATCACGCAATGTAAAATTATAATGGTGTTTTTCGGGGCCAGACGGCTCGAACAGAGTAATAACAGTTTGAATCGAAACCGTTGTATTCAAGACCAGCTACATAAGTGCCATATCATGGATTCTATTCGTTTCGAGCTAACGCCGGAAAAGCTTGCTAAATATTGTACAATACACATTCCGACATTGATACATATCGGTCTAATACTCATGTCACACCTGCATAATAATACTCTCTAAGCAAATGAAGGACATTGATGCTCTTATCCATTACATCCTTCTGTGGGTCGGGAACCAAAACGTACCCAAATCACGTGAATGTGGACAATGCTTATCAGGTATGGTCTCTTGATTCGAGATATCATTTCTAACCCCTGACGGGGCAAGATCATTCAAGTAATGCCAATGTTACCATGTGTTAAGGCTGCGCATTCGGTGCGTAGGGTTTTAGTCAGGTGCCATGTGAAACCAATATACATATATATATATATATATATATATATATATATATATATATATATATATATATATATATATATATATATATATATATATATATATATATATATATATATATATATATATATATATATGTATATCTGTATACTTTGAACATATATAGTTTATGTAATAATATTGATTGCGACTTAAGATCGACGACCAATGTTGCCAGTGTTCCCGTCTGTGCTATACATTCCTATAGCTAGCATTACTGAGAGATATCAGTGGGCACATTTATTCCCATTTGCAATGACATCTCATTGGAACAGCGTAATACAGGCAGTTAAAAAGCCATATGTTTGCCAGTATATCAACACAGCATCTGGGATGTGGGATGTACAATGACTTGCTAACGTGATACATGAGACGCGTTTATCAATATCAATGATTTTAAGTGGTTAGTTGTATACATATAGGCAATGTTCTCACTGTGTCCTGCGACAAAGGATCTACTCAATTGTTTGTGCAAGAGTTATTCAGATATTGGAATCGCATTTAGCCATTAACACTTTATATAGCTTACGTCTGATGTTAAAGTTGTTATATGGGCAAAACTTCTTTCTCGCGCTTTCATGACACAATGGCTGGCATAATTGCTACATAGCTGACACTGATACCAAATACTTCTTAGATCCGAAGAACATTTCACCAAATCGCCCCACCAATGGGTAAAAAAAGCTGCATTATTTTTAAATCCTAATTTGCATAGGGTTTGGGTGGATGTGGGGGGCACTGTCAGTAGGTATTTGTACTTCAAGCCATGGGAGATAATATCATTTCTATGCAATTTTGCGAGGATAATGCGCATACGGAAGCAGGTACGTCTACAATGCCACTGCCGCAATGCATACGTTATATTCTGTTGATAGCGAATCCACTTTGGTGATCAGTCTTGACATTGTTCATTTCAGGCTAAAGTTTTTATAAACACTTGGAAGGCTATGAATGCCGTGTTCCGGTTGTTGCAATATATTATGTGTGCTTTT